>CM066337.1:19580312-19890312 GCA_033807585.1 Hydrophis major | reverse complement strand
CTATCCATTTTTTCTTATCCTGCCCTCTGGTCTTTGCAGAATAATTTGACTCCCTCTTCTTTGTGGCAGCCCCTCAAATACTGTAATACTGCTATCATGTCACCCTTAATTCTTCTTTTCTTTAGACTAGCCACACCCAAGTCCTGCAGCCATTCTTCATATGTTTTAGTCTCCAGGCCTTTGATCATCTTAGTTGCTCTTCTCTGACCTTTTTCCAAAGTCTCAACATTTTTTAAGTAGTATGATGATCAAAATTGATTGCAGTATTCCAGGTGTGATCTCACTAGGGTTTTATAAAGCAGCAGTAATAATTTACATGGTTGTGATTCTATGCCTCTGTTTATACAACCCAGGATGGGTAAGAGATGCTAAATCGTAAACTAATCAAATGGACTGGATTTGTGCAATGAACTAAAGCTAATCAAGATTAGCATACCTGAAAGCTATAGTAAAGAAAAGACATACTTATTATTCATGTATTAACTGCAGCTAGAATAGTATTTGCTCAAAACTGGAAAAGTGAAAAAATTCTGATAGAAGAGAATGTGAATATAGAGTGAAAAGAGTTAAGGAGGGGATGCTTATAACAATAACATATATTATGTATAGCAGTTTGATATAAGAATGTAGTTATTGTTGACATGGTAAGAAATTTGTAGTAATTATAAATGTAATTGCACAAGATGTTGTGTTACAGGAGTTTGAAATAAGATTATAGTTATTGTTAATACAATAGGAATCTGTAGTAATTATAAATATTACTGCACAAGATATTTGTACCCAGATGACACACTCTTTAAATGAAAGATGGACTGTTTATAAAAATAAAATAAAAAATTATTATTAAAAAAAAGATTAGCAAACTGTGCAAATGTACCCATTAGATATTTAGCAGATGTGATTATGTGGAATATATGTTACCTGACTGAATTTTTTTTGTTGAGATTATCTGCAGAATATCTGAGGAATCTTTGGATTTTTGGGGTACATATTCTAAAGAGCCAATTTTTTTCCTATCCAGGACCTGAATCCTCAGTCTGATGTCCTACTGTTACATTGGGACTGCAGTTGCTAGAATACTTAGCTAGCACCTTAAAAAAAAGCTCTCGGTGATGTGGTTGTAGTAGCAGCTGTTCCTCCACGCCTTATCCAGATGGGCATAGGATCCAGAGACCCTGGAGGTAGCTGAGCTTCTTATAATGCTTGGGCCAAGGTTGACTTGCAAAGCCCCTCTTTCTACTCACAACTTGACAAAGAAGCTAAGAGAGGGGGAATGGGCATAATTGGAAGGTGTGGGAAGGTCGGAGGCAGAAAAGGAATCTAACGTGAGCCATTTGCAGCCTGAGAAAATCTCGCAAACCCATATATATGCTGAACCTGGATCGGTGGACTGGGGAAGGAAATGGGGGTTTCATTATGGCTGCTCTTTGCTCCAAAACCTCACAACTGGCTTCACTTCTTCTGGGCCTGTATAGATTTGTCCGTAAAGTTTTACTCCTGGTAATAAAAATGCCCCACGAGTTTGTTTTGCTGTGCATGCCAACGGGATGGTTGACAGCTTGTCCGCCAATTCTGACTGGTAAAATTTACCCATGGAGCTGGACTGTTTATTTGGGAGTGACAGATTTTTGGCACTCTGTTGGAGAAATGCTAAGAAATCATCTGCCAGAGTCATATCTCTTTTCTTTTTTGCAGGGGAAAGGGAGAAAGAAGAATGTTGTTCCTCAAATTTTCTGCTCCCAGGCTATTTAGAGAGGTGGTACCCCAGCCCTTAATATGCTCATTCTCCTTCTTATGTTCCACCTTGGAGATTCAATAAGACCCCCCCCCCTTTCATTAAATTGTGGGAGTCCAGCTTTCTGAAGACAAGTGCTTGTGGGCTTTCCAGCATCAGATACACTTCAGATGTGCTGCTTGCTTTTTCTCCCTTTCATTTATCTC
Source organism: Hydrophis major (assembly GCA_033807585.1). NCBI lineage: Eukaryota > Metazoa > Chordata > Lepidosauria > Squamata > Elapidae > Hydrophis > Hydrophis major. Next base: position 19,888,371 of record CM066337.1, on the reverse strand, counting down.
CTTGTTGCTGGGTGTGCTTCCTTACTTTCATCTATCAAAGTAATGACACATTATATTTATCAGGCCAGGAGCAAAATCTCCAGAAAAATAACTCGGTATAATTCTCATTTAATAGGCCAGATCGGGCATCCACTGTCTTTTGCTTCTCAATAAAAGAAGACTTCTTCTGGTGCATTTATCCAGAATGTCTGTGAGCACACTATACGGGCTTCCTGGTTGGTGGGAGGTGGGCGTCATGATATATTGACTTGCAAGATAGTCTTTTGTGCCCAGATCCCACTTTGCAAAAGAAAAAAGAAGAAGAAGCTTGAGTTGGATTTCTGGCCAAAAATAATAGAATAACAGAGTTGGAAGGGACCTAGGAGGCCTTCTAATCCAACCCCCTGCTCAAGCAGGAGACCGTATACCATTTCAGACGAATGGTTGTCCAATCTCTTCTTAAAAGCCTCCAGTGATGGATCACCCACAAACTTCTGGAGGTAAGTCATTCCACCGATTAATTGTTCTCACTGTCAAGAAATTTCTCCTTAGTTCTAGGTTGCTTCCCTCCTTGATTAGTTTCCATCCATTGCTTCTTGCCCTTCTTATCATTAAAGTAGACATACCAATTCCTCCAACCATTCATTCTTCATGTGTTTTAACCTGCAGTCCCCTACCAGCCCTCTTCCCTTTGGGAATCCCTCCATGTCCCCAAACCCAATGCTACTGAAGTTTGCACCCATATTGAAACCTTCTCTATCTTGTTAAACGTGTTACATGAGAGCTTTCTTTTGCTAACAGTGATTTGTCAATTCCAAATAATTAGTGGAAGTATGCTGTGAAATGCCTTCCTTCTCTGAATTTCTCCAACCAGGAATGCTAGGCTCTTTAGGTCTGAAATGGGAAAGGTACCCTGAATCTAGCAAAGGCATGATCATTGTGGCTACTAACGGTTCCTAAACGATTCTGCATTTTTTTCTGGGCTCATATAGTAGCTGTGTCGTCATCATCTTTTTTAATGGCCCCATAATCCCTTGTGGGGTGGAGTCTGGGCAACTGAATGGAGCTGAATGTTTACTGGCCAGATGCCTTTCCTGTTGCCAATGCGGAGTTTTGTTCAGCAGATACATTCTCATTGTGCCTAGAGAGAGAAATATCTGCCTCTACCTAGGATCGAACTCACAGTCTCCTGATTGTGAGGCAAGAGCTCCACTTCTAGGCCACCGCACTGCTCGATACATTAGCTGTATGGTTCCAGGAAAGTACACATTTGGGTTAAAGAGTTATTTTCTGTGCAAGTATATATATGAAAAGATGAGGTTTCTCTAAAAGAGCCACTGTCAAGTACCCATGTGGATCGGAAGCTTCCTTGCTTTGGGTTCAAACAGCCATAGATCTTTTATCCCCATCATTGACCCAAATTAGTAAACAGAAACCACAACCCACCCAACCCCGCAACAAATTGTGCTTGATTTGTTGGTAATCCTGGGATTGGGGTTGTTGGAAGCACTTAGGAGGAAACAGAGTAAAATCCTGATTTTAAAATTGAACTCTGACCAATGACTGGTTGTATCTTATTTATTTATTTGATTTGTACCCTGCCTTTATTATTGCTTATAAATAATTCGAGGTGGTGAGCGTCCCTAATATTCCTTCCTCTTCCTATTTTCCCTACAACAACAGCCCTGTGAGATGGGCTGGGCTGAGGGAGAGGGATTGGCTCAAAGTCTCCAGGATACCTTTGGTGCCTAAGGCAGGACTGTCTCCTGGTGATTGGCCCAAAGTCAACCACTTTTATGCCTAAAGTGGGAGTAGGACTCACTTTCTCCTGATTATGGGCCAAAGAGACCCATCACATTTCATGCCTAAGGTGGGACTAGAATTCACTGTCTCCTAGTGTCTAGGCCAGCACCTTAACCACGAGACCAAACTGGCTCTCTAACTTATGCTTCAGAGCAGAGGTGGTATTCATCAGGTTCTGACCAGTTCTGGAGAACCAGTAGCAGAAATTTTGAGTAGTTCGGAGAACCAGCAAATACCACCACTGACTGGCTATTCTATATTCTATATCCCATCTCTTCTCTGCCTCCCATTGAGTCCCAGCTGATCGGCTAGATCTTCTTTGGTTGCCCTGCACAGGAGAACGGAGCTGGAAAGCAGGTTAGTGGGGTGGGGAGGGAATGGGGATTTTGCAGTATCCTTCCCCTGCCACGCCCACAAAGCCACGCCCACAAAGCCACGCCCACAGAACCGGTAGTAAAAAAAATTAAATCCCGCCACTGCTTCAGAGGTAGCTCAATCATTAGACAGAAAGAGGCAGCTTACTGGAAAAATTGGGGGGAAATGATTATGGGGATCTGTGGGAAAGTGAGAAGGAAGCAAGAGCTCCTTATTCTGTTGTGAAAGCACCAAGGTTTGCTTTGGTTGATTTCCACTCAGACGGATTGCTTTATTTGATGTATAAGACTGCCAGTCTCAAACAAGCCACTTGTTCCGGTTGAATGTACTTTTTCCTCCTCCTCTTTTTCTTTATGTCACATTTCTTTCAGATCATACGCCTGACAGCAAGGACAGTCTTGTTATTGATCTTTATCAGTCACCCTGGGAACATTTTTCTTTTTCATGCGAACTGCAAAGTAAAAATAGTTTAAAACAAATATAATCTTTCAGACTAGGCCATATGTTCTAATTGTCAGGGAGAGTTCCACGTTCCAGATATTTTTCCATGAAAAACACCGCTCCTCTTCCTGTATTCCTATTTTTTGCCCTGGGGATGCCTTTTAAATGTACATCTGTCACAAGAGCTATTCTTTTGCAAGTTGTGATTTCATTGCCTGGGTCTCTCGAATTGAAACTCTGAAAAGGAAAGGAGCACTTGATCTTGTTAAGCTCAGCCAGCTCCAAATTTTAGCATCCCCTTGGCATGTGTATTGGAAGCCAACAAGGAAAGAAGAATGCCAACAAGAACGTTTTTGCAACTCAGACTACAGTTACACAAAAGAAAAACAAAGCCAAGCACCAAATACAAGGGTGGGAAAATATGCAGTTCAAAGAAAAGCAGATCAACAAATTGTATTAAGCTGGCTGGTGTATAAAATGATTGATCACCATAGGAAAAATAAGCTGAATTGTACCTTTATTTTATGCCATTATTTGATAGATTTAGCAATAGCAATAGCACTTAGACTTCTATACCTCTTCCCAGTACTTTCCAGCCCTCTCTAAGTGGTTTACAGAGTCAGCCTCTTGCCCCCAACCATCTGGGTCCACATTTGACCCACCTTGAAAGGATGGAAGGCTGAGTCAACCTTGAGCAGATCAGGATCGAACTGCTGGCAGTGGGCAGAGTTAGCTTGCAGCAGTGCATTCTAACCACTGTGCCACCACAGCTCCTTCCTTCCCCCCCTCCCTTCTTTCCTTCCTTCCCTCCCAATATCACTTAGACTTATATATCACTTCACGGTGCTTTCTAGCCCTCTCTAACCAGTCAGCCTCTTGCCCCCAACAATCTGGGTCCACATTTTACCCACCTTGAAAGGAGGGAAGGCTGAGTCAACCTTGAGCTGATCAGGATCGAACTGCCAAATTGCAGGCAGCTGGTAGTCAGCAGAAGTAGCCTGCAGTAGTGCATTTCTAACCACCGTGCCACCGTGGCTCTTTATTTTAAAATTAGTTTAGTTTAAATTTAGTTGCATTCATTGTCATTTCTCTCTTATTTGAGAAGAGTTTGACCCAGTGTCCTGTTGAAGGTTATAACTAAGATATGTGCATCAACTCTATGCCTCTACGTGGTGACAAGAATCAACTCATCTGTAATGCTTAAATACTACCAGTGCTACCAATTGCAAATGTTTAGACAAGTTTTGGTCCCATTCTCAATGATTGCTGGATTAAGAGCATATGCCTCAAACTAGTGTGCCATGATCAAGTTTCCCAGCTTAGAAAACCCCACACATAGCAAAGCTAGAGCATTTGACATGAGACAGACAGCAATTGGCTGTCAGTTAGATAATGGAGTATAAACCAGCCAGCGTGCTTATCCGGGCCTAAGCCAGCACCCTACATTTATCTTCTTCCTATTTCTCATTCTACTCCTCTTGCTTTTCTGGTGAAATATGGACACTTTCCAAAATTAATTTCAGCACCAACACATGGATAGTTTCCCACAGTGCTTACTAAGCAACTTTTCCCTGACAAGTTACTTTTGTTCAAGTACGAGCACATGGCACCCAAGAGAAATCTAGAGGCTGTGGAGCCATCTCTGTATAATTGCTCTTTTGTGTGAGCTCCTGGGCATCGGTGACTTGCAAGGAAGGAAAACAAGACACGAACAGAAAGCTGTGTGATATTGTGTGTGCTCTGTGTTTTTTTATTTTTACAAAGATAAAGCTCTGGTAATTCTACACCAGGGAAAAATTCAGAAAGGAATAAATTTGTTAGCATATAAATAAGGGCTGTTTTCATCTATGAGACACACTAAGTCATCTTTTTTTTTTTTAAAGGAACTCCTGACGCGTTCACTGTGCCATAATTTGCATGGTTCATATTGACTAATCCATATCCATTATTACAATGAGCAATTCCTGGATTGACATGACGTGCTATGAATTCATCTGTGGAATCCAAGAGCTGGTTTACATAGATCACAGCCTTTTGGGGAACCAACAATGAAATGAACCTTGTCAGTGCTGGGCTGCTGGGGGTTTGCAGGGGTTTGGAAGAGCCCCTAGCTAAGATTCTGTGCAGTTCAGAGAACCCCCAAATCCCACTCCTAGCTGATGCCACCCACACTACCTGTCCCCTCCCAGGAGTCCCCACATGACCCGTTTTGGATGCAGGTAAATGCAGGGCCCACATGGAGGCTTGGGGAGAGTGAAAATTGAGCTTCCTGGAAGTTTGGATAGGCCCATTTCTGGCCTCCAGAGGGCCTTCAGAGCCCGGGGAGGCCATTTTTGCCCTCCCGGAGGCTCAAAGAAAGCCTCTGGAGCTTGGAGAGGGCAAAAACATCCTCCTCCCACCGTGGTGCAGGAGGCTGATTAGGCCATGGCCACATCCACCCAGCAATCAGACAGAGAACCCGTTGCTAAAAATTTTGAAGCCCACCCCTGGATCTTGTACATTATCCAAGCCAGAAATATCTGTGATCAAAGTTCTCCTCCTCCTCCTTTTCCTTCTTTTCCTCCTTCCCTCCCTCCCTCCCTCCCTTCCTTTCATCCCTTCCTCTCAAACATTAAACTGCCAGAATGAAGCCACCTTCTTGGTTTTGTCATTGACCAAAAATAAGCCATTATCAGTACATGTTTCTGTTAGTAGCTGACATATCAGCAGATGGGCCAACTCTCTGTGTCTCTCCACATTCACACAGCATGTTGTTATCTACTAAGAGCCTCCAATTGAGTGAATTGGTTTTATATTTAGGCAGCCCAACTGGCAGAAGAATAATTCAGGTTGAGCATCTCATGTGACAGATGTAAGAATGGGTTGGAGTCTACCACGTGCATGTTCTCCATCTCTTCTGCTTTGTTTATTTGTACTATTTAAACAACTGAGATTGGTTTGCTGTTCATGTTCCTCCAGGAACTCAGCTACAAATAACTGGAAGCCTCTGGGCCATCTACTGCTGTGAAATAGGTGGCCCAGATAAAAAGCAAGCAAGCAGGCCACAGAGCTAAGAAAGAAGGGGGGGAGAAAGGATGAATTAAACAGGCCAAGCAATCTTGTATAGCTTTGCCAGGCTTGTAATTAACTCTTTAGCCTTGGAACCTCCAGTATGATGCCCACTTATCTACCTGATTCCTCATACAGTTTTAAAGATTCTTGTAAATAAAATGTATTTATTTACTTATTGTATTTATTTGAAAGCCAAGTGTTAGCGTCTGGCATCAACTTTCTTTCCAAAGTCTGTCCTAGAGTCATTGAGGTAAACAAAACAATGATAAAATATCATCTGGCAAGATTCATTCAAAACAGACAACTTGAATTAAAAACAGCTGGCTCCAGAATTGAAAAAAATGTTGCATTTATCTCACCAACTCTGCATTGTAGACTTAAGGTGGGAAGTAAAGTTTTGCCTGGAGTTATCTGTGTTCATTGTTGTTTAGCCATTTCCAACACTTTGTGACCCGACAAATTTTGTCAGTGTTATGGACTAAGCCAACGCAGCGGTACAACCCTAAACAGCTTTACTTTACAGCAGGCTTCTAATCCTACACTTCTCATTGGCCCGGGAATAGCGAGTCGTGATTGGTCATTTCTGGTCACTCTGATTGGCTGTTAATGGGCCACTCTGATTGGACGCTTGTGAAAGCGGTAAACTCAAATCATTGGTTGTTTTGACAGCAGCCAGCTCTATAAAAGAGCTGCTGCTGCCCAAGTATTTGCTCTGTTCTTATTTTACAATAAACAGTTGAAGTCACCGTTTGATGTCTCGTCTCCGTTCCTTGCGCCCATGCCCAGGACTTAACACTGGCGACGAGGATGGGATACGGAGATGATAGAGCTGACTAAGTACGCATCGAACAAGACAGAGCACATGGCTGAAGAGCGCACGCAACAAACGGCAAGATGACCAGCGGCACCATACCACCCGCTCCATTCGACCCAGCAACCGAAGACTGGGACTCGTATATAGATCGCTTCCAGATGTTCCTGGAGACCAACAATTTAAAAGATGCTACACCTGGCAAGAAACGAGCGGTGTTCCTGACTCATTGCGGCCCCGCCGTTTTCAAAATGACTAAAGCACTGGCAAAACTGGCGGAAGTGAAGACCATGGATTGGGATACCCTCGCCCCAATCCTCCGGGCCCATTACGCACCTGCAGTACCTACACTGATACGAAGATATGAATTTTACCAGAGGGACCAACAGAAGGACGAGAGCATTGGGAATTTCGTAGCCAACCTCCGGAATCTAGGAGACCTTTGTGGTTTTGCAAACCTCGAGGAAGCCCTAAGAGACCGCATAGTTCTGGGATTAAATGTACCACACGTACAGAGTAAACTGATGGCAAAAAGAGACATCAGCCTTACAGATGTCATCGCCGATGCTACTGCTGCAGAAGCAACCAGGAAGTCAGCTGCTCGAATGCGCCGAGTGAACACACTGCTTCGCCAACTCGCTAACAAGAGCCCACTCATGACTGAGAAGCATGCTGCCACCACCCACCACGAAGACCTCAAGTCATCCTGAGACAGTGAGGAAGAGGAGGTCAACCGACTCTGCTTGGAACGAGAGCAAAGGAACCAGAGACATCCACGCCAATGTGCTGGTTGCGGGGCAAACCACCCGTGATCGGACTGCAAATTCCTTGATGCACTCTGCCGTACCTGTGGAAAAAGAGGCCACATCACAAAAGTCTGCAGAAGCAAGCAAGAGTCCAGTCCCAGCCAAAGGGAAAACAACCTCCGTCGGGAGACAGGCAAACCTCCTGAGAACCGGGACCATCTGAACCACCAATGGAACAACCACTACTACGACAGAAATCAAGCATCTGCCTCTTCAACAAGATGAGAAGAGGCCCACCAAACCATTATTATCGGCCACGCTTCATCGTTCGATGCAAGAAAGATCCACGTAAGGGTTACTATTGAGAATCGACCGTGCGTGATGGAAGTCGATTCGGGATCATCCCTATCGATGGTATCCTGGAAAACCCTCAAACAGCTGATCCCTACCATCTGCCGCCAGGACCTCAGCACTCAATGAGTCATCCTAAAAGACTACCAGGGAAACAGAATTCCACTTGTCAGTTCCAGCCACATTCAAGTATCCTTCAAGGACCGCACCGCGACGCTTCCCCTGACTGTCGTCGATTGTGACTGACCCAGTTTGTTAGGGTAACAGTGGTACGCCCCACTCGGGATTGAACTAGCTGGCATACACCAAACCAGAAGCGATGACTGGGAAGAGGCTCTCATCCAAGAATTCCAGGACGTGTTCACAGGAACATTAGGCAAGTACAAGGGGACCCCTATATCATTTAATCTCATCCCCGATGTAGCTCCCATTCGGCTTAAGCCTCGTCGGGTACCTTTTGCCCTAAAGCCAAAAATCGACGAGCAGCTAGATAAACTGATAGCCCAGGGCATATTGGAACCGATGCCCGCTAGGAAACTCCAATAGTAACGCCCATGAAGCCAGATGGCTCGTTAAGAATTTGTGGAGATTACCGGGCCACCCTAAATCATGCTCTTCAACAGAGTGCTTACCCAGTACCAGTGGTTCAACACCTTCTTCATTCCCTGGGTGGCAGAAAAATATTTGCGAAATTGGACTTAGCTCAGGCGTACCAGCAACTACCTGTAGACGCGACAACTGCAGAAGCCCAGACAATAGTTACACATAGAGGTGCCTTCAAGTGCAATCGATTCCAATTCGGAGTAAGCGTGGTGCCTGGCATTTTCCAAAGTTTAATGGAGAGACTATTACAAGGCATAAAAGGCATCGTGCCTTATTTTGACGATGTCCTAATAGCTGCCCCCACTAAAGAGTTATTAGTACAACGACTCAGAAAAGTTTTTCAGAAATTTAAAGACGCTGGTCTGAAGGTAAAAAGGGACAAGTGTCAACTTTGTACAGAGAGAGTGGAGTTCCTGGGATACCTTCTCGACAGACAGGGAATCCACCCCACCGAAAAAAAACTAACCGCAATCAAAAATGCCCCGAGACTTAGGAATAAGACAGACCTCCAAGCCTTCCTGGGACTCATTAACTTTTATAACATCTTCTTGCCCCAGAAGGCGACTGTAGCCGAGCCCCTACATAGACTTTTCGACAAAAAGGCTTCCTGGGTCTGGGGACGGCGTGAAGAAAGGGCATTCCAACAAGTAAAAGACCTCTTAACCTCCGATGCTGTATTAATGCAATACAACGAGACTCTTCCTTTGATGGTCACCTGTGACGCCTCACCATTTGGAGTGGGAGCCATTTTAAGCCATGTCCTACCAAATGGGAATGAAGCACCTATTGCAATCTTTTCGAGAACTTTGTCTAAGACCGAAAGGAACTATAGTCAACTTGATAAAGAGGCTCTCGCTATTGTATCAGCAATTAAATGTTTCCATGAATATGTATATGGGAGATCCTTTACCATAATTACAAACCACAAGCCGCTACTTGGTATTTTGGCAGGAAACAAACCAACTCCCCATATCTTATCACCAAGAATGAGAGGTTGGTCAGAATTTTTAGCCGCCTACAATTACCGATTGCAACACCGCCCGGGAAAAACCATTCCCCACGCTGACGCTTTGAGCCGCTCCCCACTACCAGACATCATAGAGGACCCAGCTCCAACCTTAGCTGTATTGCAAATCGAAACCCTCAAATCGCCGCTGCTGACTGCTCAAGACATCGCCTTAGAAACAAAAAAGGACCCTGTTTTGGCATGAGTCCTCACCTGGGTGGAACGGGGTTGGCTGGTCAGTGAAACCAATGACACGTTCAAGCCATTTAAAAATCGTCAAACAGAGCTATTCTCCCAAAAAGGCTGCATAGTGTGGGGAGACAGAGTCGCAATCCCGGAGAAGTTGCAACATAGGGTATTAAAAATGTTGCACGATGGACATCCAGGCATCGTGCGGATGAAGGCATTGGCAAGGAATTACGCATGGTGGCCTGGGTTAGACAAACAGATAGAGACCTGGGTAGCAAAGTGCAGCAAATGCCAGGAGACTCGTTCCACTCCTCCAAAAACTCCCCCAACTCAGTGGGAAACGCCTCCAGGTCCTTGGTCCTGTATCCACATCAATTTTGCGGGACCCACAAGAGGACACACTTTCCTTCTAACAGTGGACACCTATTCAAACTGGCTCGAAGTCCACAAGATGAAAAGCACCACCACAGAGGCAGTCACTAAAAAACTGAATAAGCTATTCGCTACCCACGGATTGCCGGATGTCCTGGTCTCTGATAAAGGCCGCCAATTCACTGCCCTGCCATTCGAACAGTACCTGGCAGATCGGGGCATCCGCCATGCCTTAACATCGCCAGCTCACCCTGCGGCCAATGGTAGGGCTGAGCAAATGGTTCAATTTGTAAAAAAGACTTTGCACAAAATGGACCACGGCGACATTGACAACAAAATAAACCGCATGCTTCTTCTCCAGCACATAACCCAAAAGATTCCCACAAACAAAACCCCAGCTGAACTCCTGATGGGCCGGAAACTTCGCTCGCATCTTGATCGCCTCCACCCAAACTACACGCCAGAACAACCCCCAGGATCCAGCAGCAAGTGTCGGGCATTCCAGGAAGGTGACCTCGTGTTTGCGAAAAACTTTTCGGGTGACCCATTGTGGGTCCCCGCGACAATAACGCAACTTACGGGACCCGATCCTATCGCCTGCAAACTGCAGATGGTAAGATGTGGAAACGCCACATAGATCAACTCCGTTCCAGATTAGCCCCTAGTCCTACCTCAGCCCCGGAATCTCTAGCTGGGGGGGGGGGGGAAGGAACATTGAGGAGGCCAAAGAAGAAATAACAATCGAAACCCAACAGCCTACACAACCAACCAGGGGATACTCACCATCAGAAGGAGAACCGAGTCAGGGAGTGGCCTCACCGCATGATAGCACTGCGATGGAAACAGATCCAGGGAACCCGAAAGACAGCACTGGTATAAGCAGGGAAAGCAGCCCAGGGCCACAGTTTTCACCATCCAACCCAGCTAGCAGCCCACCGGAACCAGAGCCAGGACAGAAACTGGTGGAACAGCGCAGGTCAAGCAGACAGGTGATGCGACCTGCCTATTTACGAGATAACGTCACCCCACCCCTCAGACGGAACCTAGGGGGGAGGGGTGTTATGGACTAAACCAACGCAGCGGTACATCTCTAAACAGCTTTACTTTACAGCAGGCTTGTAATCCTGCACTTCTCATTGGCCCATGAATAGCGAATCGTGATTGGTCATTTCTGGCCACTCTGATTGGCTGTTAACGGGCCCCTCTGATTGGATGCTTGTGAAAGCGGTAAACTCAAATCATTGGTTGTTTTGACAGCATCCAGCTCTATAAAAGAGCTGCTGCTGCCCAAGTATTTGCTCTGTTCTTATTTTACAATAAAGAGTTGAAGTCACCGTTCGATGTCTCGTCTCCGTTCCTTGAGCCCATGCTCAGGACTTAACAGTCAGGATTGTCTTTTAGTCTATTGTTATCAGGGGCAGCTTTGAATTCTTTTAAGATCAAGTTTGTGACAGTATCTAGCTGCTTTATCTTCTGTTGGTCTCTTTTTTTGATTGCCTTCGATTTTTTTCCAACATCAGGATCTTCCCCAATTACTTTCGCCTTCACATGATGTGTCTAAAATATCTAAATTTTAACTTTATTATTGCTGCTTATCATTCGCTGGCTGGTTTTATATCTTTTGAAAGATTATTTCTTTTTACAGTCCATCATTCTCTCAATAATTTTTTCCAGCACCATAAACTCTTTTAGAGCTTGCCTTTTCAACATTTATTAGGTGTCCTTGCTCCTCTCCCTTCTGATCCCTTAGTCATTTCTGGGCTTTTAATCTTTCTATGACCCTGTGATCCCTTCATTCATGGTGGAGTTGGTGGGGCAACTGAATGAAGCTGAGCATTTAATGGCTGAATGCCTTTCCTGATGCCTATGCAGAGTGCACAGCAGGTATTTTCTCTTTGTATCCTGATAGAGAAACATATGTCACTTCCTGGGATTGAACTCTTAACCTTCCGAGTGGGAGGCTAGTGTCTACACCTCTAAGTTCATTTCTGGGCTTTCCAAACCTGCTCATAAACTGCAAGTAGTAATGGGATATGGGAAGAAGAGATCATTTGTTGTATTTTTAAAAAAATTGGTAAGTTACTAAAATTGTTCATACTTGCATGGTCCTCCCTCCTTCCTTCCTTTTTATTTTTTTGCTTTAGTTTTTACCCTTTGCAATTTTAATTTTTAAAAAAACTATATTTAAAACAAACAAACTGAAAGTAATGCTTCATCTGCATCATTCTGTAAGACTAAGAATACTTTTGCTAGTCTCTACTTCATCAATTCCTACAACTTTGTTGAAGCAATCTTTTCTAGAGCCCCTTCACTTCTCTTTCCAGGATGCTCAGGTTTAATTTCCTGATCAAACTTTTATGTGTATTATTTCTTTGGGATCTTTTTGTATCGTTCCTACCTACCTTTGTTCTTGTTCTGATAGAAGTTTACCTTCTTTATTTTTTATTAGATCCATCTTTGTCTTCCTGCTTCTCTCTTGAACGTTGTTTGCATTGGCAAATTGCCTTTTGCTTTCTTGAGCTATTTTCAATACGTCCGCAGACAGCCATGATGCTTCCTTTTGCTTTTTAAAGACTGTCACAAAGTTTTGAGATCAAATTCGTCATGTCTATTATTTACCTTTACTGCCTAATCATGGAAATATTCCTGAGGCCCAATCTGGTTGGCCTGATGATTTCATTTCCCCGTCCCCCTTTTAATTTAAATAGCAATTTTGCAATTATGTGATATGAACTATAATGAGCATCAGGTTTTGCTTGTGATGACAGAACAGAAATTCTCCAATTTCACTTGCCCTTCATATACTCAATTTCATCCCTGTATTCCTCCAATGGCGTCTTTGTGTACAGCCATCTCCTAGGCCATTGGAAGGAAACATTTGCTGTAAACATTGAATGTTCTTGGCTGAACTCCTTTAGTCTTGTCTCTTTTTTTCATTTTGTGCACTGTAAGCAAATTTCCCCCTTGTTCCAGATGTTCCAACTTCAGCATTCCAATTGCCTATGATTACTTTGACATCTTTTTTTAATTGTATCAATAAGGCACCACAAGTCACTGTAGAACTGTTGTATTGGGACTGAATCCTATTTTAGGTCATCATAATATTGATGGGCTTATCTTGGACTTGAACCAAGATTGGTTCAATTTTGGAAGAGATTGCATCTGAGCACTGACATTGATATTCTTTTGTATGTGATGGCTAATTCATTTCTTCTGTTTTTCTAGTCCATAGTAAAATATCTGATGTTCATCAAAATGAAGTGATTCATTCTAGTCCATTTTAGTTTGCTGAATCCCAGAAAGTTTGTGTTCAATCTTGAGAGTCATGCTTAGACAACCTCAAGTTTTTTCTTGGTTCGTGGTCATGACATTCCAGTGATGTATATTTCTTTGCTGCATCAAATTTTCATTTTGCCAGTGGGGATATCAGCAGCTAGATATCTTTTCAGCTTAAGTCTAGCCACATCATAAACCATTACTGTTATTCATGCTTGCTCACTGCTTGTTAGATACCTTATGACTGAGGGAAGGGTGCTCAGAGTTACATTTTGACATTTTCAAGTGTGAATATCTATCTGGAATTATTTGGCCAAAATCCCTGCGTGAATTTCCATTTCTTTCTTCAGTGAACTGAAGAAATCTTATTCCTCATCTACTGATTTGCTAATCAAGGATGCACCTTTTTAAAATGTATAGTTCCAATCATATAGCTCACAGCATAATTGGAAGCTCAAACACCATCCCTACAAAACAATATTCATATATCATATTTAATCTAGTGAAGTCAAAACTCTAGCAATTTCATGTGTACAACTTGTTAAATATTCACCCTCGTTAGTTTCCTTGGTGTATTGTGTAAATTCAGCTTGTTTATTTAACTGAGGGTTCAATAATTGCACAATTCTGGTGACTGGGTTCAACATGTTATGGAAATACAATCCTTCTCTTGAACAAAAGACAATGAAAGAGGTTCCTTATGAGAAGGCAATAGCTGCAGAAGGGATCTAATGGGATCTAGCCAATATGACTTAGCCTGGAGGTTTTAAACTACTAGCTTTTCAGTCCTTTTGTTAATGTGATCTGATGCTAAGGAACATTGGATTTATAGACCAGAAGAGAAAGGTCCACGGTGGTTTTGCACACAATGCAAATTGTGGCTTTTCCTAAACTGTAGTTCAAAAGCTATGGCTCAATTACAATCAAGATCAAGGGAGGCACTAATACCACTCTATAAAGCCTTAGTAAAATTACACCTAGAATACCGCATTCAGTTTTGGTCACCACACTATAAAAAGATGTTGAGACTCCAGAAAAAGTGCAGAAAAAAGCAACCAGGATGATTAGGGGACTGGCAGCTAAAACATGAATGGATGAATGGTTGCAAGAACTGGGCATGGCTAGTCTAGTGAAGACTACGGAAGACAGGATAGCTACAATGTCCTACCAGTCAATGACTACTTCAGCTTCAACCACAACAATACAAGAGCACACAACAGATACAAATTCAATGTAAACTGCTTCAAACTGGATTGCAGAAAGTACAAAAGCAATGCCTGGAATGCACTACCTGACTCTGTTGTTACATCTTCTAACCCCCATTCCTTTAACCTCAAACTAGCCACTATTGACCTCACCCCATTCCTAAGAGATCTGTAAGGGGCGTGCATAAGTGCATCATCGTGCCTACTGTCCCTGTCCTATTGTCCCCATTTATTTATACCCTATAGCAGGGTTGCAATATTTGAGGGGCTGCCACAGAGAGGAAGGGGTCAAGCTGTTTTGCAAGGCTTGTAGTGCTATGTGGAGCCAACCAATTGCAGCTTATTTAATAAGCATTCTTAAAACTCAATATAACCAGGATCTGAGTTCTGCTCACAGTTGGGTGAATCTTATGTGGCCTTTTCTAAAGTTCCCATGTCATTTTTACCCAAGGATCCACAGAGCCTCCAACTCACAAAACAGCCTCACAACTGTGGAATTGGCAGACATTCCCTTTTGCCTTTGCTAACTTCTTGTAAGTATTTTTCAGCAAAAAAGGGGATTATCAGGAACTTGTCAGAGATTTTTTTGGGGAAAGGGGGAATTAGTCTCATGGCTCAGAAATGTTCTCTTCTGTGGGAATACACGATTATGCATATGGAACAGGGTTGCCCCCAGCCAGGTTTATGGATTATTCCAAAATGAAATTTCCTGTAATCTCCGTTATCTGGCATCTCTAACCAGACTGCTGCCAGCTAACCTTTTTTCAAGGGCGAGGTGCCAAGCAATTTGCCAGCACAAGGCTTTTTGGCTAGAGGTCCAAACCAAACCACTCCAATTTATTATATAAAAAAGAAGAATGTGACTCAGCTAGGGGTCAAAGCTGAGCCTCCTGTTATGAACTAATAAAGGCGTTTAATAAAGTTTTAACAACCTTAAGTAAAAAGCAGGGTTCTAATCCTGCACTTCTGATTGGCCGATAATAGTGACATCAGATTGGTCCTTTCTGGGACATCTGATTGGCTGTTAACGGGCCAACTCTCATTGGTTCAAGGGTTTAACACTTCCATGTTTTTCATTGGCTAACAGGACAGCAGCCAACCCTATGAAAGGGCTGCTGCTTCCCTAGGTGATTGCTCTGTTCAGTATGCTTAATAAAGAGTTGAAGTTCAATGTTCACTGCCTCGTCTCCGCTCCTTGCACCCATGCGCAGAACTTAACACTGACGACGAAGGTGGGATGCGGAGACATCTGAGCTGATTGAACACTCACAGAGCACCAAACAGAGCATGTGGCTGAAGGCACATCAACAACGGAAAACATGTCCGGCGGCGCCATACCACCCGCTCTATTTGACCCGGCACAAGAAGACTGGGACTCGTACATGGACCGGTTCCAGATGTTTCTGGAGACCAACAACTTGAAAGACGCAACTACGGGGAAAAAGCGAGCAGTGTTCCTGGCCCATTGCGGGCCTGCCGTCTTTAAGATGGCCAAGGCACTAGCGAAACCGACTGAGGTGAAATCCATGGACTGGGACGTCCTCGCGCCCCTTCTACAGGCCCACTATGCACCCGCCGTACCAACGCTTGTCCGAAGACATGAGTTTTATCAGAGGGACCAACGGAAAGGAGAAAGCATCGCAGATTTCATCGCGGACCTCTGGAACCTGGGAGGCCTCTGTGGGTTTGCAGACCTCCAAGAAGCTCTGAGAGACCGAATAGTTCTGGGATTAGATGACCATACGGCACAGAGTAAGATCATGGCCAAATGGGACATCGATCTTGCCGATGTCATCAAAGATGCTACTGCAGCAGAAGCAACCAGGAAATCGGCCGCCCGAATGCACCGCACCAACGCACCGCTCCATCAACTCGCCAATGATACCTCACCTCGCCTAGAGAGGCACACAACAGCGGCCCACCACGAGGACCTTGAATCTCCATCAGAAAGTGATGAGGAGGAGGTCAACTGGTTCCGGTCTGAACGCGACCAACGCAACCCGCAGAATCAAAGACTGCCGCACCAATGCACGGGTTGTGGGGCAAACCACCCGCGATCAGATTGCAAATTCCTCGACGCGCTCTGCCATTCCTGTGGGAAAAGAGGCCACATCGGGAAGGTCTGTAGAAGCAAGCGAGGATCATCTCCTTTGAAAGAGTGAGGCCCAATAGGTATTTGGAAACGTGTGCTTATTTGCAAATATATGCAGGTAGAAGACAGATGAGGATAAATAGTGCAGGACTTCTGTTGAATAGCAAATCTATTACCTGGTGTCAGTTGTGCAAAGAGAGAGATGCTTCCTTTCTGCTCGAGATAATCCTAACAGCTTTATATATCATATTAAATCATTTGCTTATTGGCTGGACAGAAGAGAACTGAAAACAATTCCTCTACATATCTGAAGATTCAGGTCACCAGTTGTATTTTCAGAAGATTTTATTTTATTTTATTATTTTAATTGTTTTTCAATGAACCAAAAGAAAAAAAGGAAACAAAGAGCAAAATATAAAAATAATAGCGATCTGTTACATTGTCAAACAGAAACAACTAGACTTTCTTGTTTCTTTTTGAAGAGGTACCGCTTCTCATCCAAGAAGCTTCTTCAGCTCTGATTGGATGGTGGGGTCATCAGTCAGAGCTGAAGAAGCTTTTTGGATGAGAAGCAAAATGTCTTCAAAGAAAAGCAAGGAATTCCAGTTGCCTCTTGGAAAAAAAAGCTCCTTTGGGACAACCATGACCTGAATGGACTGAGAATCTCCCAAAAACATGCAAAGTTCAATAACAACAAAAGTGAAAAAAATAACAAAAAGAGAAACATATGATGTCTCCTTATAACAACCAACAGTTACAATGTTATGTCTAATGCAAATATTAGTCAAAATGAATATATTTCTGATCCATTTCTGCAACTATCGTTTTAACTTCCAGGACTCTTTATAAATGAATCCCATATTTCATTATACTGTTCTACAAAGTCTCTGTCCATTGGCAATTTGTTTATAGGAGACAATTGCAATCAGATCTCCAATCCAGTAGGTGAAAAGGACACTACATTTATTTTTCCAATGCTGCAATTTCAGTCTTTTGCTCAGAGAAGTCTATACAATGTCTGGGTTTTTTGGACCAACAGCTTGTTCAAAGAGATTAACATGGTGTTTGTAAGGAGATTCAGGTGAATCCAATAACATTGACTAAACTGCACATGTCAAAAGTATTATCCATAATATTTAATACTAGAAAATTATGTCACTACTTTTTGTGTAGTTGGGTGTTCCTCATCATGCTAACTAAGCTTTGGCATGCTTATTTGCTGAAACACTTGGTGTGCTTGATTGTAGTTTGTAGGAAAAGCCGTGATTTGGATTTCTTCCAATCTCCAAGGCATAAACCATGATTGATTCACCACAATTATCTGAGTCTTTCTAAGCTAACTGATCACTTCATGAGTACCTCACTTTAGTGAGCTGAAGAACCCATTTATTATTTATTTCTGCTCTGGCTGTAACAGGGATGACCTCCTAAAGTGGAATTAAAGCAAATTAGTGGGCTACAGTTTATTACACAAACAAGGTTAGAAACTAATCAAGGAGAGAAGCAACCTGGAATTAAGGAGAAACATCCTAACAGTGAGGACAATTAACCAGTGGAACAGAAGTTGCCTCCAGAAATCATGGGTGCTCCATCACTGGAGGTTTTTAAGAAGAGATTGGACAGCCACTTATCTGAAATGGTATAGGGCAGGGGTCTCCAACCTTGGCTCCTGGAAGCCTGGCGGACTTCAACTCCCAGAATTCCACAGCCAGCTTTGCTGGCTGTGGAACTCTGGGAGTTGAAGTCCGCCAGGCTTCCAGGAGCCAAGGTTGGAGACCCCTGGTATAGGGTCTCCTGCTTTAGCAGTGGCTAGACTAGAAGACCTCCAAGGTCCCTTCAAGCTCATTCAATTCTAAGATACACTTCTCTATACAGGTAGTCATTGACTTACAACAGTTCATTTAGTGACCATTCCAAGTTCAAATGTCACTGAAAAAAGTAACTTATGACTCTTTTTCGCACGGATGACCAGGGGTGGGATCCAACAGGGTTAACTACCGGTTTGGTGATTTACGAGGTTCAGTGATTTACAATGTGCTTCCCTGCATGCTGCGCGCGTGTATAAATCTTCGTCAACTTGCTGCCTGGACAGCTGAGCAGTGCTGCATGCAGGGAAGCAGCATTTTTCCTCTGCTTTTTCAACTGCAGCTGTGCCTCGCATGGCAGCTGAGGTTGAAAAAGCAGGAAATAAAGGTCAGGTAAGAGCCCGGGTGGGCAGGTGGGCCAAAACAGCAGCAGGCATAGAACCGGTTCTATGTCTGCTGCTCTTCAGAGCTACCGGTTCTACAGAGCTGGACAGAACCGGTAGAATCCCACCCCTGCTTATGACTGTTGCACCATCCCCATGACCACATGATCAAAATTCAGTCACTTGGCAACTGACTCATATTTATGACAGTTGCAGTGTCCTGGGGTCATGTGTCCTCCTTTTGTGACCTTCTGACAAGCAAAGTCAATGGGGAAGCCAGATCCACTTAACAACATAAAACGGAGCGAAATTCACTTAGTGAATATCTTGCTTAGGAACAGGAATTTGGGGCTCAATTGTGATTGTTAAGTCAAGGACTACTTATTAATATTACAGTTTGGGATTTCCTTTAATAAACTAACAAGGTCTTGCTTTCCAGTAGTCTTTGCCCCCCTCCATAAATCAAATGAAGTGCCTTCTTCTGTCAGCTTCATCCCAGATTTCCAAGTAATATGAAAATAAACTCCCAGCTCTTAAAATGGGATGTTTGTAATCAACAGAGGTCTTTTTGACCTCACTTAACAAATGAGTCAAGAAAGGTCATAAAATGGAGAAAAAATTCACTTCACAACTGTCTCACTGATCAACAGAAATGCCAGGGTCCATTGGGGCCGTAAGTCCAGGACTACCTGTAATTTAAACCAGATGTCTGAACAGGTAGTCCTTGACTTATAAGTTCATTATAAGTTCATTTAATGACTGTTACCACAGCACTGGAAAAGGGGACTAATGACCATTTCCCACACTTCTAACCTTTGTAGCATCCCCATGATCATCGATCAAAATTCAGATTTCTTGGCAATTGGTTCCTACTTGTAATGACCCAAAGGGATGTAGCACAAGGGCAACACAGTCACATAATCAGTGGGAGTCTCTTTATTAGCTCCAACTTTGCCCCCAGTGTCCTGGTTACCTTCTGGGCTGGAGAAAAACTCTCCCAGGTACAGCCTTTGGCTGCAGAGAATCAAGTCCAAAATGTGGTCAACAAAAACTGTAAGTCCTATAAGTCCAATCAAGGCAAAATGAGGTAATTAGTCTGGCAGGGCAGGAAAAGGAATTCCAGATGTGAAGGCACAGCAATAACTCAACATGGTTGGGAGGATGCCAGGAACACAGATAAGCAAAGTCAACACAAGATAAACTCCCAGCAGATGCATCTCTCAGCATGCATCTCTTTTAAACTCTCTTCCCAGGTATGGCTAATGACGGGAATCAGGGCCCTTTCCTCCCTCATAACCCACACAATCCACGATGCTTTCTTCTCTGTTCCTCCTTGCGTGCCCTAGGATGAAAAAGTGGGGACTGGGTCTCCCTCTGAACTCCCTCTCCCTTGTTCTACCTCTTCCCTGCTCTGCCCAGCTGAACGTTGCCTTTCCCCAGTTTCTTCCACAGCCAACAGAGCCACAGTCCTATTCCCTGTCAGCTGTTCATCTTCCTCTTCAGATTCAGACTCCGACAGGGGCATGACACCTACTTATGTCCCCTTTTGCGACCTTTTGATCCCCTGTTGCAACCTTTGGACAAGCAAAATCCACGGGGAAGCCAGATTCGCTTCACAACCTTGTTGCTCACTCATCCACCACCACAATTCACTTAATAACCAGGCCAAGAAAGGTAATAAAATGGGGGCATATAACAAATGCCTCACTTAGCAGCTGAAATGTGGGGGCTCAGCTTTGGTTGTAAGTCTAAGACTCCTTGCATTTGTATAGGCTTTTTGGAGGAGACTTTGTATATAGTGGACATTCGCAGGTGGGAGCTGATTTGCCCAGTCTATCTGAGCTCCTGGTGGGAAGCAACAGCTGCTTCTGAAGCACTAATGAGATTTGAAATGATTGCTTGCTAGGGCTTTGGAAAGGTGGCAGCCCTGGGTCTGCTGGAAGAAGCTGAGGCGAAACAAGGTAAGTAAATTCGCCTTTTCCTTATAAATATTAATCTGAAACTGTCAAGGGTGGTTGGGGTTCAGCAGGGAGAGCCGGCGCTCATATTGGGGAGGGGGATGAAGTGACAAATGGAATTGTTGCTGGTGTGTAATGCCAACTGACATCTCTCAGTGGTGTGAAACCATGAGGAATCTGGTCCTTCAGCATGAACAAAATGCCAACCAACAATACTCAAAGGAGTAAACTGAAAATAACCAACTGTTAAGGTTTGTTTTATGCTTTTTTAAGGGTGTGTGGAGTTTACCTTTTTTTTTTTTTTCCAGGAATTCCCCAATGTTTCCCAATGTTGTTTTCAGAACAATATTGTAGTGTAAGATAATGGGAGAGGGAGTTATTGGTTTGTTTATTTAGTGTATGGTTAGAGCACACAAATAATAATAAAATGATAAAGGAGAAGTACAGCGTTTGAGGGAAATATGTAGTCAATTAAAATATCTATAAGTTTTAGGTTCAGAAGTTGTATAGCCTCCAGAAAGTGTGGGTGTTCCAACATGGGAAGTTTTTAAGAAGAGACTGGACAACCATTTGTCCGAAATGGTGTAGGATTTCCTGCTTGAGAAGGGGGCTGGACTAGAAGACCTCCAAGGTCCCTTCCAATTCTATTATTCCAATTACATTTTAAAATACATTGATTCATAAGAATAGAATAAGTGTTCTGTATATTAACATCTAGGCTGTTTATTTAATTAAGTGCAGTATTTGTTAATTGGAAAAAGGCTACTTCTCTTGTTTAAGCTCCCAAATGGCAGCTGGTCATTATGTGATCCAGTGTCTGATGAGGGATACAACAGTCATACCCAGGGGAGGATATTCTGCCTCATTTAAGAGAGCTACACTGACTTTACACATTGTTATTTTAAACTTATAATTTAACAATGATTTATAGAATAAACCAGAGTTTGTCTTGCATTGCAGCTTTAAAGTCTTGTATGAGTAAGGGAGTTGCTATAGGACTATGTGGTACTTTAATTTTGATCCTCGCCACACCAAACTTGGTCCATTGTGGTCTTTGTTACAATCTTTATTGGACAGCTGGCAAAAATTATCTTTTTAACAATAACATAATTCACACTGTAGTGTTCTTTGGGCCTGACAGTATGCTATATGAATCTTACTGATAACTTCACAAAGATTGCAGGATTCCTTGTACTAAAGTTTTTGTTCTTTAAAGATAACCTATGAAATGACCCGGTATGAACAAACTACTGTGGCTAACCTCTAGTTTTTTGATACAAAAACATTAAGTGCTAATAACTGTGGCCTCCATTATGTAGATATAAAACATATCCTTATTAAATATGGGGCTTTGATCACACCAAAATCTTCCCTTGCTCTACCCACTTTCTAAAACATTTTAAAGCTGTTTTCTTAAAGCCCAGAGACTCCACAATGACAACAATGAACTTTGCTTGTATATTTTTAGCATTTGCAAATGCAAACATACTCTGGCTTCCTGGAAGAATTTCCAGCTGCAAGGTATGTTGGGCCAGTGAGATCCAGTTGTGTTTTTAACAATGTAGTCTGGAAATGGGGGGGGGGAGGAACGTGCCCACAATCAGACAGAGGTGTCGAGACACAACAACATGGCACCAGAGTTCACTTTACACTCCCTTAAAGGAGGATCAGTTATGCTTTTCCCACCACTTTCTCTCCCAAGTCCTGAATAATGTGATCAAGTACTGCTTGGGAGTAGTAATGCTCAGGTCTGGTGGTTTTGCTGAGCAAAAGTTATGACCACAGAAAAGATAGCACAGAAAAGAAAGGCAAACCAACAAAGTAGAGAGTTAATTATGTCTTTTCTTTTAGCGAAGTTTGGATTATACCATAATCCTGGATTGGAAATGCATTTGACTGTCCCATTAGCAAGGGGAACTTACTCCGACTTCACAAAGCAATATTTCTGTGTTTTTAATCCCATAATCCTACCTATGTCCCCTCCCCGCCATAAGACCCATTCAGATTCTGGTCAGAAAATGGTGGGATTACTGCTTGATGGGCCTCAATACAAGAAGAACAAAACCTAGCAAAGAGGAAAGATAATTTGCTGGATGAGCTAGCACATTATTCTAACAAACTCAGTTGAGTAAATAGTCTTTTCATCTGATTAATTGCCCCTTCCAAGAAGAAATCTTCCCTCCTTCCTTTTCAGAGCATCCTTCACTCTCTGCTAGAAATCTCAAAGAACTGTGTGACAGTACATGGCAAATATAATGTAAGAAAGGCCCATTATTGTTCTCTTTGCCACTCTCTTATTTATTTAACAAATCTATATAGCTGCCCATCTACCCCAGGGAAGACTTTTTGTTGTGGTTGTTTTTACTGTTCACTGAATCAGAAGGTGACACTGTCACATTGTGCTAGTCTGTGCTAATATAGATTGGGTCTTTGTTGTTCAGGTTGTTATTGAAAACCCAGTTGTTATGTAAAGCAGGGATGAACTTGTGAACTTCAGCTCCCAGAATTCTCCAGCATGGCAGGCTGGGGAATTCTGGGAGTTGAAGTCCACAGGTCTTAAAGTTCTCAAGGATGGACATCCCTGATCTAAATGTTCTCAAGGTTGGACGCTCCTCTCATGTTTGATTTCTTTCAGCAAAGCATCCAGTATATAAACACAGCCATAGTGGTTTATTAACACATTCAAGTTGAAGACTTGTTGTGTTGGGTAACCATGGTACAGCCAACATTCCAAACCTGGTTGTTACTTTCGGTTTATCATATCATGTGAAAGCTATGATGTTTTTAATATGATTTTTATTGGGGGTTTTTAAAAGGAGATAAAAACTGAATAGGAACTTCCATCTTCTTTATAGCACTTATAAATAAATTATCAATTTACCATGAATCCTATGAATTGTGACATGCAAACTATTGTCCATATGTTAGCACTCTTGTGTATGTGCAGTCAGGTGTAATTTACCAGGATTAAACAAATCTGTAAGACAGTGTATAAAGTTAGCACTGACTCCTCTCCTAGAAGAATGAAATGTTCTAGGAAATATTAAAAAGGCAGAATATTATATTTCCCTGGATGAGAAAAGGAGAAACATGTTTTAAAGACAAAGCAGCTTCCTGCAGCTCCCCGGCCTCCACTTTCAGCTCCAAGGTGATGGTATTAAGACATGGCCCTCAGAGAATGATAGGGTTACCCATCTCACCACATAGCACCTGGAAAGATTACATCACCCAGCAGAATTCAACCAAACTTAGCACACATACAACCTACAAGCTAGCTATGACCCCTGGCAACATTGAGTCAGGATACTCTTCCTGTGCCCCAGGAAGTTCAAAGCTTAGAGAGGGCATAAAACCAAGGGACTCTTAGCATCTCCTCTCTTTTAGCCCAGGAGCTCCTCTCTTTTAGCCCAGGAGCTTTCCACCATAAAACCTTCTTTCCAAGCAACTTCCATAAATCCAGTGTCTTTTTCCCCACTTGGAACTGAACCCAGAAGGATATTTCTTCCAACAACAGGGATGTACAACCTTGGCAAATTTAATACATGTGGAGTTCTGGAAGTTAAATTCCACAAGTCTTAAATTTGCCAAGTTTGGGCACTCTTGCTATACGGGATTCCAGTTGCCACATGAAGCTTCTCATGGCTACTATTGCCTGTGTGAGTCTCTGTGTCTATTCCCTTGCTTGTGTCTAGTTGGGTGCTTGAATGTGAACTGTTTCTCTGTGATAATGCAGACATTAGTGTGTGTGGCATCTTCTTAATGAAAGACAAGAATTGCACCAAACTGTTGTACTGTCCAAGCTACTGGCTTGGAATATACAAGATAACCTGAGGTTCATATATCAGTGTCCTGTCTTCCATTGTACAATCCTATCTCCAGTGGTTGATAGCTTCCCTGGTTTCCTTTCAGAGCCAAAGAAGACATCAAGAGAGGTGGGTTTCCTTTCATGGTCTGTCTCCAGTTGGGAAGTAGAGATAGCTAGGAAGGCTGCAGACCATTGACAAGGGGTCATACAAAGGGGCACTATTAGTAGTGCTTGATCACCCATAACTGAAAAAGATAATGTAGCACTCTGCATAATAATAAAAAAGAAAATCTTCCATAGCAGAAGCTACTACATGAAAATTTGGAACAGTTCACACTTGAGTGAGTACCAGAGGTGGTGTTCAGCAGGTTCGGACCAGTTCTGGAAAACCGATAGCAGAAATTTTGAGTAGTTCGGAGAACCTGCAAATACTGTCTCTGACTGGCTCCGCCCCCATCTATTCTCTGCCTTCTGAGTCCCAGCTGATTGGTTGGGTCTTTTTTTGTTGCCCTGCACAGGAGAACGGAGCTGGAAAGCAAGTTAGTGGGGTGAGGAGGGAATGGGGATTTTGCAGTATCTTTTCCCCTGCCACGCCCACCAAGCCACACCCACCAAGCCAAGCCATGCCCACCAAGCCACTCCCACAGAGCTGGTAGTAAAAAAAAAAAAAAAATTGAATCCCACCACGGGTGAGCACATAAGAAGTTTGTTTGTTTTTACAAAAAGTTACTGAAGTGAAATTGAATTTTGAAAAACAGAAACACAAGTTTAAGTGGGTCAAGACAATAGTACAGTAATAAAAGCCTTCCGTTCTTTCTGCAATGCTAGCATGGCATTGGGTGTAAAAAAAATGTGATTTTACTGCTACAGAATGAATGCTAGAAGAGTACAAGCCTAAAACTGGTTACAGAATTTCTCCTTTATCCGCACAGCCTCTACTGCTGTCTGTATGAAAGCTCCAGAAATCATAAAGCACTCTGGAAATAAAGTAGGAAAATGGAAGCCTCTTTTGTGAGGTGGTTGGTGAAGGAGGATCTTTTTAGTAATTGAGTAGAAAGCTACTGATTTAATTTTCACTCTCCCCAACTTGATCCTCCAGATGTGCTGGGCTACAGTTCTAGCATAACCAGCCAAAATCACTGGTTCAAGGACAGAGATTGTTGCCTTTCTCCTTCATGGAGTCCTGCTTGGTGGGTAACCATAGCAGATCAACACAAATAGTGTGCCAAAAAGATTGTGTCACAACTAGGCCTGAGTCATAAAATCATTGAGCAATTGGTTTTGAGACTTAGTCAATCATTTGGAAGCAAGGGCCTAAATAATCCACCATGGAATACAAAAGGGATGCTTCAAAATTTACCCAATCAAGCTTCAATAGTTGATTCAATACAGTTTGCAAGAGAGGCTACTCTGTTCGAGACTAGGGTTCTCCCAACATGGCAACTTTAAGACTTGTGGACTTCAACTCCCAGAATTCCTCCATGCTGGCTGAGGAATTCTGGGAATTAAAGTGCACAAGTCTTAAAGTTGCCAAGTTTGGAGAGACTCCTGGTCTAGACTTGTGTTTTTCAACTTCAGCAACTTTAAGCATGTTGGCTGGGGAATTCTGGGAATTAAAATCACCTGTCTTAAAGTTGCTGAGAAATATTGATCTATACAACTCTCAATGATTGTACAACTCTCAACTCTCAAAGGTTGGTAGGAAGTCTCTTTCTAATCAGTCAGACTGCTGGTTTTTCTTGCATGCTATTTTCTTGCATGCTATTTTGGGCACTCTTGCTATACGGGATTCCAGTTGCCACATGAAGCTTCTCATGGCTACTATTGCCTGTGTGAGTCTCTGTGTCTATTCCCTTGCTTGTGTCTAGTTGGGTGCTTGAATGTGAACTGTTTCTCTGTGATAATGCAGACATTAGTGTGTGTGGCATCTTCTTAATGAAAGACAAGAATTGCACCAAACTGTTGTACTGTCCAAGCTACTGGCTTGGAATATACAAGATAACCTGAGGTTCATATATCAGTGTCCTGTCTTCCATTGTACAATCCTATCTCCAGTGGTTGATAGCTTCCCTGGTTTCCTTTCAGAGCCAAAGAAGACATCAAGAGAGGTGGGTTTCCTTTCATGGTCTGTCTCCAGTTGGGAAGTAGAGATAGCTAGGAAGGCTGCAGACCATTGACAAGGGGTCATACAAAGGGGCACTATTAGTAGTGCTTGATCACCCATAACTGAAAAAGATAATGTAGCACTCTGCATAATAATAAAAAAGAAAATCTTCCATAGCAGAAGCTACTACATGAAAATTTGGAACAGTTCACACTTGAGTGAGTACCAGAGGTGGTGTTCAGCAGGTTCGGACCAGTTCTGGAAAACCGATAGCAGAAATTTTGAGTAGTTCGGAGAACCTGCAAATACTGTCTCTGACTGGCTCCGCCCCCATCTATTCTCTGCCTTCTGAGTCCCAGCTGATTGGTTGGGTCTTTTTTTGTTGCCCTGCACAGGAGAACGGAGCTGGAAAGCAAGTTAGTGGGGTGAGGAGGGAATGGGGATTTTGCAGTATCTTTTCCCCTGCCATGCCCACCAAGCCACACCCACCAAGCCAAGCCATGCCCACCAAGCCACTCCCACAGAGCTGGTAGTAAAAAAAAAAAAAAAATTGAATCCCACCACGGGTGAGCACATAAGAAGTTTGTTTGTTTTTACAAAAAGTTACTGAAGTGAAATTGAATTTTGAAAAACAGAAACACAAGTTTAAGTGGGTCAAGACAATAGTACAGTAATAAAAGCCTTCCGTTCTTTCTGCAATGCTAGCATGGCATTGGGTGTAAAAAAAATGTGATTTTACTGCTACAGAATGAATGCTAGAAGAGTACAAGCCTAAAACTGGTTACAGAATTTCTCCTTTATCCGCACAGCCTCTACTGCTGTCTGTATGAAAGCTCCAGAAATCATAAAGCACTCTGGAAATAAAGTAGGAAAATGGAAGCCTCTTTTGTGAGGTGGTTGGTGAAGGAGGATCTTTTTAGTAATTGAGTAGAAAGCTACTGATTTAATTTTCACTCTCCCCAACTTGATCCTCCAGATGTGCTGGGCTACAGTTCTAGCATAACCAGCCAAAATCACTGGTTCAAGGACAGAGATTGTTGCCTTTCTCCTTCATGGAGTCCTGCTTGGTGGGTAACCATAGCAGATCAACACAAATAGTGTGCCAAAAAGATTGTGTCACAACTAGGCCTGAGTCATAAAATCATTGAGCAATTGGTTTTGAGACTTAGTCAATCATTTGGAAGCAAGGGCCTAAATAATCCACCATGGAATACAAAAGGGATGCTTCAAAATTTACCCAATCAAGCTTCAATAGTTGATTCAATACAGTTTGCAAGAGAGGCTACTCTGTTCGAGACTAGGGTTCTCCCAACATGGCAACTTTAAGACTTGTGGACTTCAACTCCCAGAATTCCTCCATGCTGGCTGAGGAATTCTGGGAATTAAAGTGCACAAGTCTTAAAGTTGCCAAGTTTGGAGAGACTCCTGGTCTAGACTTGTGTTTTTCAACTTCAGCAACTTTAAGCATGTTGGCTGGGGAATTCTGGGAATTAAAATCACCTGTCTTAAAGTTGCTGAGAAATATTGATCTATACAACTCTCAATGATTGTACAACTCTCAACTCTCAAAGGTTGGTAGGAAGTCTCTTTCTAATCAGTCAGACTGCTGGTTTTTCTTGCATGCTATTTTCAGTGCTTTGGCAGTGCTTCAGAATTGCGGGCACTTTTTCTAGCCTAACCTACAGATGTTGGGGAATTAATGAGGGGCTTTCGCGGTTTGCAATACATACTCCCCAGATTCTAGTTATCATGGAACAGAGTAGAATTTTGTTGCAAAAGGAAAATGGTTGGACACACACACACACATTTTATATATACATACACACACACATATCTATCTAAATTTAAAACATTGGTCTCTTCTCCCTGCCAGTGATTCCACTCTAAGTACATATAATAAATAACACCCATGTGTTTGTAACTATGCATCTGGATCTGTGTTTAGAATTGTTGCTTTTCTTAAAGGAACAAATGCCAAAACACACAGGGCAGGCCAAAACTGCATATTTGTTCTCCCTGCGAGGCACCCATGCCTTGTGATTTTCTGTCTAGGACTTGGGTGTACTAGATCGACCCCCAGAAAATGTTCAGTAGTCCTTTGATCTCAGCATAAATGGAAGCTGCCAAGACTAACTCAGTTTTGATTACCTGAGTAGAGATACATTGAGTTATTATTCTCATCACTATTTGGAGAAGTGTCCTGCAGGGGGAAAAAATGTCTATTTCCCACAAGACTCCATGATGAAAGAGGAATAGCTTGAGAAACGTATTCCAAACAGAAGAGAAATTTGCCTTGATGGACTATGCTATTCTTGCATTTGCTTAGCGATGAGTTGGCCAAATGATATGTGTGCCGTGTTTTTCATTATTCCATCCTCTCACCAGTTCTGAGCAGGTTTCCTGATTCCCCATGCTTCAATGAATTCTTAAGAGAAGATATCAGAAGGAAATTTCTGCTAAAGGTCATTGATCAGGAGAATCTTGCCCATGTTTATGGGATTTTTCTTTCCACTCAAAATATTTTGGGAAACATGCATCTGATTTCTTTGTCTGCAACTTGTTGGAGAATTTTGCAAGGCCATTTCTATCCCACTTATACCTGCAGCTCTATATTCTAGAAAAAGAAGACACTTAAGTGTTGTGACTGAAAGGATCGATCCTGCTGTGAGTTTTGACTCTGATGACTCTGAAGCTGAAAGGGTGGAGCCTGCTGTGAATGTGGAGTCTGAATTATCAGAGGACACAGATGTGAGCCAGGAGGATGAGAGATTATCGGACAGACAATCCTCACCAGAGCCTTTGAATTCACTCATGCCAGCAACTGATCCACAAAATGAGTCAGAGGCTTCTAATGGGGAAACTGACAGATCGTGGATTGACGCGAGAATCAGGAGAAGAATAAAACGCCAAGTTGAAGGGAGGCGTCAAGCCAGACATTGATTAGAGAGACTGACATGCCCATCCAGGTGATTTAAGGAGGATTGCTGGTTCTCAAACTTTGCTTGGAAGCAAAGTGTTTGATGTGTCGAAAGGATACATGTGGAGCGGCCTTTGTAATTTATGGACATTCTGAATTACCAGACAGATTCCGGGAAGTCTGCCAAGGACTGGAATATAGTACTATTAACTCTTTTTTAGTCTGGCTTTGTTTTGTTTGAATATTTTGAACTGTGGAACTCTGAATTCTCACTTGTGAATATAGGTGAGACATAACATTTAAGGGTGGATAAAATGGAAGAGTATTCAAATTACATCTAGTGGCACAGTGGTTAGAGTGCAGTATTGTAGGCTACTTCTTCTGACTGCCAGCTGCCTGCAATTTGGCAGTTCAAATCTCACCAGGCTCAAGGTTGACTCAGCCTTCCATCCTTCAAAGTCAGTAAAATGAGGACCCAGATTGTTGGGGGCAATATGCTGTGGGCTGTGAAGTACTGTAAAGTGGTACATAAGTCTAAGTGCTATTGCTATTTTGGGCCTAGGGAAAATTAAAATGTTTCTCCCACTTGTTTTGGCTTTCTTCATAGCTACCAGCAAATACTGACAGACCAGGTGTACTCCAGTTTTCAAGCAGCTGGAACAAGTCTAAAATAGTTACAACCTTATGGAGCTTTGCATGAATGAAGCTGTTTTTTTCTCAAACAGAATCAACCCTATTCTTGGCAGCCAGATTTTTTTTTCCTGACCTAGATATTCACATATCACCTTGCTCTTTGGAGCCAATCAGAAAATTAGAAGCACTGTTTAAATGGTCTGAAAGGAATGTATCCGTTTCAGTGGTGGGATTCAATTGTTTTTACCATCGGTTCTGTGGGTGTGGCTTGGTGGCCGTTGCAGGGGAAGGATGTAAAATCTCCAGTCAGAGGTGGTGTTTGCTGGTTCTCTGAACTACTCAAAATTTCTGCTACTGGTTCTCCAGAACTGGTCAGAACCTGCTGAATACCACCTCTGATCTGTTTACTTTCAAATTTCTGAAGGCCAGAGGAAGTATAGCAATAGCAAAAGACTTATATACCACTTCACAGTGTTTTACAGACCTCTCTAAGTAGTTTACAGAGCCAGCATATTCCCCCCAACAATCTGGGTCCTCATTTTACCAACTTTAGAAGGACGGAAGGCTGAGTCAAGCCTGGTGAGATTCAAACTGCCAAACTGCTGGCAGCTGGCAGTCAGCAGAAGTAGCCTGCAGTACTGCATTCTAACCACTACGCCATCTCGACTTTAAATCAAAATAGAGAGGTGGGATTAAAGGACAAATGAAGGTATCTTAACCAACACATCTGGATGGAAGAGTGTCAGAAAGTTGGTTGTAGAAGTAACCACATCCAGTGCTTGGGGTACCCTTATCTTAAGGCAGTAGGATCTTCTGGGACTGAGCAAACAAGACCTGTGTGGACCTTCTCTTCTGCTTCTGGAAGGAACCCATCTGCTTTACATTAACCGTCACTTAGAAGACTGGTGTCAGCAAAGAAACTGGGCATTCCCAATAAATCTCTATGCCTTTTTGCTGGCGCAGCACTTAAGAAAATGCAAAGTGCTGCCTCTCTGCAGCCAAACAGTCTCTGTTCTCATTCAGGGTACCCTCCATCTTCTCTTCCTGGCTGTTCTGATTGTCAGATTAGCTGCCAGTCTACCACTTTCTGCTTCTTAATCCTCCAAAGTGAGCACTTTCTTTCAGCAAAC
The DNA here is from genome assembly GCA_033807585.1 of Hydrophis major. Classification (NCBI taxonomy): domain Eukaryota; kingdom Metazoa; phylum Chordata; class Lepidosauria; order Squamata; family Elapidae; genus Hydrophis; species Hydrophis major. The sequence goes on along the minus strand of CM066337.1, from coordinate 19,857,336 downwards.
GTGCTCAGAGCCAAATGTTGGAGCTTTCATGGGTGAATCCCAAGAAACTTTTGTTTAGATGCAGAGATGCCAAATCTGTTGGATGTCCATCACATTGTCCCTTCTGAATGCCTGGACATTTTGTTCACATAGGAAGAGGAGACTAGGAATCTGCAGCAAAAGGCAATTATAAGTTGTTTGTCAACATTTGAATTTCGCTTTTTTTGTTTTTGACAAACAGACCAAAGGACTTTATAATAATTGGGCCAATCCTTGGTGGGTTTGGTGGATTTTTTTCCACTCCCCATTCTCTCCCTTTTAATTTTAATTTGGTTTCACATTGTTCATGCATAGATATATTTTTGGTTAATTTGAAATATGGTAGCAACATATTTTGAAAACACTGTCTCTTTGGACTGGAGCTTCATTTACCATTTCATGAGAAAGCCATTTCCGTGGCTATGATTTTTGCACTGTATAATGCTATTTAATTGTTTTGTTTTAACATATTTTGTGAACTGAACCATGGAAGCATTGTTTAGCTTCTTAAAAATGAAGACAGCTGGGCTGAAAAAGGCCTCTTCGGTGCTCTTTAAGCAGATATTTTTAAGTGGATTCTGGACTGAGCATTGGGGCTGGTCAGGATAATGCTGGAAGTCATTTCTAAAACTCGGAAATTAAAGTTCAATAAAACTCAATAATCAATGGGAGAGTTTCCTGCTGGATTATCTTAATCTAGCTATTTTGCTTGGCGATTCTGAGTTTTTTCAAAACATAGCAAAGAAATACGGATTTAGTAGATACAGATACAAATTAACAGAGTTGGAAGGGACCTTGTAGGTCATCTATTCCAACCCCCCGCCCAGCAGACCCTATACCATTTTTGATAGATGGCAGTCCAGTCTCTTCTTGAAAGCTTCCAGTGATAAAACTCTCACAACTTCTGAAGGCAAGTTGTTCCATTGGTTGATTGCTTTCACTGTCAGAAAATGTCTTCTTATTTCCAGTTTGAATCTCTTCTTGTTCAGTTTCCATCCATTATTCTTTGTCTGGCCTTCGGGTGCCTTGGAAAATAGCTTGACCCCTTCCTCTCTGTGGCAGCTACTCAAATATTGGAACACTGCTATCATGTCTCCCCTGGTCCTTTTCTTCCCTAGATGAGCTATGCCCAGTTCCTGCAACAGTTCATCATATGTTTAGCCTTCAGTCCCCTAATCATCTTGGTTAATAATCCCCTCTCAGCTTTGTGAACACAGAATGAAAGTTGCTAACTCTTTTTCCCTTGACAAAGTCTTCATCTTTAACAGCTATGTGACTTGACAACACAAATTACCTTTTCAGTTTGTTACAGTGCACTTGTCTGTATGCACATGTATAAGAGTTTTGTTGGTGTCTAAAAATAATGAATTGTTCAAAATGTCTTCATGAAGAAAACTGCAAAATTTGGTAAAGGTTGGGGAGATCTTGTAATTTTATAAATGAATATGGGAAAAAAACAAAACTGCTCATCCTATTGCATGTTATTGTTATTAGTTCAGATATGAACAACCATAGTTTCAGGGGCGAGATTCAAATTTCTTAACAACTGGTTCTGTGGGCATGGCTGAATTTGTGGATGTGGCTTGGTGGTCATGTGACTGGGTGGATGTGGCTTGCTGACTGGACATGGCTTGGTGGTCATGTGACTGACTGGATGTGGCTTATATGTAAATATTGTAGATATTTATGTAAATACTGAATTTTTTATAAAAAAGAGCAACTTTTACGCCAAATCAGGCAAAGCAGGCAGGCAGATTGAGTTGCTCACAGAATCACAGATTTACTCAGAGATCTACCATTCTGCAATCTGCTACCTGGGTCTGTCACATAAAATTTGCTTGCAAGCAAACTCACAAAATTAACTCACAACACACTATTATGTAAATATTGATATATATTTTTTATTAAGAAAGAGCAACTTTTACCCAAAATCAGGAAAAGCAGGCAGGCAGATTGAGTTGCTCACAGAATCACAGATTCATTCAGAGATCTACCATTCTGCAATCTGCTACCTGAGCCTGCACTGAAAAATAGAAGCTAGGAAGGTTCAGCTCTGCTTTTAGATTAGGTAGAAAGCAAGAAATCCAACAATTTCCTGCTTTCTAGCTAATCTAAATCTATGGCACAACTAATAGTCAGAACAACTGATGGTCAGGGGAAAAAAAGGAAAAATAGCAACTTACCAAAAATTAGGCTAACACAGGTAAGTTGGATGGTGCACATGCCAGGTAAGGAGTGAGTGGGCAGGGCAGGGAGGGGAGGGGCCAGCCAGTGGTGCAATTTGCCAGTTCTCCAAACTGGGCAGAATCATAACAACCAGTTCTATAGAACCGGTCCGACCAGGTAGAATCCCACCCCTGCACAGTTTTTCTATCTTTGGTTTATTGATTAGGCCAACATTGGCTGGTTCATACGGCTTATTAATCAATAAACTGTATATTATCTGCCAGAGGTTGAGCTTACATCTAGCATAATTCTTTTTAATTTTGAAAGAGGAGGGAAAAGAGTTAAGTTACCTGATGCTTGGAAATATTTTCTTTTGTTATCCTGGTTGATCTTGTCAATTGTTCGCTCTAAGGAGTCCTTGGAAAAGTTCTGTGTAAATGGAACATGAATGTTTTATGAATTCAACACTGGAAAAGTAAATTAAAGAGTCATTAATAAGTTCATTTAAAGTATTTGGCACTTAGTGCTGAATTATGAAAACCAGCACATGGTGCAAAAACAACAACCCCAAATAAAGTATTAGACAGCTTGAAAGTGGTGGGAAGAAAATTCTAACCTTGCTTTCTGCTTCTTTATAAATATGTTCTTTAAGCACAATTAAGTGGGATGAACAAATGCTGAAAACCTAATTATTCTTTCTTTCTACCTGGTTCTTTCCAATCATCTTGTCTTGACACTCATTCCTGTCAGACACTTTTGGCTGAGAGATAGAAGACTAAGTCCTCAATGCTAAGTATTGCTAAGTGTTTAAACACAGTTGGTTGAATAGACCGCAAGTGATTGGGAGAACATTAGTGGCAGGAATAATGCTGACCAGTTTACCTACCAATCATCTCTTACCATTTTTGGAGATACAGTAGTATTTTCAAAATCTGTCCTAGTTGTCCAAAAAGGTTGCCAATATCTGGTCTTTAGGGCAGCTGATGTTATTTGTTTGCATTTATTAGACTTGTATTTTTCTTTTTTACATGAGCTCAGGGTAACATATAGAATAACAGATTTGGGAGGGAACTTGGAGGTCTTCTTAATTCAACCCCCTGCTCAAACAAGAGAACTTAATACCATTCCAGACAAATGGCTGTCCAGTCTCTTCTTAAAAACCTCCAGTGATGGAGCCCTTAATCCTTCTGGAGGCAAGTTGTTCCATTGATTAATTGCTCTCACTTTCAGGAAAATTCTTCTTAGTTCTAGATTGAATCTCTCTTGATAAGCTTCCATCTATTACTTCTAGTCTTGCCCTTTGGTGCTTTAGAGAATAGGTCAACTGTGACAGCCCCTCTGTGACAGCCCCTCAAATATTGAAAAAATGCTATCATGTCATCCCTAGTCATCTTCTTTGTTAGACTAGATATATCCAGTTCCTGCAATGGTTCATTGTATGCTTTAGCCTTCAGTCCCCAAATGATCTTTGTTGCTTTTCTTTCCATTCCTTCTAGATTTCAACTTTTTTTTTGTGTTGTGGTAACTAGAACTGGATGCAGTATTCCAAATGTGGTCTTACTAGTGCAGTATAAAGTGGTACTTCATGTGACTTTGATATTGTTCCTCTGTTGAAGCAGCCTTAGGATCACGTCTCTTATTTGTGCCTACATAACCCCTGGACAGATAATCAGAGTTGAATAGGTCATCTATTCCAACCTCCTGCCCAGCAGACCCTATACCATTTTTGATAAATGACAGTCCAGTCTCTTCTTGAAAGCTTCCAGTGATGAAGCTCCCACAACTTCTGAAGGCAACTGCTGTTCCATGGGTTGATTGTTCTCACTGTCAGAAAATTCCTCCTTATTACCAGGTTGATTCTCTCCTTGTCCAGTTTCCATCCATTATTCATTGTCTGGCCTACAGGTGCTTTAGCAAATATCTTGACCCCAGAACTCTGAGAGGGGCTGAAAGGGAGAGGATACGGCCAAGTCATCCAGGCAGGTTCTACCTCCTGGGTCTCTCTTGTCTTAATCCAACAACTTCACCACTATGGCACACCACCTCTGTTATTCTTGACCTTTTATTCTCAAAATAATTTGGAGAGTCCCATTCGTGTAAAAGCTGTTGCATTAACTGGTAGCTAGTAATAGGAATCTCCCAGTGGTGATTCAATATATTTCTAATTCCTATAACCAAATTAAGGTCCTATCAATGCTGGCTTGCTTAAAAAAAACACCCTCTGGAGGAAAAATCTATGTAATATTTTTTAGAAGTAAATTTAATGAGTCTGGGTAGATAGGGGAACTTATTTGTGGGTAGATATGCATAAATTCAGATTGTACTTTCATTAGTAATTTAAATTGGCTCCATAATTTGAAGGTGCAACCCACACAGAGACTTTCATGTGATGGTTATGGACCAACTGGAAGCCCAAGCTTCAGACTTTCAATGGTCTACTGGTAGGCATCTTTCTGTATATTCTATATTAACCATACTTAACTATATTAAGTTACATCAATTCAAAAGGATTATGATATTTCACACTATTTTTGTATTAAAAATAAGGACTCTCTTTAAGTTGAGGACAACTTTTGGTGGCCTTCCAACATAAATGCTTAATTTTCATGGCAATAATGAATGGTTTGCCTCTGCCACCTTCTGGGTGTTCTTGTTGGCCCTCTTGGATGTTCTTGGCTTGAAAGAAACCCAAACCACATCCCTCCTGCTATTCCAGGTGCCTCTTTTATCTAAAGAGACCATCTCAAGAAGGTTGCTGGAAGTGTCTGTCCAGAACCCCAGTAGGGCAAGCATCCTGGACAAAATATCTCAGGTTTTTTCAGTTTAGACTATCACCTTGATATTCCTTGGAGATGTCATTCACCCAAGTCTAATAAAGCCCAATCCCACTTAGCTTCTGAATCCAGATGAGTACAGGCTACCTTTGGTGTTAAGATAGTAAGATAGACAAACTTCTATTCTTCATATTTGTCTACGTTGAATTTAATGGAAATTAGTCTCAAATGAACATGGATAGGGCTGCCAGTTCAGAAAGATTTCTGACTCTTGTCTGTTACTGCAAAACCAAATAATACATCATACCAACACATATATAATTTACTACTTTGTTTTATACATATCTTTCAAAAGGAAGCTAAGGAACTTTGGCAGTCTGCTCTCATGGAGAATATGGGCGTGTGAACCTTTTAAGAAAATGGAATGTTCACAGGGAAAAGAAACAACATAACGAGCAGATTTAGAATGACAGGTAAGGAATGAGAAGTCTAAAAAAGAAAGATGCATTCACTTACCTAAGAGTATGGTCCATTAGTTCAGGTGGAAAATAGATTTAAATCTACTGAACATTGAGTGATTAGTGGCAGACTGGCAAGGATTTCTGACTGCCGGTGGACTGACAATTAAAGAAACCAAAATAATTTTGCTGCCAACCATCTTCATGTGAAATGATGCTGTGGCATTGGAAAAAGTTTGGTCTTAAGGCCTTCTTTGTAACCTGCCCTCCACACAACACGCAGTTATAGATTTTGGAGTTGCATTTGCATAAAATCCTAGACTTGGTAAATGCTAACTTTGTGGCTTAGTGTGTTGTGCAAGCTCAGACAATTATATGTGTTGGTGCATTGTATTATGTTCACAGGAAAAATGGGTTAATCCCAAAATCCAATTAAACATTTTGGACACAACATGGAGTTGTGTTTGTATCTGGAATCATCTGATTGACCTGAATGGGGTCCATTTGTAATAAATACAGCAGTGGGCTGCCCACATGGACAAGAGATGTTATCAATTCTAAACTATAGATCTAAGCTAGAGTTGCACCACCACTTTTGGTGGAGATTATTTAGGGAACATTGCCAATGCTGTCATGAGTGTTTCACTGAAGAAGACCTGTTTGTACCTAGAACCATGTGTGTATCAGGAAAATAGGTAAGAATGTATCATATATCCTATCCCTGTAAATCTCGCGGGGCGAATTTAGGAATCGTCTTCGATTCTTTTATCTTGTTTTGCTTCCTTAAACTACATCACGGATTTACAGGCGGCTGTTATGTATAAGTTGGGTTAACAAAATCAGAAATGAGGAGGTGATAAGCCACTTGGGAAAGCCAAGGGAAATCATCAAAACCATGAAAAAGTGAAAGTTAGAATATTTTGGACATGGGATGCGACACCCAGAAAAATACGGCCTACTTCACTTAATCGTCCAGGGAAAGATTGAAGACAAATGAGATCTGGGCAGAAGAAGAACATTGTGGCTTCCAAATCTAAGGGGCTAGTTTGGACAACATGATCCCCAACATCCAATGACGGATTTGGAAGAAGAAGAAGGAGAAGAAGAAGGAGGGAGAAGGAGAAGGAGAAGGAGAAGGAAAAGGAGACGGAGGAGGGAGAAGGAGAAGGAGAAGGAGAAGGAGAGGAAGAGGAATCAACTATATTAATGCTTGTCTTCCCTTGTTAAGAAATTCCCAAGAATATATGAGATCTGATCTCCATTAAGATGAGCTTAACTAATCACTTAGTTCTCTCACAGTTTCATTTATTTCCTTATTCATCTACCGCAAAGGGAGAAAAAACAAAAAAGTGAGGAAAAAGAGAAAATTAACACAACCTTTCTTCTCAAATTCTTTTACTGCTGATGTTCGTCTAGTCCCCTTTTGCAAGGAGAGGGAAACACGATGGCAAAGAGAACAGTGCATACAATTCATTATTGGCTGTAAATGTCAATGACAGTCAATGATATTCTCCTGCACCCTCATCATTAATGGTAGCCCATCATCCTGAAGATGAAGTCTTTTGTGCTTTCTCTTCAATTACCTCTTGATGAGGAACCCCTGCGGCTGTCTGCTGCAGAACAGAGGGGATGGGATATAAATACACATTTGATACCTCATGATTGCTGCTATGAATAGGTATTGGTTAATAGGATCTTCTTGAAAGAATGTTAGGTCTGCCACTGATAAATTGCATCAATGTGAGAAGAGCTGTCTTAAGAGAACACTGGGCTTAAGTCCCTTGTGGTAGATGAACAGAAGTAGTAGGCAATAGGTAGGATTATAAATAATCCTCCAAATTGGACAGCTAGACATCATGTTAGCCTAGCCCAGGGGTGTCAAACTCACACCGTCATGGTGGCGTCATGTGACATATCGGGACTTTCCCCACCTAAACCGGGTGTGGGTGTGGCCAGCACATGACACACAGAAGTGGTATTCAGCAGGTTCTGACCAGTTCTGGAGAACTGGTAGCAGAAATTTTGAGTAGTTTAGAGAACTGGTCAATGCCACCTCTGACTGGCTCCACCCCCATCTATTCTCTGCCTCCTGAATCCCTGATTGGCTGGGTCTTCTTTGGTTGCTTGCACAGGAGAACAGAGCTGGAAAGCAGGTTAGTGGGGTGGGGAGGGAATGGGGATTTTGCAGTATTCTTCCCTCAGGAGTAGGGAAAGAATGGGGATTTTATAGTATCCTTCCCCTGCCATGTCCACCAAGCCACGCCCACAGAACCCGTCGTAAAAATGTTTGAATCACACCACTGGTGACACATCTGGCTTTTGGCCTGGGAGTTTCACAGCCCTAGCCTAGCACATTACCTGGGTCCAACCTATGGGGTTATTTTATAATTCAGTGTGTTGTAAGAATCTGGAACATTAGGTTGGATAATAGTTAATCATGATTGCATGTTTCATGCAAACTCGGTCCTAATGATTGATTTGGGCTTAAGGTGCTTGGGAGCCTAACAACTGTGATCAGCCTTGGTGGTGCAGTGGTTAGAGTGCTGTACTGCAGGCCACTTCTGCTGACTATCAGCTGTTCAATTCCCACCAGGCTCAAGGCTGATTCAGCCTTCCATCCTTCCGAGGTGGGTAAAATGAAAACCCAGATGGTTGGGGGCAATATGCTGACTCTGTAAAACCATTTAGAGAAGGCAGTAAAGCATTGTAAAGTGGTATATAAGTGCTAGTGCTATCTTGTAGGCTTCGAATAGCGTCTTAGGGTATTTTATCTCCGTCTTACTGAAATGTGCAAACCAGTATGTGGTTTAACCCTTGGTAGTCCCAAAGATGATTTTCCCTAAGGCAATTGGATTTTCTCGGCTTTTTCCTGGAAAATGTTTACTCTTCATCCAAGAAACTTTTTCATTTCTTAGTCTGGCTTCTTGGATGAGAAACAAAATCTTTTCCAGGAAAAACAAAAAAACAAAGTCCAGTTGCCTTTTGGAAAAGCATATTTGGAAAACCTTGACCTGGATGAATGAGAATCTCCAGGGACACTCTTGGTGTGTACTAGGATGTCTGGTGAAATGAGACAGTTCACATGATTAATGTCTTTCCCCCACCCCCAGTTACCTTATATCATTCTGGTATTAATCTGACATTTCTCACACTGCCTGGAAGGTTTCTGTGCCTTTAGCAGGCAAACATTTAACAGACCAAGATATATATATTTTTTCTAGAACAGGAATGCAATCATTGCTAATTATGGTATGGACTACAGCCATAATAGATCTAGAATTAAGGTCAAAGATTGGCTATGGCTCAGACCAAAATAAAAACCAGATGTATTTATTTATTCTTTTAAATATATAGTTAATGACTGACAACCAGATGTTTTTCTTTAGGTATGTTGCAGAATAGCCATTTGGTGAGAGAACATGGCTAGGAGGAGATGGTTTTCCAATGGAAAAACAGCTCTGATTATTTTGAGGTGATGTCAAGAAGGATTTTGAAAGGGTGATGTCCTTCTCACTAAAAAAAATGGCAGCTTGATTTGTGCAACACATTAAATCAAAATACTTAATGGACACCCCTGTGCTTTGTCCCTGTTGTGTCTTTCTTGTTAATCGAGATTTGAGGCTTACAGTGCTATCAAAACTGGGGGAAAAAAACCACCTACCACTCTGAATCTGTGGAATCTACACTTCGTATCCAACACCAAGTATTGGCTGGAAATGCCAAATTGCAGCCATTTAAAATTTAGAGATGGTCACAGACAATAGGGTGGAAAGGGATGTTGGAAGTCTTCTAGTCCAACCCCCTGTTCAAGCAGACTTTATATCATTTTGGACAAATGGATGTCTTAAAAACCTCCAATGAGGGAGGGATCACAACATCTGGAGGCAAACCTTTCCACTGGTTCATTGTTCTCACCGTTTGAAAATTGCTCCATAGTTCTAAGATGTTTCTATCCATTAATTATTGTCTTGCTTTGGAGAATGAGTCAGCATGGTTTTCTCTATGATAGCTCCTCAAATCTTGGAAGACTGACATCACGTCACTCCTAGTCCTTCTCTCTCTCTCTTTTAGACTAGATAGATCCAGTTCCTACAACTATTCCTTGTATGTTTTAACCAGAGGTGGTATTCAGCAAGTTCTGACCAGTTCTGGAGAACCAGTAGCGGAAATTTGGAGTAGTTTGGAGAACCAGAAAATCTCACCTCTGACTGGCCCCGCCCCCATCTATTCTCTGCCTCCTGAGTCCCAGCTGATTGGCTGGGTCTTCTTTGGTTGGCCTGCACAGGAGAACAGAGCTGGAAAGCAGGTTAGTGAGATGCGGAGGGACTAGGGATTTTGCAGTACCCTTCCCCTGCCACGCTGATTTCAATGGTGATGATTTTACTGATAGTAAAAAAATCTGAATGCCACCACTGGTTTTAACCCCCCACTCCTGTAATTATCCTAATCATATCACCCTAATCATAAGGGTGAGATAACATGGTACAAATACATTTCTTGACCAGACTCTTTTTGGCTTTGGCTTAAAAAATGCTTCAAGCAATATTGTGCTGAAAGTTGGAACTATAATAAACTATAATTAAAGAACAGAATTCTTGTACACCTTGGAATTAAAACCAGTGTCAGAACTGGCAACATTTAAGGGTATTTTGCTTCCCTCCCATTTGTTCAAAGGTTGTAAACAAAAGTACAAATTGTTTTACTAGTACTGGAGACAGGAGGAGAAAAAGATGGGTTCAGATACTCTAAATCAAGGGGTGTGTTTTTTCATATGGTTTGTGGAATAAGTTACCATCAGCTCAGATAATTTGCTAAGCTATAAACTGAGAGTTGTAAAAGGTTCTAGGCACAATTAATACAATCTAGGTTGGTCTGCAGAAAAATGCTAAAGCTCCATCTCAAAAATTAACTTTGAAATTTAGACCTTCTTGGTTGAACCTCCTGGCATACTTTTTGAGTTCCTTCTTCTTTTGTCCTTGTATTCTGAATTGTCTCTACTGATGAAGTTTTCTGGAGAACTTTGAAAAGTTTATACACACTTTTGGTTTGGTACTACTAAAGATCTGTATATTTTTCTCAAACAATTTTGTCATCTGATGACTTTAGCTGTGATTTAATGATATACTTACCCAGGTTAACTGCACTATGTTTTTCAACCTGAGGTCCTAGGTTTACATGATGACACATTTTTTTTTTTTTTACAACTCCTAATCTCTTAATTTGGGATCCAGGGGATGGGATGAAGTTGAGCATTTAATGGCCGGATGCCCTTCCTGACAACTGCATGGAGTTTGCAGCAGATATTTCCTCTTTGCTCCCTGGGAGAGAAATGTCTGCTGCTACTTAGGATTGAACTCTCAACTTCTGAGTAGAAGGCAAGCATCTTCCCCATAAAATTACCAGTCTAGCTGACTTTGGACAACCTACTAGGCAAAAATATCATGATCTAGTTTAGGGGGTATTGTTTTACAGAACAGGCTCTTTATAAACTTAACCTTTGGTGATGTCTTTAATTAACTATGGCCAGGTTGCTCCAGTCTCCTCTTTGGTCAGAGAATTTCAGCCCAACAGCTTTCTTTTTCAGAATGGAGAACTCCTAAGATGCATTAAAAGAGATCTGCCAAAGACCATTTACAAAGAATGGATCAGAGATTTTTCAAGAGCTCTCAGCTTAGCAATCGCTGCCACTTTATGCAAGGAGTTTTTCTTGACTGTCTGCCCAAAGAGATTTTTTTTTTTTTAAAAAAAAAGGAGGGCAGAAAAGAAAGGATTCATTGTGTGGTAACCACAGGGGACTGATTGTGTGTTTGACTGGTTCTCTCTCTCCCCTTTGCATCTCCCCCCCCTGTCCCCCAGTGGGTATAGTAGGAGGAAACTGCTCTAGATGGTAGGGAAGGTGCAAGAGTAAGACTGAAAGGGAATTACCCAGGGAACGTAGTAGGAAGAGTTTCAAAAAGAAAAGTGGGGAGAAAAAAAAAAGATTGCAAAGTGCACCCACCCCCTCATATCGCAATCAGAGCAAATTGAGGGAATGTATGCAAATTGGTGCCCATTAGCATGAGATGCCTTAATTTACAAGATTTTCTTCTGAGGTGTTTGGATGGGAGTGGGGAGGATGGGAAGAGAAGGATAGCTGGGCTTCCACAGAGGGTGGGAAGCTTTGGAAAGTACTTGGGTAGAACGCAGAACTGGAACAGGTGATGGAGTCACCCAAGTGAGACTAGAAACCTTCAACCATGGACAGGGAACTGAAGCCAAGATGAAGTAGATGTAAAGGCTGACATCTCTTTAAGCTGTCCTCCTAGTGATTACAGGAACCAGAGGTAATATTCAGCCAGTTCTGACCAGTTCTGGAGAACCAGTAGTGGAAATTTTGAGAAGCTTGGAGAACCAGCAAATGCCCCCTCTGACTGGCCCCGCCCCCATCTATTCTCCGCTTTCTGGGTCCCAGCTGATTGGCTGGGTCTTCTTTGGTTGCCCTGAACAGGAGAACAGAGCTGGAAAGCAGGTTAGTGGGGTGGGGAGGGAATGGGGAATTTACAGTATCGTTTCCCTGCCATGCAGAGGTGATGTTCAGGTTCTGACCAGTTCTGGAGAACCGGTCGTGGAAATTTTGAGTAGTTTGGAGAACCAGTGGTAACCTTCCCCCAGGAGTGGAGGGGGAATGGAGATTTTACAGTATCCTTCCCCTGCCACACCCACCAAGCCACGCCCATCAAGACATGCCATGCTCAAGCCAAGCCTACAGAACAGGTAATAAAAATTTTTGAATCCCACCACTGCTGCCATGCCCACCAAGCCACGCCCACCAAGCCAAGTCACACCCACCAAGCCACACGCACAGAACCGGTAGTAAAAAAATTTGAATACCACCATGGACAGGGACCTGTCCTTGTAGGTTGGACATTAATGTAGAAGGAGGACGCCTTTGGCTTCTTATGAAACACTTAAAAACACTGCCCAAGTTAAACACAACACAACCATGCCACACTTGACATCACAAAATCAAACGAAGATGACTGTTATTGCCTGTTTTAGAGGAATATTGTCAAGTTGATGGAAATCCATATTAAGATTTAACAAAGTCAGACAGCCAAACTCGGCAGAACAATGGACATGCTGTAGATCAGACAGTTGCAAACAACAGAGGTGAATGAAGAGGTCCACCAGGACAGGTCAATACATCAACAGTAATAGCAATAGCACTTACTTATATCCCACTTTACAGTGCTTTACAGCCCACTCTAAGCAGTTTACAGAGTCAGCCTCTTGCCCCCAACAATCTGGGTCCTCATTTTACCCACCTTGGAAGGATGGAAGGCTGAGTCAACCTTGAGCCTGGCCAAATTGCAGGCAGCCAATAGTTAGCAGAAGCGGCCTGCAGTTCAGTACTCTAACCACTGTGCCACCAAGGCTTTTAATTCAGGAGGTACGGAATAGTGTGGTTGCACTGTACTAAAGAAATCCAGGTTCAAGTCACCACTTAACTTGAAGCTTAGTAGACATACTAACGTCCTCTACTCCTGAAATTAAATCAAGGTGATCATCTTTACCTTCTAAATTTATAACACCCCCTCCCTTTTTAAATAGACCTGATAGTCCCCAAAATGTTTTTTTTTTAAAGGCAACTGGACTTTATTTTTCTTTGAGGACATTTTAGTTCTCATCCAAGGAGCTTCTTTAGCTAAAATGGAGAATCTTATTTATATTTTATTTATTTATTTATTTTATTTAGTCTGACAAACATGTATGAGAAAACAAGTGTAAGTATGAACATAACATATGAACATATAAGTATTAACAAGTACATGTATATACATAATAAATGAGTACGAATAAATGGGAACAGTAGGATAGGGACGGCAGGCATGGTGGTGCACTTATGCATGTCCCCTTACTTGACTGCTGCTGGATTTCCTGGTTTCATGCTACTGGTACTTCTTAATAGTGGGTGAAATACTCTTATCTTTTTCATTGCCTATTTGTTGAAGAAATATAGGTAGTCTTCAGTTTATGACCATAGTGGAGAAAGCTCATAAAATTGAGTCTGCTCGCATGATACCTCACTTAATGATCCCACTGGTTAAATGACACATTTTGCTTCCTTATTGTGGTTGCAAGGCAAGGACTTACCTGTAGGCAGAATGATTTAAAAGGCATTCCAGCTGCTAAGGAGGCCTAGCTGCAGCAGAGGAACATGTATCCACAGCAGGGGTCATGTAACCATTTCTGCAGTTCTGTATGCTATGAAACCAACCCAGATGATTTATGTGGTACAGATGTGAAGTTGACAAGAGTTACATCACTCTAAACCACGTTTATGGTGATACAATTAAGGTCACTGCCAATGCTGCTTAGCAGGATCGAAATTAGTTTTGCTTTGATCTATGGCAGAACTTGCATAAACATGTCTCCAGTGGAGATGGCATGTAGTTGGTTGTTTTTCTCCTCCTTTATTTGGGGAAGACAAGAGGAAAGCTTTTACTGTTATTTCCTTTGATTTGTACTGTTTTCTACATCATGTTTTGTTTTTAAATTGCACCTTTGAGGAGAGACATTTATTTATTTAGTGAATTTAGACCTTGCGTTTCTATTTATGTGAGCATCTGGTATGGTGCACAACCCTGGAAACAATCATATAAATTTAAAACAAAGTAAAAAAATCACTTAACAAAAGGCTGGAGAAGGGATTATATTTTTGCCATCTTTCTAGGTATTGGGACTGCGAAGGTTAGACTGCCATGACTAACTCTGGAAATACCATCTCTTTTGTGTATAAAATATGTAGTAGTTTGCTGCCGCCAATTTGCTTTCCACTAAGTGTGTGTGTGTTGGTGTAGATGGAGGAGGAGCTGTGGACTGTGCAATGCATTTTCACAAGATTGTGATATCTTCTTGCACAGGCAGCTACTTTAGCCACCATGTTAATAACAGAATTTGCCATGGTCAACTCACTGCAGGACAACTCCTAGTAGGGCAATTCAAAGCTGTATTAATTGTTTCATTAAGGTAAAGGGAAAAGTTCCCCTCGCACATAATACGTGCTAGTCGTTTCTGGTTCTAGGGGGTGGTGTTCATCTCCATTACAAAGCAAAGAGCCAGCACTGTCTGAAGATGTCTCCGTGGTCATGTGACTGGCATGACTATATGCCAAAGGCACACAGAAGACTGCTACCTTCCCACCAAAGGTGGTCCCTATTTTTCGACTTGCATTTTTACATGCTTGTTAGTTGCTAGATTGGCAGAAGCTGAGACAAGTAACGGGAGCTCACTCCATTACGCGGCGCTAGGGATTCAAACCGCCGAACTGTTGACCTTTCTGATTGACAAGCTCAGAGTCTTAGCCACTGAGCTACTGCATCCCCCAATTGTTTCATTAAGTTATTGTTATTATTGGTGACCACATTTTCATCGAAGGTATTGTAACTCATGTATTTCTGGATTGACTTTCTATATTTTGTTGTTATTGGCCACAGTCCTGTTGAAATTAACTTAACTGTTGTATTTATTGATTTGTCCTGAGGCAAGTTGGCTGTAACCATTCCACTTTCTGAAGTGGTGCCTATCAGGTGACTGACTAAGCTTAAAGATGAAATAGGCACTGCAGAAACTGGAGAAGACATGCAAGAGAAGGAACCCATGGTGGGATGAATAGTGCACTTCATGTAGGTCATCCACTTATCATAGCTTTAGAAATGTCCATTTTAGGCAGCTGATTTTGCACCATTCCTGCTTAAGTGGCCCACAATTCTTAGTCTTCGGGAGCCTTAGAAAAAAGGGGCTTTCAAAGGCTCCTTCTCTAATATATTGGGGAGCCAGTTTTTATTTTGTGCAATTAGCAAAAGCTGTTTTCTGCTAAGAGAGAGGCAATTTGCTGACAAGTTTTTCCTCTGTTTTGCATAGCATCTTACATCTTTGCCTACGCAGTAGGCAGCATGTGCTACAAATGATGTTTTTGGAAGTTAAAGATCAGAGGTGGTATTCAGCAGGTTCTGACCAGTTCTGGAGAACTGGCAGCAGAAATTATGAGTAATTCAGAATACCACCACTGACTGCCCCCTGCCCCCAATCTCTTCTCTGCCTCCCAATCTATTCTCTGCTGCTCGACTGGGTCTCCTTTGGTTGCCCTGCACAGGAGAATGGAGCTGGAAAGCAGGTCAGTGGGGTGGGGAGGGAATTGGATTTTGCAGTAACCTTCTCCTGCCATGCCCACCAAGCCACACCCACCAAACTACGGCATGCCAACCAAGCCACGCCCACAGAACCTGTAGTAAAAAAAATTGAATCCCACCACTGGTAAAGATAGCATTTTCTACTTCTTGCTACTGAATGGTTTTATCTGCACATAATGAAAAACCAGCTGGCAGAGAGAGATCGTTGAACATATTTATTTGCAGCCATTAGTCTATTAGCTGCCAACAAGTAAAAGTTCACTATGCATAGTCTTTGACTTACAACAGTTCGTTTAGTGACTTATGACTGTTTTTATCCTGACTGCTGCAACATCTCCATGGTCACATGATCAAAACTTGGTACTTGGTTCATATTTATGACCGTTTGCAGTGTTCCCAGGGTCATGTGATCCCCTTTTGTGACCTTCTGGCAAGGAAAGTCAATGGGGAAGCCAGATTGGCTTAATAGTCATGCTATTAACTTAACAGCTGCAGTGATTCACTTAGCAACAGTAGCAAGAAAAGGTCATAAAACAGGGCAAAACTTCACACAGCTTAGCAACAGAAATTTTGGGCTCATTTGCAAATCGATAACTACCTATGTGTTACTTAACTTCATTCAAATAGGAGTTATGCATTTTTCCTAATAGGGAGATAGAATAGAATAGAAAGAATAAAACAGAACAGAACAGAATAGAGTTGGAAGGGACCTTGGAGGTCTTCTTGTCGAACCCCCTATTTAGCCAGGAAACCCTATAACATTTCAGACAATGGCTGCCCAGTCTCTTCTTAAAAGCCTCCAGTGATGGAGCACCCACAAACTTGTTCCACTGGTTAATTGTTTTTCCTTTGTTCTAACTTGATTAGTTTCCACCCATGGCTTCTTGTCTCAGGTGTTTTGGAGAATAGCTTGACTCCCTCTTCTTTGGGGCAGCCCCAGATGTATTTAAAACTTTACGCCTTCCTTCATTTTAAGCTGTACAGAAAGGATGTTGAAGTTGGTGACCTCCCAGGTGTTGTTGAATTGTAGCTGTAATCATCCTTCATTATCAGACATGCTGGCTGAGGATTATGGGAAGTGGAGGCCAACACCACATGAAGGACTGCCAATTCATCACCCTGTTGGGTTGTCTCAAGTTCTGCCAATGTTGGCCCCTCACTCCTTCTGCATAAAGAATAGGTTGGCTCTTGTTCAGAAGCTGTTAAAAAACAATTGCACAGGAAAGGAAAGTGCACACAAAGACAAAAATATTAAGTACTGTGGGGGGAAAATGGGCACAAAATCACAAAATTCTTCCCCAATTCCACACAGGTAAATAAGATGAGGATTAACCAGCATCCCTAATCTGGCACTTCATCATTTTTATGCTTTAGTCAAGATGTATGTCATGTTTCTGGCCTCTGATGGAGCTGTGATGAACAATAAGGATTATGGATGTAGTACTATTCAGATCTGCACTAAAATGTTGCAGTGCAAAATGCTGCTTTAAAGACCCTGATTGTTCTATGCCATCCTTCTGCTTGGTTTTCCATTCCCTTCCTTATCACCAGGCAGCTAGCACCCTGTGGCCACAAAGCAAGCTCTGCTAATAAGCCATGCAAGTATCTTTCCCTAAACAAGCCTGCCAATGACTCAGTCTTATATATAGGTTGTGTCATTCTGATGCCCAAACAGAGGGTGATGGACATCCTGAATCCTGGGAACTGATAGGAAAAATTAAGTAGATGTTTATCTTTTGAGAAAGAGATATTGGAAGGAAACTGGCCTAACTGGGGGAGGAGTCAAGCAGGTAATCAATCTGGAATCATTACATTGGCACACGAGGGCAAAGTCTGAACTCCCTTAAATGTCACTGAACCTTATCTTGTCTGGTTCAGGTGCAGACTGCCAGTCGGGGAAAGTTCCTAAGAAATAGGCATGAACAATAAAGTAGCTAATTGCACCTGTGGATTTGGCTGTTTGTGCTGACAAAAGGTTCTACTTTCCCTTCTACAAAGAGTGTGTAGCTGTCCCACAACATGGAGATTCTACAGCAATTGGAGAAATGAAACAATCTCAGTTCTTTGCAAACAGATTGTGCATGTAGAAAGAAACTCGTAGAGCCCTTGAGCCCAGGAGAGAAAGACAGAAGACTGAATTTTCTGAACCTTCCTCAAAGCCACTCCTTGTAGCAATAGCAATAAGACTTATATACCACTTCACAGTGCTCTACAGCCCTCTCTAAGCGGTTTACAGAATGAGCCTATTGCCCCCAACAATTTAGGTCAGGGGTCTTAAATTTGATAGCTTTAAGACTTGTGGACTTCAACTCCCGGAATTCCTCCTCCAGTCATGTTAATTCAGGAATTCTGGGAGTTGAAGTCCACAAGTCTTAAACTTGCCAAGTTTGAAGACCCTTGACCTAGGTCCTCATTTGACCCATATCGGAAGGATGAATCACTGTGCCACCAGGAATGAGAATGAGAAAGGGAATAAGAGAGGGAGGGAGGGAAAGAGGGAAGAAGGAAGGAAGGAATAGCAATAGCACTTAGATTTATATACCGCTTCACAGTGCTTTACAGCCCTCTCGAAGTGGTTTACAGAATCAGCTTATTGCCCCCAAGAATATAGGCCCTCATTTTACTCACCTCAGAAGGAGGGAAGGCTGAGTCAACCTTGAGCCGATGAGGATCAAACTGCCAAATTGCAGTCAACCGGCAGTCAGAAGTAGCCTGCAGTACTGCACTCAATCCACTGTGCAATGCTCTTGTTAAAGCTTCTTTCTCTTTCCTTTTAAACAAGGTTCTACGACTCCTCTAAAATTTTCATTTTTATAAAAAAAATGGCAAGAAAAACAAAATGCACAAGTACAGTATATGTGGTACCTTGCTTAATAATAATAACTGTGAGAGGGATCTTGGAATCCCAGTGGACAATCACTTAAATATGAGCCAGCAGGGTACTGCAGCTGCCAAAAAAGCCAAAACAGTTCTAGGCTGCATTATTAATAAAGGGATAGAATCAAGATCACGTGAAGTGTTAATACCACTTTATAATGCCTTGGTAAGGAATATTGCCAAGTGTGAAAAAGATGTTGACGCTCTAGAAAGTGTGCAGAGAAGAGCAACAAAGAGGATTAGGGGACTGGAGGCTAAAACGTATAAAGAACGGTTGCAGGAATTGGGTATGTCTAGTCTAATGAAAAGAAGGACTAGGGGAGACATAATAGCAATGTTCCAATATCTCAGGGGCTGCCCCAAAGAAGAGGGAGTCAAGCTATTCTCCAAAGTGCTTGAGGGCAGGACAAGAAGCAATGGGTGGAAACTAATCAAGGAGAGAAGCAACTTAGAACTAAGGAGAAATTTCCTGACAGTGAGAACAATTAATCAGTGGAACTACTTGCCTCCAGAGGTTGTAAATGCTCCAACACTGGAAGTTTTTAAAAAGAGGTTGGATAACCATTTGTCTGAAGTGGTGTCGGGTTTCCTGCCTAAGCAGGGGGTTGGACTAGAAGACCTCCAAGGTCCCTTCCAACTCTATTATTCTATTATATATATTTTTTCTTTCCCTTTTCTTTATAATATAATGATTTTCTCCAGCGGAATGGCAAGTTTTGATCTGTCATTCAGGACTTGACTGGCATCTCCACAATTCTGATAATGAAGCGTCCATTATTAGTCTAAATCTCTTTCCAAAGTGGAAGTGTTTCCACGATGCCCAATTTATTTTTTAACACTTTTATTAGATTGATACTCCAGCTTTTTGCTCTGACAAGGGTATTCTTAAGGCAGTGAGAGGAACAGCATCCCAGGTTTTGCACATATGCCCCATCCTTGTCCAACATCCTTTGAAACACTCCCATTCTAGGATCATGCTGGGAAATTGAGTGCACATCTCCAATTTATGACAGGACAATTTTCCAGAATAATGCTGTAGTTCCTCCACCTCATATTCCTTTCAGCAACCAGCTTCAGCCTATTTTAATTTTTCTATCCCTCTCCCAGGGAATGAAAATTGTTTTGACGTTGGTTACACACTTTAAAAAGTTAGGTGCATTTCTAATGTTTTATATGTCACTATAAATCTTTAACTGCTAGAAACTTGGAATGCTGTTGTAGCAAATAAAGTACTTACTTGGTGAGCTGAGCTATTTTCTGAAGCACTCAGATCCGCTTGGCTTAGAGCAAATGCAATAAGTTTACCAACCCCATCTAACATGTTCCTGCCACATGGCTAAGACATAGTTTGGGGGTAAAGAGCATTGATTTGCTGAATACTTGGTAGAGTTGTGCAGTGATCTGAATTCCCCCATCCCAAAAAAGGGAGGGACAGAAAAGTGGTTCTAAATATGCATTTAGTAGCTGACTATTCCCCCTTTGAATTCAATTTGCTGTCCAGGCCTACTTATTCAGTACAGCTCTTCAAATGTACTCAGTTTGGAGAAATACTTTTGAAGGCAATTCATTCAATTACTGGAATCAAATCAGCTTTCCAAATTGAATTAGAAAAGTGAGTTCAAATCGTCAAATCAGATAAGGCTGCTAGATTAGGCTCTTGATTCAGGCATTTCAGAAGCTTCTATGCATGTTCAGGAAAGGCTTTTTCCAAATCAGTTCCAACATCTGAATCAAATCAATCTGATTTTTTTTTTGACTCAGAGAAAGCAGTTAAATCTAATCAAATTGATCCTTTGAATCAAGCCAAAAATCTGAATTGAGGTTTTGCTTGATATTCACAGGTAAGCTATATGGGCATCATACCTTAACTCTGAGCTGTTGCTTAAATACAATTCTTTTCAAACCTTTCTATCTAGCTTTCTTCTCCCTTGGAAGGTTCTTGGTGGCAGGCTTGCATGAAGAATCCAGTTAAGAAGTTCCATAAAAATCCTGTTAATTCATGTACCACTTGAAGATCACTGTCACTTCAGTCAACAATATAACATTTTTCCAAACCAGGAAAACATTCTGCTTCTACATGCCCAGTCCATCTTCTCATCCTGGATTTCTCAAATAATCAAGGGTCTGTGTAGTGAAGATTTGACCAATAGAAGCCTATAAAGAAAGCATCTGCTGGATTAAATCTGGTGGCGTGGTGGCTTAGGTGCAGTACTGCAAGCTAACTCTGTCCACAGCCAGGAGTTTGATCCTGATGGGGCTCAAGTTTGACTCAGCCTTCTATCCTTCTGGGTAAAATGAGGACCCAGATTGTTGAGGGCAATATGCAAATAATGCTTACTTTGTAAACCACCTATGGGGCGGTATATATAAGCCTAAATGCTACCCTTGTTGTGTATGTAAACTTGTTCCTCGCTGTTTTAGGTTGTGTGACTGGGACTCTCCAGGCTTTCTAATGGGAGGAACCAGCTCTTTTTTTCTGCCTAGAAAAGAGCTGGTTCCTCCCATTAGAAAGCCTTACTCAGAGGGAAGGAAAAAGCCAGAGACTACTCAAGGAAGCAGAAGAAATCAAAAATTCAGATTGATTTGATTCAGATGTTGGAACTGATTTGGAAAAAAGCTGTGAATGGAATCTTATCAGAGGAAGATCCAACCTGGAACTAAGGAGGAATTTATTGATTCTGAGAACAATTAGTCAATGGAATAGCTTGCCTCCTGAAATTGTGGGAGATTTTCAAGAAAAGGTTGGAAAACCATATGTCTGGGATAAAATATAGACTTCTAGCCAGGGCAGAGGTTGTTGGACTAAATGACCTCCAAGGTCCCTTTCAGTCTTATGCTTCTATGATAAGGAGTTACTTATTATACAGTTACAGTTGAGAATGGAAAGCTTTTTGGGATTGTAGTTGTCAAAGTAAAAGAACAAGACTCAAACTGCCACTCCCAAGATAATTTACTTCCTCGTTAGATATTTTGCTTTGATTGTTACTTTGAGTTCTTGCTTTGGTCTACTATCATTAAGCATTGTACCTTATGATCCTTGACTCTTGATAAATGTATCTTTTATGTCCACTGAGAGCATTTGCACCAAGACAAATTCCTTGTGTGTCCAATCACACTTGGCCAATAAAGGATTCTATTCTATTCTATTCTATTCTATTCTATTCTATTCTATTCTATTCTATTCTATTCTATTCTATTCTATTCTATTCCATTCCATTCCATTCTATTCTAAGGTTGAGTTGTTTTCAATTCTTGCTCTTGAATGCTCAAGGGGGCAGGGCAGAGTGGACTTCAGTGGTTTCTTTACAGTTTGAAGATTCCAGCGCCTTTGCTGTTATTCACTAGTCAGCTTCCCATTACCCTGGCTAATCAGATCTCTACCACAGTCTGGTTTCCAGATTGTGATGGAAACATGTTGGATCTGTTTTTTCCTTCCCTACTCCATGTCTCCCGATTTGCGCCACTCCATAAATATTTAAGTATTGGGCAAATTGTGGTATTCATGGCTGAAGGGAAGGGTTTTTTTTTTTCAGATGTTTATGGTTGTGCTCTGCTAATCAGACGATGGATGAAGAAAGGTATGGTTGGAAAGTAGGCTTGCAAAGATGATATCACAGCTGTTATTTACCATTTGCCTTCATTAAAATGTCAGAATTCTACAGTCCACTGCAAAAGCACTGCAGTCAGCTGGGTGCAGTATGGGAGTACATTAGATAATTCTGAAGAAAAATGAAATCAAGATAAAAGGGAAGGGGAAAGGAAAAACATGCACACAAAGTTCTATTTCACAGAATGAGGCAATCTCATTTTAGCGCCGAGTTAGTAAAAAAACAAACACCCTTTCAGAAATCTGATTTTTCCACAGAAAGCGATCCTTGAGCAATGCGTTCCAGGAGGAAGATGTTCCTAAAAGAAAATTCTGCTCCTATCGTTTTTTTCCCCCCTTTGCAGTTCTCATTCACAGTCCAAAGCACCTGAAGAGAGGACAGGAAATAATGAATGGAAACTTATCAAAGCGATCCAAGTCTAGAGCTCCTGACAGCCAGAACAATGAATCAGCAGAGTGGCTTACATCCTGAAGTTGTGTCTGCTCCATCACTTGAAGTTTTTAAGAAGAAACTGGACAGCCATTTGTCTGAAATAGTGTAGAGTCTCTTGCATGAGGAGGGGGGGTTGGACTAGAATATAGTAGAGTAGAATAGAATATAGAATAGAATAGAATAGAATAGAATAGAATATAGAATAGAATAGAATAGAATAGAATAGAATAGAATAGAATAGAATAGAATAGAATAGAATAGAATAGAATTCTTTACTGGCCAAGTATGATTGGACACACAAGGAACTTGTCTTTGGTGCATATGCTCTCAGTACATAAAGAAAAAATAAAATATATTAATCAATAATCATAAGATACTTAGTGATAGTCATAGGTTACTAATAAGCAATCAAATCATACTAGGAAACATACAACAATATAAATTGTAAAGATACAAGCAACATGGTTATAGACATAATTGGGAAGAGATAGATAGTATGAGAAGAATAATAGTAATAATAGTAAAACAATCTTACTAAGTAGCTTGACAGTGTTGTGGGAGTTAGTTGTTTAGCAGAGTGATGGCATTCGGGAAGAAACTGTCCTAGTGTCTAGTTGTTCTGGTGTGCAGTGCCCTATAGCGTCACTTTGAGGGGAGGAGTTGAAACAATTTATGTCCAGAATGTGGGGAGTCTGTAGATATTTTCACAGCCCTCTTTTTGACTTGTGCAATATACAGGTCCTCAGTGGAAAGCAGGTTGGTAGCGATTGTTTTTTCTGCACTTCTAATTATCCATTGAAGTCTGTGTCTGTCTTGTTGAGTTGCAGAGCCAAACCAGACCATTATAGAGGTGCAGATGACAGACTCAATAATTATTCCAATAACTCAATAATTCCCTCAATAATAATAATAAGATCTCCAAAGTTCCTTCCAACTCGGTTGTTTTGTTGTTCTGTTAGTCAATAAGGTTTTGCTTTCTTGTGAAAGAGAATATCTTCAGGTGGAGTCTGCTGTTCTTACTTTTAATAAATGTCCTATTTCCACTGAGGCATGAAAAGGGAATTATCTTGCTAGGTTTGCTTTCTGATTTGGAAGTCTCAGAGGGAGCAGCCGGTTAGGAAAGAGTAACATCAACAGCAGTACTTCCCACAACCTCCAGGACATTCAAACCTTCCCCACACTAACTTGAAAGAAATTGTTAAGCACTCTGAGAACACAGACTTAGAACCTTTTAAGTGACTTGAAACTACAACAGCCATGGAAAAAAAATCTTACAACCGGTCCTCGCATTTGCAACCAACATAGCATCCAAACAGTTACATAATAAAAATTGGCAACTGCTATGTATTTATGATTGTGCGTCTCAGGATCATGTGATCTTCCTTTGTGATTTTCTCAGTTGGCTTCTGACTAGGAAAGTCCATGGAAGAAGCCGGATTCCCTTAACTGCCGTGATTTGATTAACAATCATGGCTATTGGAAGAAACATCCATCTAGTTCAGTTTCAAGTGGAGAGAAAGAAACTGGAAATATGGAAGCTGATTGGAAAGATGGTTTATTGGTGAACAGGACTACATGGGTTTGAGGTCCAGGGCAGCTAACCACATGGAGTTGAGAGAGAGAGAGAGAGCTTGAACTTCCTTTTCCTGTGCAAGAACATGTATTCTATTGGTTGTTTTAGGGGGTCGCTGCTAATTTTGTAGGCTGTCTTGAGCCACAGGCTTGGTTGAAGCTTGCTGGGTGATGCAATGAAGGGGCTTTGTTGTGCAGTTTCTATTGTGGCTAAATGGCTTTGTCCTGATGGATAATACCATCATCCTGGAGCCGAAGATCTTTTGTTTTCTAGACAGGCTGGCCCAATCCTTCTCAATGGGCATCATATATTTGCTGGGGTTATGGGGTTGAAGCTCTGAGTTTCTGTCTTTAGAAACATGTTTCTCCTTTAGGGGAAATATAATATTCTGCCTTTTTAATATTTCCTAAATTATTTCATACTTCTAAGAGGGGTGGGTGCTAACTTTCTACATGGCAAAAAAGGTGTAAAATTGGGCACGATTTAACCACTGTCTTGCTAAGCAACAGAATTTCTGCTTCTAATTATGACCCTAAGTTGACTATCTGTAGGACTGAAATACAGGAGAGATTTTGACCTAGTGTTAGTTTCTGAACATCAAGCAAATGGAGTAATGCAACTCATTGTACATTGTGACTAGTAAACAGCCACTCTTAAAAACAACAAATCTCCCTTCTTCAAAATACTTCTCCAGCTATTTCAGCTGCCTTGTAGTATCGCCTTCTGGCAGGACACCTCCTTTTCAAATTTACTTCCTTCTTGGTCTTTCTCCAGATTCTTCATTCCACCCTCTTCCACTTTTCTATTTTGGTTCTTTTTAAAATGACATTCAACGTTCTATATAATTACCAACTGTGTTGAATTCTCACTGTAGGGTTGATCTGTTTGTTTACTTCTTCAAAGCTCCCTCTTGTTTTTGCTCTGTTATTGTTACCATTTGCTTCTTTGGTTTACTCTAATGAAACCTGTTAGAGAGTCAAGCCCAGCTTTTTGTAGCTGAATGACTACCCAGATTATTTGTCTAGCTCAAAAGGACGTCATGTCAAATCAAAAGGGAATGACACTTGCATAAAAATAGCAGATTTAAGCTTTTTTTAAAAAATAAAAATCTCCTTAACTATTGCCAGCAAATGCTTTGGCTTTCATCTGTAGAGAAGTACATCCACATAGCCAGTTTTCTTATGTAAGATCCCACTGGAAATGTTGTCTGACAGGCAACAAAGGGTTAGCAGCGCAAAGAGGCTTGCAAAAGATGTTGCTGCTTCAACAGTTCATAGAGCAGTCCTTCATTCATGCTTATGTGCATCACGAAACACCCTTTTGGCAGAGAGGTATGATGAAGGGCTTGTACAGCTATGCTCTTTGCTCATCTTTCCAGCTATGTCCTATTTCCCCACTTGAGCCAGAGTTTTCATTTCATTTGAATATTTTAATGGGGATAAACATTGAGATATTTCCTCCATGCAGGTGTATCTTCTACTATGCAACTCTGAGGCCACTATGCAGAATTACTAAAAAAAAAAATGTCCTTCCCCCACCCCTCCCTGCTTCCACTGTCATCTGGCAAAGATTACATTTCAAATCCAGTAGATCTGGTTCTGAAAAGAGTTAGGGATCCATCTCTAGGCCAAGAGATAGCTTCTATGCAGGATTAGTACCACTTTGATTAGTATTCGTATCACTTAGAATGCTGCATCCAGTTTTGCTCATCACAATATGAAAAAGAGGTTGAAACTCTTGAAAGAATGCGGAGAAGAGCAGCAAAGATGATTAAGGGACCGGAGGCTAAAAGAAATGAAAAATGATTTCAGGAATTGTGTGTTAAGCCTGTGTTCCCCAACCAGGGTTAAGGAGACAAGCTGAACAGAATGTGCAGCGTTAGTCAGATAGGCACACAAATAAATGAGTGATATAAGTTTGTATGTTTATTAACATACAGTAAAAATAACAGATACGCTTGTGCTATCAAAAATATAGTTTATTCCATTTATAGCATAGTCAAAATAATATGATACATGACTTAGTCCATAACTTAGTCCATAAAATATGATACATGACTTAGTCCATAAGTCATGTATCATATCAGTCAGTCCATTCAAGGATATTCAGTTAGCAAAGTCCGTGTAGAATATCCTATGTCAGTTCACTTACAAATCAGTCCTTTGTCTCTCTCCCGTTCGAGCAATGCAGTCTTGAGTCCAAGCAGTAATTAGGGATCATCAAAGCCAGAGAGAGAGCAAGCTGTCGTCTTGCTTCTTTTAAAGTGCTTTCACAACCACTCCCCTAATTACATTCCCATATTTAAAGTTGCAGACACTTTAACTTATAAACTATGATTACATATTTATTATTTTACCTAAACCAGTTAGGGCAAACAATGTTATCCCTAACATTGTGTATGTCAGGTCTAGAGAAAAGAAGGAGTAGGGGGAGACATGATAGCAGTATTTGAGGGTTGCCACAAAGGAGAGAGGGTCAACCCATTCTCCAAAATACCAGAAGGCAGGACAAGAAACAATGGATGGAAACTAATCAAGGAAAGAAGCAACCTAGAGTTAATGAGACATTTCTGACAATCGATGGAATGACTTGACTGTAGAAGTTGTGGGGGCTCCATCACTGGAGGTTTTCAAGAGATTGGATAACCATGTGTCTGAAATGGTTTCCTGCTTGAGTGGGGGTTGGACTGGATGACTTTTGGTGTCCCTTCCAACTCTGCTATTCAGTTATTCTCTTACTCTTTCCACAATCATATGTATCCATCCCCTCTAACCCAAAGAAAGTATGGAATGATAGCGGATCTCCTGCCACTGGCAAGGGATTGGATTCGAAGATTTTCAAGGCCAACTCTATAGTTCTATATTCTATATTTTACTTACCTCACTGAGAACTAGTTTTCAACTTTACATGACCAACAGAAGAGGAGGAGGAGGGGAAGAAGGAGAAAGAAAAAGAAAAAGAGGGGAAGGGGGAAAGGGGTAAACATAGCAGAAAGAAATTCAGAGTGTATATTTTAAAAGAGCAATTAACAACAACAAAAACCCTCTAGAAGCCAACTTAGTACTCTAAAAACATTTTTTCAGATTTGCGGTTTCTTTCAAGCAGCTGTCCCAAGATGCAGAAGGAAGATGCTGTCCCTCTTTGCAGTAGGAAGTCTGAGTAGAACTGGTAAAGGACATATGTGTGTGGCATTTGGTAAAGCTGTAGATCCTACTTAGCTAAAATTAAGCATTCCATGCTGCCAAAATACTCAGAAGCAAGCTTGCAAAAAAAGAAAAGTGTGTGTGTATCTGTGCATACCCACATATGTATATGTGCACATTTTGTTTTGTTTTGTTTCTTTTTTCAAAAAAGAAAAAAAAAGCATAACTATTCTCATTAAAACCCATTTTCCACCTGCTACTAATTTTCTTTGCTGTCACAAAGGACTTTTGCTTGTTTGAACAAATGAAGAGGAATCATTAAAAGTCTGTGCTGGCCATCAATAGCAGTTAAACTGTTCGGGGAAATGTGTGAGAAGACAGCATGACTTAAACAGATTAAAAAATACCAAAAACAGAAAGGGATGAGCAATGGGATCATGCACTAGAATATGTTTTCATCTTAGAGATCTGCTGATAACACTGGAATAAAATGGAACATCCTGTTGGATAAAGAAGATCAAAAACTGGCTCCAATTCAATTGGGGTTTTGAACTTGGAAGTCAACCATCATTCAAATCTAACTTAGGGTTGAGGATCTACAACCGGGTCAAGATTTCTAAGATCGTTACCCAAGCTAAAATTCAAAATCCCCTGTATTTGTAGCAGAATTCCAGGTTCCTAATACCATGTCTCGTCTATCATGGAATCTCGTAGGAACCAGTGATGCTGGTTAATAGATTGTGGGAAATGATATCTGCTACATCTGAAGATTAACAACTTGGAAAAAATTCACTTAAGTGATTCTGTTAAACAAAAATGGACGGGAAGAAAATTGTAAATAAGTTTTGTCCTTTATTTGTTTAAAAAACAGGCTGTCACTAAAAAGCTTCTATGAGGTGAAATAAATATCATACTTTGGGACAAGATGTTATCTTACCTGGACACAGTAGTGGATAGTTGGAACACTTCACTTAGTGGAAATCCAGGAGCAGTTTTCTTTCTCACAATGCCTAGGAGAGCCAGTTTGATGTAGTGATTAAGGTGCAGGCCTAGAAAATAGGAAACTGTGAATTCTAGTCCTGTCTTAGGCACAAAAGCCAAATGGGTGACTTGGGTCACTCACTCTCTCTCAGCCCAACCCATAAGATTGTTGTTATGTGGAAAAAGAGGGTGAGGTATCAGGCAAACTAATTTATTGCTACCCAGGCCCATGCATAAGAATGTTCTCAAGTAATGGTTAGCACTTACTTGGGATTAGATATGGATTAACAGAATTCAAAAGGGATTGGACTTAGTTTGCTTGTGGCTACAAAAGGACTCTAGGCTGATGCCTCTTTTCACTCTACCCCCAAGTTATGCTTATTCCACAAGAGGAAGGAGTATTATAAATGTTTGCCACCTTGAGTTACTTATAAAGTAATAAAAATAGGATAACAAAATCTAATAATAAATAACAATTAATATGATGTAGTGCTTTCCCTTAGTGGAGGAAAAGTGTTGGACTGTTGGAGAGGCTCTGTTATACAGTTGGTGTGGATGTTAAGTGCTGAGTTTGCCAATTTAGACATTCATTTATAAGGCTCTTTTTTGAGCCCAATCATTTCTCTTTTGGTTCCTTCCTTTTTGTGTGGTGAATTTGATATCCATCTGCAGTTCAATACTTCAATGTTGTTTTCATTGATAACTGACTGTGCAAGTCTATTTAGTTCAATTTTTAAAAGTACCATCTTGTTGTCCAGGATATAATTTGTGGCAGATAGCTTTGTTTGCTTGTTGAGGTAAATTGTCGTAAAGTGAGAGTCATAAGAAGATTACATCCCCATTAATCTCCACCCCTCTACAAAACAGGCATTAAACCTGCCACACATCATATTTGGATTATACCCTCCCCCTTTCTTTGTCCAAATTCCAAGCTGCACTCAAGGGTTCAAAGTATGATTAATGAGAGCACAAGAATGGAAGGAGGGAACATATCCGCAAGCAAAATGTTCACAATAGTTCAGGCCAACAATTTCTTCCGCACTTAAAAAAAAACTGCTATTTTATTTATTTTTCCAAAGAAGAACATTTTGGGGGGAAATTCTCCCGGGTGGAGGGCTTTAATTGCAATAGGACTGAGTCATATATAAAAATGGTCCACTTTTTTTTTAACTGAGTCACTGTGGGTTTCTCTCACTTCCATTAAATCTCAAGGGAGGATAGCATGGCAAACTCTTTGCAAGGTGTTTTTTCCCCTTTGGGAAAAGGAGATGGAGAAGCTGTTTTTACATCCTCTAACCTCCACTCTTTAACTTCAAACTATCCACTATTGACCTCACACCACTCCTAAGAGGTCTATAAGGAGCCTGCATAAGTGCACTATTGTGCCTACCATCCCTGTCCTATTGTCCCCATTTATTTGTACTTATTTCCTGTATTCTTACTCATGTTTATACTTATACCTATTATCTTGTAAGCGATTGACAAATCAAATAAACAAATAAACTAAATAAAAATGGAGAATGGAAACCCAAACATTTCTAGAACTTGGTTATCCTGTAATGCAAAAAGCAAAGATTAAAAAAAAAACCCTCAGTAAAAAATTACCAAGTGTAATAATAATAAACACAACATGCACCAACAAATTGCTGCAATCATATGGCATCACTATAGCACAACAAACCAAATAAGCCTTCCATAACATCTTAAGCCAACCCAAAAGACCCACTAGCTGAAGATGTCATAGAGATTCTCAGTCATCCAGGTCATGGTTGTGTCAAAGATGCTTTTTCAAAAGGCAACTGGACTTTGTTTTTCCTTGAAGACCTTTCACTTCTCATCCAAGAAGCTTATTGTGTGAGAAGCAAAACATCTTCAAGGAAAAACAAAGTCTAGTTGCCTTTTGAAAAAGCATCTTTTGGGACAATATCTCAAGAATTACAATTAGGGGTCATCTACAGTATATAATGCAAAGGCTGCAATGACCACTATGTAGAACACGGGTTTGAAACCCAATCGCATTACGTGACATTGTCACGTGTAAACTGGAAGCCATATTAAACCTAGAACTTTCCACACTGCCACATTCCTGTGCCTGGGAAATTAGGAGGGGGGATTTTTAGAGTGTTACTAGTTAGACAGAATAGCATTCTCTTTGGTCAAGGTCATGTTATTCCTGCACCTGGAGGAGGAGTGGTTGAAGGGATATCTCAAGTTGGGGTGGTTGATAATTGGATGATGTGATGGACTGATGGGTGCAGGGGTTGGGTTTTGATTTTTGGTTTACTGAGGGAAAAACTCTCAGATTTGGGTTTCCCCAGATGTGCCAGTATGACTTTTCCAATTAAAAAAAAACTTTGTGAATGTGCCTGTCTCTGAGTTTTTGATTGGGATCTGGTTTTGCTGGAATGCTGAAAGCCATATCATGATGTCTTGTGACATTTTTTGTGGAGCCAGGCTGGGCATGGTGGGCTGATGTAGAGCAAAGAGGCAGAAGCTTAACAGAGCACATCTATGAACATCAACCAGCTGTCAAAAGACATGACAAAAACTCCTTAATCTCATAATATAGAATGGACAGACTCAATCACAGTTTCAGCTGGGAAAATATTAGCATATTAGACCAAGCCACATCCAAAAATCATACAGGGTTCCTGGAAGCTTGGCATTCAGACCAATCATCCATCAATAAGCACAGAGATATACCACTTTACACATTCAAAAGAGACAGTAAAAATTTTTGAGAAGGAAACAGAGTGCAATACTTGTCCTCCAAAAACCCTTGTGCAGATAAACAGAGATAATCACCAGACAAACAATCAGGCAGAAAACAATAGTCTAATCCAGGGACCAGTAAGGAGGAAACTATTGGCAGGACAATCTCCTGCATATCACTAGGCACCATACTTAAACTGATGATGTTATCTGGCTGGGTAATGAAACATCTTCAAACAAGCAACCAATTTCAGAGAGCACCAAGATCTCCCAAGTTCAATCTTGAGTGACATATATTCTCTTCTATTAAAAAAAATATGTTAAAGCAATCTGAGAAGGAGACAAAAAAAAATGAAACCTCTTTCATGTGGTTAAAGAATATAAACAACACTGAAGGGCTGATTTGTCTCCCGAAAGTAGGAATATGGCAGAGGTGTGATTTAAGCCAGGTAGCCAAAATTCCAACAAGAAATGTGAAGAGTTTAACTTTCTTTTCATGATCTGCAGGGAAAGGATTAATATTTAGAGAAGAGGAACTGAAACTCAGGATAAAGGTTTGGAATTAAGAAATCTCTTTTGTTTCAGAATTTCTCTTGGCTTTGTATTTGTATTCACTAGGATTTATTAGAACTACCGCTGAGTGGGCCATTTAAATTTTAGTCTTAATTAAAATGTCATGACCTTTCATGAGTTTATATAAAACCTCCCCCCATTATTTTGTCCATCGTTATTCTCTAAATCTCTTTTGCACACCCATCACCGTTATCTGTTTGGGAGCTTAGACAATGCAAACTGTCAACCCTATCTCTATCTCACTGCCTCTTTTAAATCACTTCTGTTTTCCAATAAAGACAATCTTTTTCTCGGTGTTCAAAGAAAGCCTAGTCCACTCTACCCATCTTCTTTTATTTTCAGAATGATTGTCCTTAGGTTTTCTTCAGGTCATGCAACCAAGACAGCATCATCTGCATATTTCAGGTTATTGACATTCCCTCCACCAATACCAACCCCAAGCGTAAATTCTTCCAGATCTGTGCCATATATGATGCATTCACGGTTTAAGATTGAACAGGCATAGCAATCAAAGGCATCTCTGGCTGACTGAGATTAAATAATTCAGTTACCAAATTCTGTTCCCAGCGTGGCTTTGTGATTATTATAGAGGGGGATTTTTGAGAGACTTTCAAAATCTTCAGTGACTGATAGTTAAAAACAGATTTAAAATGTTTTTTTATTATTATTTTTCTGATTTTGTCATTAATCTAATATTACTTAAAGTAATACATTTTATATCTATTTATCTATCTATCTGTCTATCTATCTAATCTATCTATCTATATCTATATCTATATCTATATCTATATCTATATCTATATCTATATCTATATCTATATATCTATATCTATCTATCTATCTATCTATCTATCTATCTATCTATCAATCATCTATCTATCTATCTATCTCTCTATATCTATCTATCTATCTATCTATCTATCTATCTATCTATCTATCTATCTATCTATCTATCTGTCTATCTGTCTATCTGTCTATCTGTCTATCTGTCTATATCTATATCTATATCTATATCTATATCTATATCTATATCTATATCTATATCTATATCTATATCTATATCTATATCTATACCTATATCTATCTATCTATCTATCTATCTATCTATCTATCTATCTATCTATCTATCTCTATCTATGTCTCTCTCTCTCTCTCTCTCTCTCTCTCTCTCTCTCTCTATATATATATATATATATATATATATATATATATATATCTATATCTATCTATCTATCTATCTATCTATCTATCTATCTATCTATCTATCTATCTATCTATCTATCTATCTATCCATCCATCCATCCATCCATCCATCCATCCATCCATCCATCCATCCATCCATCTATCTATCTATCTATCTATCTATCTATCTATCTATCTCTTCATATCTATCATCTTTCAATATCTAACTATCTATTTTAAGAAGAGACTGAATAGTCACTTGTCAGAACTAGTATAAGTTCTCCTGCTTGAGCAGGGGGCTGGACTAGAAGACCTCCAAGGTCCCTTCCAGTTCTATTCTGTTCTGTTCTGTTCTGTTCCATTCCATTCCATTCCATTCCATTCCATTCCATTCCAATCACATTAAAAAAAATAAGTTAGTAGCAGGGATTGCAGAAGGTGCAACCAATGTTTATAGAGGTCTTCGGGCTGTGCAGAGGTCTTTGCCAATTCACTCCCAAGCATTTACGTGTAGGATGAAACCCTAACGGCTGTGAAGAGTTTCAGATTCCACAGGGAAAAAAAATGGTTTCGGAGTGTTTTCTTAGGACCTCATGTCTACTTTCCACAGCTACAGCATGATGCTGGGAAAAGATGCATTTGGTAGAAGGAGTTGAAGGCTAAATGCACTTAAGGTCGGCAATGTGTTTCATTCAGTGGAAGGCCACATCTCTGGTTCCATAGAGGCAATCAGGAAAAAGATGTTGGACTGTGGTTTGGGTCTGCCTGAATCATTGCGTATGCTGTGAGTGAGCCGAGTTAAAATGAGCTGCTATATTTAACCTTGCTTTGCTTCACTGACCACTCCAACTAAAGACAGGATTGAGAGTTACAGCCACAAAGAACCATCCTTGCATTGTTATGACAAGTAATTAGAGGGTGATGTGAGATGTAAAAAGAAAAAGTACTTTATTTGAGGAAAGAGGCTGAGAAAGCCCAGAAAATAATCAGACCTGTTGTGTCTCCAGACTTCATGTCCTCTTATCTTTCACTCCCACTGTCTTGAACCAAATACCTTGGCTAAAGAAGAAGGAACCATCTCCCCAGACTTGTTTCCTTGCCAGAAATGTTGGACAAGGAATGGGAAATGAGCATTGGAATATGTCATAACAAACAATCAGCTGTTGCCTCTTTAGCCAGTTGTCAGCATCATACATCCTTGCTCAGTAATCTTAATATTCTTTCCTTCAGTGTGAGGCCGAAGAAGGCAACGAGGTCAGCAGATTGAGAATGTCAAACTTCCAGTAGAGGATTAAAGAGGTCTGTTGAGTCATGGGATCACTGGTTGGGTTCATACAACACACACTGACTCACAATCTGGCCAGCCACACATTGATTTGCAATCTGGCCAGCTGCATTTTGGTGTATTGCCTAAATCCACGCTCTGTAGTTCATCTATGCAGCAGTTCGTTGTGCAAAGCCACACCACATGCATATACAAAAAGGGATGGAATTTCAATGACATGGTTTGTAATGGTCAGCATGACTTTTTTTTAATACAGCCTCCTGTTGCTTTGACTCTTAGCTTATCTCACACACTTAGAATCATACTCGTGAATCTGGTAGTGTTGGCTGCATCATCTTCTTGAAATGACACTTCTTGCTTCCTTGTTTGAGGAAGTCTTATCAGGTTGTGATACCTCTTCAGCATCCTATAACTGGGAAAGGGATACAGGGAAAAAAACCGGCTCTGTTATGGCACCCCATCTGGAATGGCCTTTCCTTAGAGGCCAAGCTGATGGCAATAGCAATAGACATATATTGCCTCATAGTGCTTTACAGCCATCTCTAAATGGTTTACAGAGTCAGCCTATTGCCCCCAAACAATCTGGATCCTCATTTTACTGACCGCGGAAGCAGGGGTGGGGTTCAAATTTTTTAACAACCGGTTCTTTGGGCATGGCTAAGTTGGTGGTCATGTTATTGGCTGGGCATGACCAACTCAATATTACTCAAATCAAGGCATGCATCTCCTCGCCTGGCCTCTCATGGCAGAGACATTCCTGAGACAGGAAGTCTAGTCCTGCCAAGAATGTAATAAGGGTTAATTGAGAGGCAGTTTCTGTAAGCAACACCAGAATGTTTCCTTTCTGCCTTCCTTACAGAATTAGGCCAGTAATTTCTTCTAATAACCGGTTTTCCGAACTGCTTAGAATGTTAACAACTGGTTTCTAGCAAATAGGTGTGAACTGGTAGAATGCCACCCCTGCGCAGAAGGATGGAAGGCTGAGTCAACCTTGAACTGCTCAGAATCAAACTCCTGGGGTGAGCAGTGAGTTAGCCTGCAGTACTGTACTCTAACCACTGTGCTACCATGGCTCTTATCACCTAACTTTTTACTCTCACATATAGGATTTGGTGTCCAAAACTTGACCATGCATTTGGTTCATGAAATGCCTTTTTATCAGTTTTATTATAGTTATTGCTTTGCTCTTAAGGTTAAGTTATGTATTATATTTGGCTTCACAATTTTGCAATGTTGATGCCATAACAGCAATCTGAACTCTGTCCGCCCATCATTGCAGATGCTGATGAGCCAGAAGTTCTCAGGATAGAGATGTCAGTTATGCCAAAATTTCTTGGTTTCAAGGGTTTAGTGCACAGAGGAAAGAGTGCATTAAAATACAGGGAAAGTTAGAAGAATCAGCACTGGGTTTAAACTGCCATGAGAAAATGAAGGAATTGACAAAAATTTCAAAGTGGTTTCATTCTAGTTTGCAATAAAGATGCTCATCTAATCACACCATGTTGTATATTTACACCAAGTCTGAGCCTAATAGTCTACTCTAAGTGATATCAAGTGAGGAGGCTGAGATTTACTATCAAGAGCTGTCCCAAGAGTAGAGGTGGTATTCAGCAGGTTCTGACCAGTTCTGGAGAACCGGTAGTGGAAATTTTGAGTAGTTCTGAGAACCACCTCTGACTGGCCCTGCCCCCATCTATTCTCTGCCTCCCAAGTCCCAGCTGATCAGCTGGGTCTTCTTTTGTTGCCCTGCACAGGAGAATGGAGCTGGAAAGCAGGTTAGTGGGGTGGGGAGGGAATGGAGATTTTGCAGTATCCTTCCCCTGCCATGTCCCCAAACCATGTCCCCCCCAAATCATGTCACGCCCTTCAAGCCACGCCCACAGAACTGGTAGTAAAATTTTTTGAATCCCACTACTGCCCTAGAACCTAAGCCTAGCAGCAGCCAGCCTTACAATTCCTTTTCTGGAGCTAGTAAACTCTAACCTGGATAAGCAACCTATTTGTTTTATTGGGCTTTGCAACTGTTGTGGTATGTAAGATCCTCTGGATAGAGGGCAGGCTATAAATATTTTAAACAAATACAGACGAGTGGATTGTGACACCATAAATCTGGAGGGCCCTCAACTGGCAAGGCTGGTTTGAAAACAAATATAGACACCTGGGTATCAAATTCAAGTATCACAATAGGTCAAACCCAAATAACCAATATACGTTGGCTATTTCAAATCTTGCAACATTCAGACTAAACCTAGGAAAATTCCTCAACTGCAGTAAGAACCTATTCAGGGGGAATAAATTCATTTTGTGCCTCTCTCCGAACTAACTTGGACCCAGGTTGTGTGACAGAAGGGCCTTGCCAATCCATTAAGAGGTTGATTAAAATTTGATGGGCCAATGTAACCTATATCACTGAGCCTGATGGTCTTTAGCATGTAAAAAGAGCTGGTAAATGGAAAGCCCAGCTCCTGACTTGAACTCTTAAGTGGCAGGATTGAACTTTATAGCACCAATTAGACCAATGCAAAACCTTCGAAACAAGTTTAAAAGTGCCTGCTCACTCTCTTCCCACAGATCCAAAAGTGCTGAGAGGAGACATGGCATATACCTTAGGCTAAGGTTCAGCAGAATATTTGTATTGCATTGTTTTATTATTTTATTTTATTCTTTTATTTTTGATAGAATACAAGGAGAGCTGGAAGCAACTTTTTGTTTATGTTCAAAATTTGCATTGGACTGGAAAACTTCCGGTTTGCGTGGCTTCGGAGCAGCAGGAATTCGCGACAGCTCGCGATTCCTGCTGGCTAGCTGCCGAGGTACCCCCGATCCAGATGGGTCAGGGGGTTATGGCTGCCCTGTAGGGACAGCTGAAGATAGAGGGGAGCCGGTTAGGGAGGTGGGGGCATCGCAGACCCCCCCCTTCTCCGGGAAAACCCCTTTTTCCCAAGGCGGTGGAGCGGCGGTCAGCAATGGCCGCCACGAAGAAGCCAGCAACCGGGTAAGAACTGTGCTGGAGGAAGTGTGAAAAGTGAAAGTTTTGTCTGAGCCGGGTCAAGTAACAACTTTTAAATCTCCTGGAATTGAGCTGCTTGTTGCTGGAGGATACATTGTATCCCTAAGAAGATCGAAAGCGGCGGAGAAGCTGTTAAAGGGAACTTTTTTTTTTTTTTTTTTTTTTACTCTCCCATCCCACGGAAAAAGCAGAAATATTTGGATGTATTAGACACTGAAAGTGGATTGCTTTGAAAGCTAAGCTAAGAGACAAAGGGATTTTTGGACATTGAAAAGTTTAAGAAATTGGAAAATCTCTGCTGGAGGTATGGATTTTTGATTATTTAAAATTGTTATTGCAAGTGGGAAGGGAGAAAGAAAAATTGGAGCAGAAACTGAAAAAGGAGGAGACTGTCTAGAACGTCTTGGTGGATCCCAAAAGAAGATATATGGTAATTGGACCTCTTTGATCAAAAATTAATTTGGAAAGAGAAAGAGAAGAAGGAAGAAAAGTATTAACTTTTGGAACTTTTTTCTTTTTTTCCTTTTTTTAATTGCTTTTGATTGTCTTGGATTAAAAATACTTGTGGTTGTTTTGGAAAAAGTTTCCCTTTTCATAATGGCATTCTCTGTGGATGAACTAGAGATTGAATATCAAAAATATAAAAAAGAAGATACTTTGGGCGCTTTGTTCCAATTCTTAGAAATGGCGTTATGTTTCTTAGAAAAGTTGACGCAGCAGAAGGACTGGGACAAGGAAGAAGAGGAAGAAGAAGCCATCTTTGATGAACAATGGGTTCCTTCCGGAGAGGAGGAGAAAAAGGATAAGAAAAAGGGGTTTTTAAGAATTATAAAAACAACCAAAAGAGAGAAAAATGAGCGAAGAGATGGAGGCAAGGTTAGAAAACAAAAGAAAAGGAGCAAGAAAAGCGAAGGGAAAAAGCAAAGGGGTAGAAAGGGCAAGGAGAAGAATAAGCAAGAGAGAAAAGGGGGGAGGAGAAGCCTTAATGGGGGGAAGCAAGATTTAAAGGAAAAAAGTTTATTTAGAGACAATGGGTGAATTTAATTTAGATTAAAAGAGGGATTCTGGAGGGTATTTAAGAGTGTGTTTTTATATGTATGTATATTTAGAATAAAAAATTTATTATGTAATTTTAAGAATTTTTTAAACAGAATCCCAAGAAAGATTTATATGTAGTATTTTTAAGTTAGGTAATGTGTTATAGATGCAACTCCAATTGGTTTACAGGAGAAGTATAGTAAAAGAAAAAAGATGAATGGATGTTTGGAAATAGAACAGACAAAGAATGTTGTTGAAAATGGTAATAATGGAAGGATATATATGCTTTTTTTTTTGATTTTGTATATTGATAAAAGACAATAAAATTTTAATTGATAAATAATTTGGATGGAAAAGAGAAGTAGGGATAAGATATGAAGTTAATATTATATGAAATATTGATATTATAATCTGGAAATGTTATGTTTTATTGGTCTATTATTATTATTTTTTTTTAGAAAAGAATTTATAAGCTGTTATGCCTTGATTTTGTGTGTATTGATTTTAGAAAACTGATAAAAATGGTTTTTATATACATATATAAAAAAGAAAATGATAATAAGATATAGAAGGAGACTTAGGTTGAATATGATGTTTGAATTTGTGTCTGTGTAAAGAGTTTTTAACCCGGGAACAGACAACCTTCAGAAAAGATCTTGTAGTTTTGTCTATGTTTTGTGTTTGTATGTTTGTGTATTATGCTTATGATAAAACTAACAAAATTTGTTTTTTATTAAAAAAAAGGAAAAAAGAATCAATAAAACCTTGGAGGAATGTTAGATGAGAATAATTTAAACAAGTCAGAAAGAAAAGAATATGATGATTATAAAATGGATAAATATGGAAGAGAAATGAAATTGAATTGGAGTAAAGAGAAATAATGAGAAACTTGATGAAAGATATTTGCGTGTCCATATGGGGATGGGATAAATTGGAATTATGTTGTATAAAAATATTGTTTTGTTTGACTTGTAAGGATTTACAATATTAAGAGGTTTTATGTGTTTATGTATTTAATGGTTAATGATGTGTTGTTTTATCTTTAAAATTAATAAAAATTTGTTTCAAAAAAAAAAAAAAAATTTGCATTGGACTGGAGGCATT
The DNA here is from genome assembly GCA_033807585.1 of Hydrophis major. Taxonomy (NCBI): domain Eukaryota; kingdom Metazoa; phylum Chordata; class Lepidosauria; order Squamata; family Elapidae; genus Hydrophis; species Hydrophis major. The sequence continues at coordinate 19,818,230 of CM066337.1, read as the reverse complement.
TGTGTGTTGGAAAGGACAAAGGAGTTTTCTTACCAACCTGGGTTCCCTTTTCTGAGATAGTTAGGACATGCTTAGGACACAAATCGTGAGGACACAGATAAGACTCAAGCCACACACTCTAAGCCAGGGGTCTTCAAACTTGACAACTTTAAGACTTGTGGACTTCAACTCCCAGAATTCCTCCTCCAGTCATGTTAGCTCAGGAATTCCTGAAGTCCACAAGTCTTAAAGCTGCCAAGTTTGAAGAGCTTTGCTCTAAGCCCGTGATGGTGAGCCTATAGCATGTGTGCTAGAAGTGGCACGTAGAGCCATTTCTGTCTGCATGCGAGAGGTCACCTGGAAGAGCCTCACTGGGCATGCGTGCACATCCCCATCAGTCAGCTGATTGTCGGGTATCTGCTGCACATGTGCGGGGGAGACACACGCGGGGGAGATATGTGCACGCATGTGCAGAGGCATGTGCAGAGGGGAGTCGCACGTGCATTGCATCATGGGTGCAGGCATACAACGTGGAAGAGGTTTACTATCATGGCTCTAAGCCATCGCTTACCTAGTCATGGCTTGCTAAATAGATCTCTGTAGCTGGGTTCGCAAAATACAATGTACTAAAAATGTTTTTCTGTAAAAGCAGATTGGTTAGGTTCATATTTAGTTGAAAATAAACTTCACCCTGCTTGATTGGATTGCATGAAGCCAATGAGATATCTTGAGGTAGGATACAAAGCCACATGCTTCTCCCATTTTTGGCATTCAGTAGTCCACTTCTCTGAAATTGAGGGAGTGCGTAATATAGATGTCAGGACTGGTAGCCATGGACTGACTGATCTTTTATGAATCCTTCTCGAATCACTTTGTAAAATTAATTAAGTTTGTGGCTATTGCTACATTGAGCAACAGCAAATCCCTAAATCAATTAGCCACTCTGTCAAGAAGCATTTCCTTTTATCTGCACCAATTACCCTGCAAATCAGTTTCTTAACTATATGAAAAAAGAAAGAGAATTGTTTATTGATTCATTTGTTTATTTAAACCAGTATCAGGCAACTTTTCGATGACTAGGGGCCACATCTAATGATTCCCCCCTCCCCCTGCTATTTCCTGGAAAAAGAGGGTGAGAATGGCTGAGGGTTGATACAAAATGAAGGGGGATGAAAATTCAGTTTTATTATGCCCACCCCCATGATAGCTTTTTAAATTGCAGTTTGTCTTCAAACAATGGGAAACCACGCTGCCAATTTTCAATAGCTCTGTATGCTAGGATTTTAAAGGGTTTGTCAATGTGCTTTAAAATATAATTGATTAAATCCTAAATTGCTTTCCCAGTTTAAACACAGAGACCGAGATCACAGTAATTTTTCCTGTTAGAGAAGCTGCTCTTGTCCTCTGATCAATTCTATTGGCTTTTTTGTGATTTTTCCTAATTTGGCTATCTATCTATCTATCTATCTATCTATCTATCTATCTATCTATCATCTACCTATCTACCTATCTATCTATCAAAGTGAAATACCACTCCCGGATCATCACAAAATCTCCAGAACCATAAAGACTACAAACTTGAAATTTGGCATGTATGTTCCTCTTGGCTTCAAGGGGCTCACTAAGAAGGGATTTTTCAAAATGACAATCAGAGCTTTAGTATTTCGTTTATTATTATTAACATGCTCTGATGCTAAGGAGTTCTGCTCCCCCTCTCCACCTGAAAAGAATTCTGTTCCAAATGCAAAACACAAGCAGAGGAGAGGAGTTTCAGGTTCAGAGCACCAAGCAACTTTAGTACAGAACAGTTGAGCTAAGCCACGCCCAGGCTCCTTGCTGTCTCCTTCTTGCTCACACAGTAAATACCGTTTGTGTTTCCAAACAGCCCTCAACTCTCTCACACACTGACAGGACACTAGCCAGATGAATACTGATGGATGTTGGTAGGCAGAAGCAGAATTATCCCGTCCTTATTTACCTCCCGAAAAACTAAGCCTGACCACATAGTTTCATAGCGAAGCATGGGTATCGAGCTAGTTGAATTATAAGGGCAAGGCAATTGGTATGGTGCAGCACATGCCAAGTATAGAGACCCCTCCTCCCCAAAGAAAGGACTGTTGAAAAGGGAGGCAGCCTTAGGTTCCAGGGGGTCTCTCTCCCTTGTGTGGCCAGGGTTGAAAAAAAATCAGTAATGCACACTCACAACAGTGCAGATTCTATCCTTTTTTAATGTGCATCCTCCCCCATCTTGCCTTTACTGCTTCTATTTAACTGTCAATCCTTTGAGGTTGTCCAGGTCTAGAAACAGACATTGCAGGAATTCCAGAAAATGTTATTCTATTATAGTTGAAAGCCTGTCCAAGTTTCTTTCTCACACCTAAGTCAACCCCCTTGCTCTGTGCAATGTTTTCTGCAGATCACTTTTTATCAGTTGCTTCATAGCTTCCCCAAGGTGATCTCTAAAACCCTTGACATTGACCTACCTTGCCAGGTGATTGTAAACCAAGAGGGAGGTGTCCCTTCAGTTTATCCTTCAATTATAGCAATAGCAATTAGCCTTATATACCGCTTCACAGTGCTTTCCAACCCTCTCTAAGCATGTTTACAGAGTCAGCCTCTTGCTCCCAATAATCTGTGTCCTCATTTTACCCACTTAAGAAGGATGGAAGGCTGAGTCAACATTGAGCCTGGTGATATTCGAACTGCCAAATTGCAGGCAGCTGGCAGTCAGCAGAAGTAGCACTCTAGTTCTGCACTCAGTGGTTACTGTGCCACCATGGCTTATGGCACCGTGGCTTAATTATACTACTAATAATATGTACGAAAGAAATCTATCTCTGAAGAAGTCCACGCTGACTTGGGGAAGGTATGAAAAGCTATTGTGAAGAACTTGAATGAGAGATTTCATACCCAGTGATAGAAGGGAGTATGAGAAAGAAACTCAAGATAGCCTTACCTTGATTTTGTTTGGTATTAGTTAGGAGGCAGAGAAACTAATGTAGGCTTTCAAGGTTCTGTTATATTCTACAGCAATAAAGAGCCGCCTCTGAATCCCTGCAGGTCTGTTTCTTGACCTGGCCTATTTCAAAGGGCCGAAACCATCTGTTCTGTTTGGATAAGGATGCATTTTTCTTAACAACTCAATTTACAACAAATACTCCAACTTCGCCCAGTTGTCCCAGAGGTGGTTCCTGATAAATTCCACTTCAAAGTCTCCATCTAGCTTCCTACGGAATAGTCCACCTTTGCCATCTGAGCTGATTTGCAAAAGAACAACAAATGGGCTTGAATGCAAACCGTCTTTAATGTGCTTCTTGTGTTCTCCTTCCACTCTGTAGCTTCCTTACCAACAATGTCTTTCTCTGGTGAACAAAAAACAATCTGCCTCAGCCTGGCACTTAGGTAAAGGGAACATTGACACAAATAGGCGGCAGATGTTTTAATTTCTCTCGATAGCAAAATAAGAGAGATGGGTGCTACAATTATGGATTAATGCAGTGTGAGAACCTCATCCCACACAGATGGCCATTGAGAATAAGTGCCATTTTATTGCACTTAATAGTATACCAAAAAATACTACAAAGGACAAGTGTTAAGTACACACCACCTAGGCAACTACCCCTGCCTGGGTTTTTATAGAGGTAGCCATGGCAACTTTATTCAATCCAGGTAGGGCCTGGGACATCCCAGGTATTTGCTGCTTTCCCCATTTTGGCTCTAACAGAGCCCAGAAATAATAGGGACAGAAATCGTAAAGTTTTGCAGCAGGAAATGGAAACAAATATATGCCTTTCTTTCTTTCTTTTTTCTTTTGCCAAAAAAATGATGCACACCTGCTGAAATTATAATATTCTCAAAAGGTCATACCTTTTAGTTACATGATTACGGGGTTTTTTATTTGTATGTTTCTTCATGGGCTTGAATTAACCTTTGTATTTTAATGTTTTTAGCAAGCAATGAGGTTTAGAAAATAACAGTAAGCACTTCCCACTAAGGAAGAGGAGAAGAGTTCAAATTGTGCTTGGCAAATTTCTCTAGAAGTACAGGTAGATCTTGACTTACAATCACTGTTGGGAGCAGAATTTCCATTGTATGTCATTGCAGTTGTAAGTCAAGTCAGACCCAATTTTACAAAATGTTTTAAAGCAGTTGTGAAATGAATCATTATGTTCCTTCAGCGAATCCAGCTTTATATATTGCTGGAAATTGGCAAAGGCGATTGCAAATTGTGATATCGTAACTGTGGCGATGCTTTAATGGTCGTAAATGCAAGTACAGGTTGTAAATATTTTTTCTACAGCCGCCTTAACTTTGAAGCACTCTTAAATGAATGGTTGAAAGTCAAAGAATATCTGTAATTATAATAGCAATAGCACTTAGACTTATATACTGCTTTATAGTACTTTTACAGCCCTCTCTAAGTGGTTTATGCAGTCAGTGTATTGCCCCCAACAATCTGGGTCCTCATTTTACTCACCTCGGAATGATGGAAGGCTGAGTCAATCTTAAGCCTGGTGAGATTCGAATTGCCAAATTGCAGGCAGCCGGCAGTCAGCAGAAGTAGCCTGCAGTACTGCTAACCACTGCCCCACTACGCAGGGGTGGGATTCAAATTTCTTAACAACTGGTTCTGTCGGCATGGCCTAATTTGTGGGTGGCTTGCTGGCTGGGCATGGCTTGGTGATCACATGACTGGCTGTGTAAATATTGTGTATGTGTATATATATGACAAACACTATACAGAAGCCTGATGATGGCAGATGAGATTCTGCTGAAACGTTGCTACAACTTTAAAAGCACCATTACGATGACGTGGGAAAATACCCGAACAAAGCTGAATGCCAGACATGTAAGTACCCGCGAAAACTTAAGAATATATACACACACACACACACACACATACACACACACACACATATGAACAACTTTTACCCAAAATCAGGCAAAGCAGATTGAGTTGCATGCAGATTCACAGATTCACTCACACAAACTCACTTTCTGCAATCTGCTGCCTGAGTCTGCACTGAAAAATAGACGCTTCAGTCTTAAGGAAGGTTCAGCTCTGCTCTCAGGTCACTTCTCTGCCACCCCACCCCCGTGAATACCATCCCTGACTAGGCCTCAGGGAAACTGGTGAAGGCAAAGCAGTACAACAGTGATTTAGATTAGCTAGAAAGCAGAAATCCAACAGGAGGGGGGGGGAGGGGCCAGCCAGTGCCACGATTTGCCAGTTCTCCAAACTGCACAGAATCGTAACAACCGGTTCTTTAGAACTGGTCCGAATTGGTAGAATCCTACCTCTGCCACCGTGGCTCATATATAATGGTGTTTGTATCCCCGATTTTGATTCAAATTATTTCTTTAGCATATTAAATGTGTCAGATTTTAAGCATTTTAAAGGCATATTCATTTTTGACATATCAAAGTAGTGCTAAAAATTTTTTCTTCCAATGCTGTAATGTTGACAGTTTGTGTGAATATTGCACAGGTTTTTTCCCTTTCTTGATCAAGAAAGTCACCAGTTACCCCCTGTAAGATCAAACATGGAAAACCACCAAAAAGCTTTGCCAACTTTTTAGCAATTTCCATGGCTTACGGAAGTCATTTGGTGTCTCTTGACCATTGATAATTGTCTTGGGTTTGATTTCCTTGCAGCTTGAAACACTGTCTTTGTGTTTTATTGGCTTCAGACTGCAAATAAATAAATAACTAAAAAAGGGCAACAGCGACTCTGCTGTCATTTAGGACAGTCCTTCAAAGGTAACCACAGTTACCAACAGTGACCACAACATGATTGACTTTTGTCTCAACATACGTCCACAAAAAAATCATCACAATGAAGGAATCTTCAATTATAACTTTAAAAAAGGCAACTATGATCTTATAAACAACAAACTCTCATCCCCTTATTGGCAATCTTTATTCACTGGATGCAATATTGTAGAAGACCATTACAACATATTTTTACTTGAAGTCAAAAGAGTCACCAAACTATATGTACCAAGAACTCCCAAAACAAACAAACAAACAAAAAACAGATTACACATAACAATAATGAAACTTCAATCCAAAAAGAAATCACTTTGGTGGAAAAACAAATCTGGTCACGTTGCCAATTTCAAAAGCCAATACAAAAATTTATGCCACCAGATAAAGACTGAATACACCAATTATCACATTAAACAAGAAGCAAACCTTCTATGCACCAATTCCACCCATGCTTTCTACAATTTTGTAAACAACAAACTAAAAGACTCAAGGTCCATCCCACCCCTGAAAGGACCTAATGGCAAAGACTGCAATGACCACACTATTAAAGCCAACCTCTTTAACACATTCTTTGGCTCAGTATTTGTAAACAGCAATGGATCAAGCCCAGTACTTCCTAGTCGAACCACAGACAACTACAATGATCTAATACATATCGATTTTACAGAAGACATTGTTGAAAAAGCACTGCACAATCTAAAACCATCCCTATCTATTGGACCAGACAGAATATGTGCCTACTTCTTAAAAAAGTTATCCACTGTCATAGCTGAACCTCTAAGCATAATCTTTGAAAAATCTTTCAGGACCAGCTCCTTGCCAAAACTATGGTCACAAGCCACGGTCATCTCCATCTTCAAAAAGGGAGACCCCAGCCTAGTTGAAAATTTCAGATCAATTTCCTTATGCTGCGTCACCTGTAAAGTCATGGAATCAATTATTAACCAATCCATTATCCTCCACTTAGAAACAAACAACCTACTCTCAAATAAACAATTTGGTTTCAGGAAAAAACTATCCTGTAATCTGCAACTCTTCCACTGCAAAAATATATGCACTACACAACTCGATCAGGGCAAAGCAATAGATGCAATCTACACAGACTTCTGTAAAGCCTTTGATTCAGAACACAACAAACTACTCCAAAAACTAAAATCTTATGGTATCTCTGGACACCTGCATAACTGGATAGAAACATTCCTATCAAACAGACAACAAATGGTCAAAATAGGGAGCATCCTATCAAATTCTGTACCTGTCAACAGTGGTGTCCCCCAAGGCAGTGTTCTAGGACCAACTCTTTTCATACTCTACATAAATGACCTCTGTGATCATATCAAGAGCAACTGTGTTCTCTTTGCTGATGATGTAAAGCTATTCAACACCACAGACAAAATTGCTACCCTTCAAAAAGACCTTGACTATGTATCACAGTGGTCAAACAAATGGCAACTTCAAATCTCAACAAATAAATGCTTTGTCCTACATATTGGCAAAAAAATCAGAAAATAAAATGCAGGCTGAATAGTCAAGACCTTGTTGATGATCCAAACTCTGTCAAGGATTTTGGAGTACTCATCTCTAATGATCTAAATGCTAGAGCCCACTGAAACTACATAGCCAAAAAAGGCATTAAGAGTTGTTAACCTAATCTTACGTAGCTTTTTCTCTGGTAATATTACACTACTAACTAGAGCGTACAAAACATTTGCGAGACCAATACTCGAATACAGCTCATCAGTCTGGAACCTACATTACGTATCTGATATTAACACAGTTGAGAAAGTCCAGAAATATTTCACAAGAAGAGTTCACCACTTCTCTACAACAACTCTGCCTTATATAGGTGACCTTAATGTGAAATAACCAATAGGGATCTGTAAGACGCTAGCTCCAGAACCAATAAGAGTCCTTCATTAAGGGCCAAACAGATTCTCTGAACCCAACCAATCCGATCGAACCGCTTAACACCCAATCAGAAGTGCAGGGCCAGAACCCTGCACTTTACCCCAAGCTTGCTTTTATTTAAACTATTTACATACATAACACCCCTTCCCCCTGGCTCCTCAATTATGGTGTGGTTATATCGTCCTTCAAATAGGACAGTTGTCTTTGGGTCTATTAGATTTTCTTTGGACTGGCTGTGTGCAGTCCTGTTGAGGTAAAATGTTGTTTGGTAGTGGCTCAGCTTCTCGTTCTGGTGTGATTTCCCTTGGAGTGTACGATTCTTCCTCCTGCTCCATTTCCTGAGTTTCACTAGATTCATCGCTTTCTTGGAACAGGTTCCCTGGAATGTCGTCTTCTTCCATTCCTTCCCCCCCCTCAGTTTGGTCGTAGGGGAGTTGCTGGCTGGCCGAAAGGAGTCGTGACCGTAATTGGTCAATATGTCGTTTCCACAGTCTTTCATCAACACATTTTACAATATAGGATTTGGGCCCAATCTCGCGTATTATCGTTGCTTCAATCCAAACCGGGTCGCCCGATAAATTTCTTGCATAAACGGGGTCGCCTACCTTGAAGGTACGGTAGCGTCCGCTGGATCCTGCAGGCTTTTCTGGCTCGTAAGCAGGGTGCAATCGGTCGAGGCGGGAACGGAGTTTTCGCCCCATGAGAAGTTTTGCGGGAGTTCTGCTGGTTACGTTGTGCGGAGTGATGTGTTGTAGAAGTAGAATGCGGTTTATTTTTTCGTCAATATTATCATAGTCCACTTTTTGCAAAGTCTTTTTTACAAATTGGACCATGCGTTCCGCTCGGCTGTTGGTAGCAGGATGCACCGGCGAGGTGAGCGCATGGCGGATGCCATTATCAGCAAGATAATGTTCAAACATTAGCGCTGTAAACTGTGGTCCATTGTCGGACACCAGGATGTCCGGCAATCCATGAGTTTCAAAGAGTCTATTGAGGACTTTAATGACAGCTTCGGAGATTGTATGGGTCATTCGATGAATTTCCAACCAATTAGAATATGCATCGACAGTCAATAGTAATGTATGTCCTTTAATCGGTCCTGCGAAATCCAGGTGGATTCTGGACCAGGGCCCGCGTGGCGTCTCCCATTCAGTCGGTGCAGCTTTTGGCGGTGCGTTGCTGTTTTGTTGGCACTTGGTACAGACCTTGACCCATTGCTCGATGTGTCGGTCCATGCCTGGCCACCAAGCGTAGCTCCGTGCGAGTGCTTTCATCCGCACGATCCCGGGATGTCCTTCGTGCAAAATTTGTAACAGCGAGTTTTGGAGTCGTTCTGGAACGATGACTCAATCGCCCCAGATGACACAGCCTTTTTGCGAAAAAAGTTCAGTCTGTCTTGTTTTAAATGGCGCGAAGTCATCTGGGACCTGGGCCAATGGCCATCCATGTTCTACCCAGCCTAGGACTCGAGCTAGGGTGTGATCTCATCTGGTCTCTCTCGCGATATCTCGAGCGGTCATAGGAGGCGAGTTGAGCGTCTCGATTTGTAATGCCGATACTGTTGGTGCCGGATCGTCGAGAGTCTCTGGTAGCGGTGCTCTGCTGAGTGCGTCGGCGTGGGGAATGGCTTTCCCCAGGCGATGTAACAATCGATAATTATAAGCAGCTAGGAACTCTGACCATCGAGTCATTCTTGGGGACAATATATAGGGGGTTGGTTTGTCCCCAGCGATTATCCCTAGTAAAGGTTTGTGGTCAGTTACAATGGTAAATGTCCTTCCATATTCATACTCATGGAATTTTTTTACGGCTGCCACAATTGCAAGAGCTTCCTTATCTATTTGTCCATAGTTATGTTCTGCCTGAGAAAGAGTCTTCGAAAAGTATGCAACAGGGGCTTTGTTTCCATTAGGCAGCACATGGCTCAAAATAGCGCCCACCCCAAATGGTGAGGCATCACAAGTTATAACCAATGGTAATGTTTCATTATATTGCATAAGTACAGAATCAGATGTAAGTAAATCTTTTACATTTCGAAACGCTTTTTCCTCCCGGTAACCCCAAACCCACAATGCTTTCTTATCTAATAACCGGTGTAACGGTTCAGTCACAGTCGCCTTATGTGGTAAAAACACATTATAGAAATTAATAAGGCCTAAAAATGCCTGGAGATCTGTTTTGTTACGGGGTCTGGGAGCATTTTTTATCGCCCTTAATTTACTCTCAGTAGGGTGGATACCCTGACTATCAACACTGAAATTCAACACTGTCTGTATACAGATGACATTTATCCTTTTTTACTTTCAATCCCGCTTCTTGGAATTTCTTAAGAACACATTTTAAACGATTCTGTAGAATTTTTTTCTAGGAGCTGCAATTAACACATCATCAAAATACGGAACCACGCCCTTGATTCCCTGCAATAATCGTTCCATTAAACTTTGGAATATTCCCGGGGCTACACTTACCCCGAATTGCAATCGGGTACATTTAAAAGCACCTCTGTGCGTTACTATCGTTTGAGCTTGGGCTGTTTTATCGTCCATGGGCAATTGTTGATAGGCTTGAGCTAAATCTAACTTAGCAAAAACCTTTCCGCCTCCCAGGGAATGAAGGAGGTGCTGTACCACCGGCACTGGATACACGTTCTGCTGGAGGGCGTGGTTTAGAGTGGCCCGGTAGTCCCCACAGATTTGGATTGACCCATCTGGTTTAATTGGGGTTACAATAGGAGTTTCCCATGGAGAATGATCAATGGGTTGCAGTACCCCTTGTTTAATTAGTTTGTCAAGTTGTTCATCTATCTTGGCCTTAAGGGCGAACGGAACTCGACGGGGCTTTAAACGGATTGGGGCGACCTTAGGGTTGAGGCTAAACGAAATTGGGGTCCCCTTATACTCGCCCAGATGATCTGCGAAGACATCGCTGAATTCAGTAATAAGGTCCTCGTCCCACTCGCAATCACCGACTCGGTTCACGCCGGCTACTTCGATGCCAAGTGGTGCGAACCATTGGAGGCCCAACAAACTAGGCCTGTCCCTATTGATGATCGTTAGAGGTAAGTATGCCATATGCTTTTTAAACGAGATGCGGACTCGACAAGACCCAACCACAGGGATCCGATTCCCTTGGTAGTCTTTAAGGATGAGACGTTGCATTCGAAGGTCTTGGCATTGGATGGTAGGAATGAGTTGCTTTAATGTCTTCCACGACACCATCGAGAGGGACGATCCGCAATCGACCTCCATGTGGCAAGGTTGGTTCTCTATGGCCACTGTGACTCGAATCTTCTTAGCGTCCATGGCTGAGGCGTGACCTATAGTGATAGTATGGTGGCCCTCTTTTTTTTGCAACGCTCGATATCTGTAGGAGTGGTTTGCTGGATCTCGCCTTACAGGACGGTTTCCTGCCGATTGGCGAGAGCTGGTTCCCCTTGAGGCCTGACTGGGTCCCGGTAAACTGCGACAGACTCGACTGATGTGGCCTCGTTTTCCGCACTCATGACAGATTGCATCACGGAATTTGCAATCTGCTCTGGGGTGGTTTGCCCTGCAACCAGCGCAAGGGCGTGAGGGTTTAGAGCGAGGGACCCGGTCGAACCGCAGTTGATGGACCCCTTCTTCGTCGCTGTCTGATGACGAAGAGAGGTCCTCGTGGTGCGTCGTAACAAGCTGCTCTTCTGACTTGGATAAAAGGTCTCCTGTCTGTGGGGTCATTGGGTTTCGGCTTCGCCGTAGTTGCGCCGCGGACTTTTTGGTTGCCTCAGCAGCAGTAGCTTCGGCGATGGCGTCAGCAAGGTCGATGTCGCCTTTCGCCATCAGCTTGCTTTGCACGCTCAGCGCATCTAATCCCAGAATTAAGCGGTCTCTCAGTGCTTCATCTAAGTCTGCAAATCCGCAGAGGCCTCCCAAGTGTCGGAGGTCTGCCATGAAGTCAGCCACACTCTCTCCTTTTCGCTGGCTTCTTTGATAGAATTCGTGACGTCTCACGAGTGTAGGTACGGTTGGCGCGTAATGGTCTCTCAGGAGAGGTTCGAGGTCGTCCCAGCTCATTGCTTTAACTTCTCGAGGTTTCGCGAGTGCCTTTGCCATTTTAAAGATAGCCGGGCCGCAGTATGTCAGGAACAGCGCCCGCTTCTTGGCTGGTGTGGCGTCCTTCAGGTTGTTTGTTTCAAGGAACATTTGGAAGCGATCCATGTAGGATTCCCAATCCTCTTGGTTCAGATCGAACGGAGCAGGTGGTACGATGCCGCTGGACATGGTTTCCGTTGGTGGCGTCATCTTTGCACGTGCTCTGTTTTTCTTCCCGGTTCCTTAAGATCAGATGTCTCCAAATCCCATCCTCGTTGCCAGTGATATAGTTTCAGGCATGGGTGAAATGACTGGAGACAATCTTAGTTGGTGAACTTTCAGCTCTTTATTACATAGTGACTTAAGAGAGTGAACAACAACAACTCTGCCTTATATAGGTAACCTTAATGTGAAATAACCAATAGGGAGCTGTAAGACGCTAGTTCCAGAACCAATAAGAGTCCTTCGTTAAGGGCCAATCGGATTCTCTGAACCCAATCAATCCGATCGAGCCGCTTAACACCCAATCAGAAGTGCAGGGCCAGAACCCTGCACTTTACCTCAAGCTTGCTGTTATTTAAACTATTTACATACATAACAATATATATCCATGTATTCATAACTGTTTTTTACTTATACCTATTCTCTTGTAAGTAATTGACAAAAATAAATAAATAAAATAAATAAAATAAAAAGTGCCACTTTCATCAAAGCCCCCACCCCGAGGCAGGGTGATTTGCGATCCTACAGTTATTCTGGGATTTTATTCCTTGGTTTGTGGTGTTTCTTCTCCTCATATAGTAACATATATTGGGGGTTTTTTGGTGTGGTTTATTGCTATTTTCTACTTGTTTTATCGTTTTAATATGTTGCACATCGCCTAGAGTTGCTTGGATGATTGAGGCGGCATATAAATTAAGCCAACAACCAAATATATATCTCTTGGAGTTACCTGGTGTATTGACAAGCAGTTTCAGTCTGGGTGTAAAAGGGTCTATTTGTCATGTTTGACTTGGCTCCAAATGGCCCTCAAAGAATTCAGCCTTAGTTGAAGCTAGACAAGCAATAACCTCCCTTCCCCAAATGATTGCAACTACCAAAAAAATAAATATAACTCTGTGAGATCAATGTTTGAAGATGGTCCTTCCAGAGTCTCCTAAATCTGATTAACTGTGAGATGGGAGTGTGAGTTGCTAGGTTTATATTTTCAACCATTTTTTTTTCTAAAACAAATATGTACTTAAAGGCAGTGGCAGATTAAGGCTCACTGCTGCCTTAAGCACTGACAAACCTTGATGGCCCCCCTCCTTTTTACATACTGTACAAATGAAGCCATATTCTCAACTTTGTGGTGCCCCCTTTGGGCCTGGTGCCCTAAGCATGTGCTTAATCTGCTTAATGGTTAATACACCACTGCTTGAAGGACCCCAGAATCCCCCCTCCTTTTCACAAGCCCCACATAAAGGTGTCTAGAAGAGATTTATCTAGAGATGTAACAGAATAACAAAATAACAGAGTTGGAAGGGACCTTGGAGGTCTTCTTGTCGAACCCCCTACTTAGCCAGGAAACCCTATACCATTTCAGACAATGGCTGCCCAGTCTCTTCTTAAAAGCCTCCAGTGATGGAGCACCCACAACTTTTGGAGTCAAGTCCTTCCACTGATTAATTGTTTTCACTGTCAGGAAATTTCTCCTTAGATGTAGGTTGCTTCTCTCCTTGATAAGTTTCCATCCATTGCTTCTGGTCCTGCTCTCAGGTGTTTTGGAGAATAGGTTGACCCACCTCTAGAAGATGTGTCTAGAAGACCTCTGTATCTCAGGTGACTGTGTGTAAGAGAAAATATTTAGATGACCTTCTAGTCAAAGCCCCTGAGCTCAGGGATGAGAATATTTGGGTGGTCTGCGACCTCTTCTCTCCTCTCCTCTCCTCTCCTCTCCCCTCCTGCCACAATGATTAGAGTAGTGATACTAAGTAGGTGGAACAATAATGAATGATTGAGCTCAATGGATGAGACCAGGAGTTTAGCTAAATTTCATCTTATTTCATTTAATGTACATGGGTTTGATGCAGTTAATGTGATTAGTCACTATGCAGTTGATCAATGCTCCAACATTATTTGCATTTTTGGAAGGGCACTAGATGCATGACCAACATTTATTTGTTTGTTTTGTGGGAGGAAGGGATTGCAAATTGTGCCTTCCTCTTGCAGAAAGATAAGTAGAAGAAGGATCAGGCTACAGCCTGCTAAGAATATTGACAAGAAGATGGGCTGGATTCATTCTAATCTCTGGGTCTCCATTTTTTTCTGCTTATTCCAGAAAGCCTTGGAGATTCCTGACTTCTCCCATCAAGCTACAATGGCCCAAATGAGCCAGACACCAATCCCGGGCCTCACCTCCCTTCCTCAGCCTCGCATACACTCCCGTGAATGCAACTCGTGAATTACTCGCCTACCCAGATGACAAGGCTGACATTTTAGCTCTACTACATTCTCCTCTAATTAGTCCAATCTAATGCAACACAGGGAAGGGATCCATTTTACACACGCATTATCGTAATGCCTTTAAATAAGATAATTGATTATGCCTCTGCATAAGAAAATGAAATATTCGGTATAATTAAAACCGGCATTTGGATTCTGGCATACTGACAGGTGAAACCGTGTGACATTTTTGTAAAACACTTAAAAGGAAAATTCACGCCCACGGAGGCAGAGTTCACAAAGTTTGTGAAAGCGATCTGGGAGGTGGGTGGGAACTTCTTTGAGGTTGGCTGCTTTAATACAGAAGCAGTGGAGTGAGAGAATTTCACTTCTCTCAAGGCCAGACAGAGTCTTCTTAGCTTCTATGGCACAGATTTGAGGTTCTCCCTTTCAAACAAGATCCTGGCATTGGGACAGAAGGCACACATGACATGCATGCAAGAAATTAAATTCCCAAGCACCTCCAGTTGGATAAATCAGGAGGGAAGTAAAGAGAGAAAATGCTACCTGTAACTCTGCAGGCTTCCTATCAGTCAAAGCAAATATTAATGATCAAAGCCCCCCAAAGTTTGGTCTCCATTTAATATTAAGTCAGGATATATTAACTTATGAAATATATATATATATATATATATAGGCAAAGGGTCTTGATTTGCACATAAAAGCTAACCTTTATGGCTGGCTTCACACATCACACTAAGCCTGAAGCAAACAAATCACATTTTGACATGGCATAACTTGAACCAAACCATGTGTTCTAAGAGGAAGGCAACTGTGGATGCTTCTATATGCTCCTGAGCTGTCTAATCCCTCACAGCTGGAGATTCATAATAGGATTTCCTTTTTAAAATTAAATTAAATAAACAAATGGGAAGAAGAGGGGAGAATTGAGAAAAAATATGGTATTTGGATGAAAATAGATTTAATTCCCCCCCAAATCCTCTTCTCCCAGTGCTTTTGAGGAAAAAAAATTGTATATCTCTATTGGGAACAGATAGGCAAGCATAAAGGGTGCGATGGTTCAGTGGTTAAAGACACTGAGCTTGTCAGCAGGTTCAAGATCCAAATGCTGCATGATGGAGTAAGCTCCTGTTACTTGCTTCAGCTCCTGCCCATCTAGCAGTTCAAAAAGCATGCAAAATGCGAGTATTACTTCATTGGGCAGATAACAGTGTTTGTGATGACCCAGGGCATGGCACAAAGGCAACACAGTCAGATAAGCAATAAGAGTCCCTTTATTATCTCCAACTTTGCCCCCAATGTCCAGGTTACCTTTGGGCTGGAGGAAAAACTCTCCCAGGAACAGTCTTTGACTGTAGAAAATTCAGTCCAAAACAAGTACAAAACTTAAAATCCAAACAAACCAAACTGAAATAATTAGTTTGGCAGGGCAGGAGCAGGAATTTCAAACCTGAAAGCATGGAAAAGCTCACATAGTTGGGAAGATGCCTGGAACACAGATAAGCCACAACAATACAAGATAATGTCACATTTGTTCCCAACAGCTTGGTACATGCAGCTTGCCAATTTTATACACTGTGTTCCCAGCTGTAGCTAATGAAGGGAATCAGGGCCCTTTCCTCCCCCGTAAGCCATGCAACCCATGTTGCTCTCTTCTCCATTTCTCCCTGCATGCCCTAGGATGAAGAGGGGGTGGGCCTGAATTCCCTCTCCCTTGTTTTATCTCTCCCTTGCTCTGCCCAGCCGGACTTTGCCTTTCCCCAGTTTCTTCCACAGCCAATGGAGCCACACTCCCACTCCCTGTCAGCTGTTTGGCTTCCTACTTGGAGTCAGATTCCAACAGGGACATAACAGTGTTCCATGCCCCTCAGTGTATAGTTATGCTGGCCACATGATCATGTAAAGGTCTTCGGACACTGATGGTTCTCTTGGCTAAGAAACGGAGATGAGTACCATCCTCTAGACTCGGACATGACTGGACAAGAGAAACCTTTACCTTTAGGCAAGCTTAATTTCTATGGAGAGCTGCGTTGTCTTGAGAATTAATTGGCTGCATGCCAATGTGAATGGGACTTTGGCAAGTAGGGTAGATCCTAAAGGGAAGGAAGAGAGGTTTATCCTCTCTCTCTTTCTACCCTTCTCATACAACAGGCGAGGAAGAATTGCTTCTGTTGAAAGAATTGCTCATAGGTGTTTCTTTGAAATTAACCCGATTGAATGCAATGAAACCAAAGACCACTGCTGGGCCACCCAACTATCAGTTATTATGTCAGGTGGAGCGCCATTCCAAATTCAAGAAAGAAATACTTAGACTCTTTAGATTAGAGAAAAGATATCTTTTACTGAAATTGAAGTGGTAGCAACCATAGAATTCTGAATCTGGGAAATTAGGCGTGCAGATCACATATACAAAGTGATGGAAATGTTCCCACCCCCAATAGTTTAAATGATTCTTCCAATTAAAAGTTGTGAATATGATCAAGTGGACATCTTCAGATGATGATGAGGCCTCTATCTGTTGACCTTGGCATATTTTGATAAAAGTTTGCAGTTGCACAGAGAAAAGAAAGCTAAGTGAGAAATAGAAACCTAAGCAAGAATTTATACACCCCCCTCCTCATTTTACACAACACGAGAATGTAACACCTCCAGCTCGCTTCCCTGACTTTGCCCCTTCCTCCCCCCCGTTACTTATGGCAGCCAAAAGATGCAAAGCAATAGTAGAAGATCTTGAAGGCTGACATATTAGTTCTTTGATTATTCCATCTGCAGGCATGTTAGATCAGATGATTTTCATGGATATGCTACTAAAAAAATATTTACAATTAAAGATGGTGGGAATTGAATGTCTCAGCCAATTATTTGGCTATTGAATTCTGCTCTCCTCTTCCTTCTTTTAAAAACAGGTTCATTGAGCCCACAGGATGAACAAATGAAAAGAAGGTTGGGGCCCTAGTACTTCTTAAAGGCAGCAATTATGATTTTAAAAAAATGTTTTGAAGATTCCACAAGTAGTTTAGTATTGTACCTTCACAAGAAAGGTCAGTTGGGTCATACACAGTGGTGGGATTCAAATTTTTTTTTGCTACCAGTTCTGTGGGCGTGGCTTGGTGGGCGTGGCAGGGGAAGGAAACTGTAAAATCTCCAGTCAGAGGGGGTATTTGTCGGTTCTCCGAACTACTCAAAATTTCCGCTACCGGTTCTCCAGAACTGGTCAGAACCTGCTGAATACCACTTCTGGTCATATGTCTCTGTTTTGTCCTCTTACTAGGAAATAATTTGGATTGCATTTTCTTTTGTCTACTCTCTTTCAAACCTAAAGGCAATGTCCCAATGTAACATCTGCCAAACCAAGGATATTCTTTCCATGCCAGATCCAAAAGTGGTGGATTTTTATGTGATGGGATTGGATTCTATGATGTAGATTGGGTTACTGAATGATTCCCCCTGTACAGAAATTTTAAAAAATTACTTTCTCTTAAAAGTCACATGTTGAGAATCAAATTGTTTGCTTGTTACTTATGCAGAGATGATAGTGACAACTTAAATGACTTTCCAGAGATGATTAGATAGAATTCCTGGAGGGAAAGCTTTTCAAAATGAATTAGAAATAAAATCATTTTGCAAATCTTGGGTCAAAGACAGTATGCTTCTAGACATCTATTGCTGTGGAGCACAAATAACAAAATGTAAATGAATCATGGCGATCTTTGGACTTTGCAGAAACATCTAGTTGGCTACCTAAGACCAGAATGTTGGATTAGAGTGACTTTTAGTCTGACCCAGTAGATTTATTCATACCTATTTCCTGTATTCTTACTCATGTTTATACTATTATCTTATGAGCGATTGACAAATCAAACAAATAAAAAAAATCTTTTCTAATGGATAAAGGATTTTTTTTTTGGACTGTGTCCTCTCAAATACTCTTAAGTGTATATTTTAATGTTATCAATGTGGAACACATGCCCAGTTTAAACTGGGTTGTGGGGATGCAATTTATCCTAGTTGCTGTGAAATAATGGACTTAAAACTGCAATCTCCAAATCTACTGATCTCTTCTATTCAGACTTAAAGTAAATGAATCTTCCTAACAGTCAAATCATTGTATAAATGAATGAATGGCATAGATTAAAAATACTTTCTAATTGGCAGCTAAATGCACTTTAAGTTGGAATTTCCCTTTCAAGCAATCCTCTTCTAGGTAATTATTTTAAGATGTACTCAGAATACTTGTAACAGAGTACAAATAACAAATTTTATTTACAGCGTGTGTAAGGAAAGGGAATACAAACTCAGGAGTATGAAATATATTCTCATACTCTATTCCAATGAAAAAGCTGATAAAAATATGACCAGGTAATACCTGAAAACTAATAGGCAATAAAACCTGGGTCAGTTCTTTCCTGAAGCTCTTTTGCAGACAATGTTAAGCTTTGATGTGATATTGTGGAAGTTCCTGGCTTGGAAAAAGCACCAAGGAAAAACAAGTTGAAGGGCATTATTAGAAAACAGCCACAATCCAGAGAAACCCAAGGGACATGTTTTGCATGTGGGCTCAATTTCTGGCAACCTCAGTAAAAGCTGGGAAAGAATGAAATCCTCCAGAGCAGCTGCCCATGCATGGAGATTTTGTCCATGAAGCACATTTGATTGTTCAGTGGCAGGTTTAAGGGACCCATCCCATAAAGTGAGGCCAGAGAGCAATAGCACTTAGACTAAAGGTGGTATTCAGCCAGTTTCTGGATAAATTTTGAGTAGTACATGTTAGGGATAACATTGTTTACCCTAACTGGTTTAGGTAAAATAATAAATATGTAATCATGGTTTATAAGTTAAAGTGTCTGCAACTTTAAATGTGACTTTCTCAGATTTATCTTTTTTATTTTCAAAATAAAATGCTTATATCTTTTATATATCCACATTTCCATACAGGCATACATTCTGTTGTGCAAAATCTGTACATCAGGCATGTCAGAACATTATTGAATGCCATATATAACTGTCATCTGTGGCATGTGGACATATGATACTATTGCACTCAAATTGAAATGGTAGGCTTCTTTTCTCGTACAAGGCAAATCCAAGGGACCTGTTCTTTCTTTTGGCAGAGTTTGGCTTCTTTTTACAAAGAGCAGAAAATGGACAACTTCCTCCCCCACTTCCGGAAGTTGTAAACTCCCAGTTTCCAACAGCTTCATGCTGGCAGGAGTGGCTGGGACTTTTGGTTCAGTAACAGTTATAGAGGGTTGCAGGTTTCTCACACTGCAGACACAGGGTTTCTTCAAGTAGTAGGAAACTTGGAGAATCTTACCTCCTAGATGAGGAGCAATTGATGTTTAAGGCATTTGCTAATGGGGTTGGAGATTTACTAATTGCGATCAGGACAGACAATGGCTCTACTGCCTATATGACACATTCATCAAACACATATTCTATAATAGGGTTTCCTCCATCTGCTGGAGAAGGATGTGAGCTGCCTTGCATAAGATTCTGCTGTTATCTCGTTGAGAACAAGGAGATAAGTTAATGTTTAAACGTGTTTGCTTCTTTTCCATTTGGCTTCTTTTCAGTTGGCCTCTCTCTTTCTCCCAGCTAGCTTTTAACAAACATTTCATAAAGAGCTGAGGAATGCATTTTGCTTCTTGTCAGTGATTCCTTGTGGATTGAGGCTCACCGCAATGCAAGCCACAGGGCCTGGGAATGCTGGGTAAATGGCCTAAAGAGCAACCTAAAAAGCCACAACAGGTTGCTAATGCAAAAAGGAGCAGACACACATCTTTCAATGGTTGTCTTCTCTTAACTCCTTCCAGTGCTAAAAGCCCACTCTTGATGAGCAAAGTCCAACTGTTACCATGAACAGTCAGGAAAAGCAGCAGTTGTTTTTGTTTAGTTTTGTTACCACAATCTTCTTCCCTTGATGAATATCCTCTAAGCAGGATTTTAGATTAGGGAGGATCTTTCAATGTAGCCCACCGATAGAAAAATGCATCCTTGGTTCTCATATTTGCAAATTTCTTGCCAAGCTCAGAAAGCAGACTGGTGTCACGATCACATTTTCATCTGCTTGCTAGTGGGTTGGGTTTGACTTGCGGTATATTTCCTATCTTTGCCAGGCACAGGAGGAGGAAAAGAAGAATCATGGGGAAAAAAGTATGATGGATGGTAATAATTTATCTTAATACTTTATAAATATTTTATATTAAAAAAGAGATACATTTATTTCAAGGCAGTGGTGTCTGAGCAGAACGGATAAAAGTGAGAACTCATATGGCTGCCAGTCTCTTCTCCCACCATCTCCAAATTAATAAAAAGTAAATAAAATAAAAGTAAAATATTTTGTAACCAGAGGAATATGTTTTAGCAGAATAGTCTCCACAGAGAATGCCCAATTGCCCATCCCTCTGACCCTTTCATGATCGTTGGGTAACTTCAGCAAATATTCTCAGTTGTCCTGTCTTGGGTGGGCAGAATCCTAACCTGAGCAGGTTATTCTAAACATACCTAAATCTCAAGACATATTGAGCTTGGTCGATCATAACCAGCATGCTGAACTTGGAAACAAGTTGGTAGCCAACCTCAAAGGTGCTTTTACAAAAGCAACTGGACTGGGTTTTTTTTTCTTGAGGAAGAAGAAAACATTTCGCTTCTCATCCAAGAAGCTTCATCAGTTGGTCATCACAACTGATGTTGATCTAACTCCTTGGACTATTCTGTATTCATATGGTGCCTTTTAAATCTGGATTTTTAGATGTTGATTGGTCCTGAAAAAGTCACACACAACAGGCACCACATAAATGCGACACATAGAATAGCTCAAAGCACACACTCTGCTAGAGAGGAGTTCCCTGAGTGGGTGGGCTCCACCACAAGTCTGAAAGGTCAGAAGATAAGACCTCTGGTTCAGGTGGCTGACCCAGATTGGATCTTGCAACATTATCCTGGGACATGTAGCAACAGCACTTAGACTTATATACCACTTTATGATGTTTTACAGCCCTCTCTAATCAATTTATAGAGTCAGCCTTTTGCCCCCAATAATCTGGTTGCTCATTTTACTGACGTCAGAAGGATGGAAGGCTGAGTCCAGCCTGGTGAGATTTGAACTGCCAAATTGCAGTCAGCCGGCAGTCAGCAGAAGTAACCGGCAATGCTGCATTCTAACTACTGTGCCACCGTGGCTCTATACATTGTGTATATTAATTATAAGCACCACTGCAATCAGACCACCTTCACTTTCATTCACTGTGTATTCTTTTTGGCATTCCCTTTAAGCTTTATTTTTTCATGTTCCATTCCCCCCTCCCCCTTTTAGGAATGTCCTCTTTTGAATTTAAATGTGACTCTGTCCATTTTCCACTTCTTCAGTCAATTAAATTTGAGAGAACAAAGATAGGCATTACCAATTAGTTCAATGACATTCACATCTTGCAGTAAACATTAGACATCTTTCAGGATTAAAATCGGGGTGAACTCCACTGGTTGTTTCTGTGGCTTTTTAAAAGGCACCATCCTTTAGAATACTTTAGAAAGTATATGTATCTGAAGTAATCAGAATATCTATTCCATGAGAAAAGCTATTAAAGGAGCCCATTAGAGCAATGCTTTCTTTTCTGGATGCTTCTCTGATGTCATTCTTTATCTCATATTACAATAAATTCTTCCAACAGCTACCAAAGGTTGCTCCTCATGCAAATGTACAAATTGTCATACTATTTTTTTTTTTTTTAAAGTTTGCTCTTGTGAAATTCAGTGGAAGAGCCAGTCCCATTTGAGATTTCTACGGTAGTTCCTTCAACACTGTGGTCATTTTTGTTATTCTACAGAATAACATCCTCAGTTCTAATATAACATTCCTTCAGTCATTCATTCCTGCAGAGCAGAAATAGCCTTTGAACCCTTTCTTGTCATGATTTCAGAAAATAAATGGTATATTTTCTTACCATTTTTAGAATAAAATAGTGGTTAGCATAGGTTTAAGGAAGTTTTTTAAAAGGTGGCAAAATGTCCACCTTTGCTAAAATAAGAAGAAAACTCAAATCCTCAATCCTGTCCTTATGGGTGACAGAATCTCACATTTTTGGCTGAATCGCCCCACCTATTGTGATACGTGGTGGCTCAGTGACTAAGATGGTGAAATTCTCGATCAGAAAGGTCAGCAGTTCGGCAGTTTGAATCCCTAGCACTGCGTAATGGAATGAACTCTTGTTACTTGTCCCAGCTTCTGCCAACCTAGCAGTTTGAAAGCATGTAAAAAATGCAAGTAGAAAAATAGGGACCCCTTGGGTGGGAAGGTAACAGTGTTCCCTGCACCTTCGGCATTTAGTCATGCCAGCACATGACCATGGAGATGTCTTCGGACAGTGCTGGCTCTTTGGCTTTGGAACAAAGATGAGCACCATCCCCTGGAGCTGGAAACAAGTAGCATGTCTGAGGGAACCTTTACCTTTACCCTATTGTGGCCTTTAATGTTAAGAATGCCCCCAGCCATCCAAATATTTGCATCCCAGAGAAAATGGTGTTATTCTTTGAGTTCCTTCCATTTCACCAAATGTTCATTGTGTATATTAAAATCAAGCTCCTCATTTCTACCTAGACATGGTGTCCTTCTCTGCTATTGTTCGTGATGCTTTTCCCTTTTGGACCATTAACACTTTTTGATTCACCATTGTGTTCTACTATTTTATTTTAATGATCTTCTAATTTGGGCAGTCAAAAATATTTTGGGTCTTATCTCCTTGGATTAAAAGTGCTTTTATGGATTAAAGGTCTGGGGAGGAGAGGGCAGGGCAGGGCAGGGCAGGGCAGGGGAGAAGAGGAACAAAGTATTAAACCTGAGCTTATAAAAACTTATTACTCAGTTCTTTATTGAAAAATCTTGTGCCAGAACTAATTAGGGACCATTTGACTGTTTCGAAGTTAGTCTAGTTTTGTTTCATGAACAACATTACTCTGATGGCAAGTTCTTCCACTGGTTAATTGTCCTCACTGTTAGAAAGTTTCTCCTTAATTCCAGGTTGCTTCTCTCCTTGATCAGTTTCCAACCATTATTTCTTGTCTTGCCCTCTGGTGCTTTGGAAAATAAATTGACTTCCTCTTCTTTGTGGCAGCCCCTCAAATACTGATGTCATGTCACCCCAATTCTTCTTTTCTTTAGACTAGCCAGACTTAAAACCTGCAGCCGTTCTTCATATGGTTTAGTCCCTTCGATCATCTTAGTTGCTCTTGGAATTTTTTTCAGCATCTCAGCATCTTCTTTGTAGTAAGGTGATCAAAATTGGTTGCAGTATTCCAGGTATGGTCTTACTTGGGTTTCGTAAATTCATTTAAGAATGAATACATTTGGAAGAACTTTTGCAGGTAATTTGAAGTCTCTTATACTGGGTTGAAGGGAGAGGGGGGAAAGGAGGCCAGAGAATTAATTGAAGATGAAAGGTATATGGTTAGTGATTGCAAACTAATATCAGTAGCTGAAATGATTAAAATCTTAATCTTAAATACATTATTCCTTATTTCCAACATTTCAGCTACCTTTATTTTCTTTCTTTTTTAAATCATCAAGTCAAATACCCTATTCTTAACATATAACAAGCCTCCCTTATATATGTGTGTGTGTTTAATTTCTTCTGGCTTCTAAATTAGATAGTCTCTTTGAGTGACCCTTTAAAGTGCTAATTGACCATCTAATGCAAGGAAGTCTAGTTGTCAGAATGGGGGGAAGCTCTGGCTCCTAAAACATCCCACCTTAGCTTCTGGCAGTCCTACTGAATTGTAATCAAGGTGTGATAAAATGTCCTGCTCACAGTTTCACTTACAAAGAAAAGAAGCACTAAGAGACCATGAATTTTTCATGTGCCTTTTATTGTGTTTCAAGCATATTCTGGAAGGGCAAGAACCCCTAGCGATCTGCCTTTCTGGACTTTCATGCTGCACAATCATCCCATAAAGGTAAAGGTTCCCCTTGCAAATACGTGTTAGTCATTCCGGCTCTAGGGGGCGGTGCTCATCTCAGTTACAAAGCTGAAGAGACATCCCTGTCCAAAGACATCTCCATGGTCATGTGGCCAGCATGACTAAACGCTAAAGGGGCACGGAACACTGTTACCTTCCCACCAAAGTGATCCCTGTTTTTCTACTTGCATTTTTCGTGCTTTCGAACTACTAGGTTGGCAGAAGTTGGGACAAGTTTCGGGAGCTCACTCCATTAGGCGGCAGTGCTAGGGATTTGAACCACTGAACTGCCGACCTTTCTGATTGAAAAGCTGAGCGTCTTAGCCTCCGAGCCACTGCATCCTGTCTATAGTCCTCTCTAATGTTGCAGCCATAGCATCTGAGTGTACGTATTCCCTGACCATCAAAATTTCTGAATGCGATTAATTAAAGCAGAAGAACTATAAGTAAACTCCTGAATCAAGCTAAGAGATGATCTAGTCCAGAAGTCCCGTTCAAATGGTAGCTCAAGAAATCCAAACTGAAGAGAGAAGCTTGCAGATCCATCTTTTGAACTTGACAGCTCTGTCTCCTCCCATTAAAATGTTAAGCATGATGTTTGGTCACCCAAAGATTACCCTCCTCTGGGCTAATATATAGCAAGGGTTATAAATATCTTTATGCCTTGAGCATCCTATCTGTTCCATATGCTTTGGATCTTCACATCAGCCAACCAGTGGATGCTTGCCTTCAGAAGTTGTGGTGCTCCATTGCTGGAGGTTTCTAAGAAGAGACTTGACAGCCAGTTGCCTGGAATGGTATAGGGCCTTGATGGCGAAACTATGGCACGCGTGCCACAGGTGGCACACAGAGCCATTTGTGCAGGCACGCGAGCCCCAACAAAACTTACCTGCACTGTACATGCATGCACCTCCCAGCTGGTTTTCAGCCCGTTTGAGGCCTTTTTCGGCCTCCCAGAGGCTCAAGGGAAGCCTCTGCAGTCTTTGGAGAAAAACAGGCCCATTTTGTCATTTCTGGTACTTCCAATTTCATCACTTTTTCGGCCTCCAAAGGCTGCAAAGCTTCCCTTGAGCCTCCCGGAGTCCGAAAAAGTTCTCAAATGGGCCGAAAATCAGCTTGGAGGTGTGTGCAGTGCAGGTAAGGGGCAGTGGGGGGTTTATGCATGCATGCGCAGGGGGGCAGGGTGTATTGCATTGTGGGTGCTGGCGCACGCTATTGGCACACCACAACAAAAGGGTTCTCCATCACTGCTATAGGGTCTCCTGTTTGAGAAGGGGGTTGGACAAGACAATCGTCAAGGTCCCTTCCAACTCTGTTATTCTGTTATGATTCTCTTATGATTTACTGCTGAATTTTGTCAATTTCCCATGGTAATTGAATGAACAAATACTATCCATCAAATTTTGGTGCTGGTATCATTTATGTAATGACACAGCTCAAAGAGCACTGTAAAGCACTATGGAGCAATACATACGTCTAAGTGCTCCATTTTACAATGGAGAGAAAAAAATATTAGAGAAAAAGGAAATAATAGAGAATGTAGAACAAGAGACGCACAGTAAAATTGAAGAGGGGCTTATAGATAATCCTCATTTTACAACTGTTTGTTTAATGACTGCTAGAACAACACTGAAAAATGTGACATGACCAGTCCTCAGACTTATGACTATTGAAGAATCCTTGTGGACATGCAATCCAAATTTGGACACTTAGCAACCAGCATATATTTACAATGGTTACAATGTTCTAAGGTCACAATGATTGGTATTTGCAACCTTTCCTGGGGACATCCAACAAGCAAAGTCAATGGGTGAAGCCAGATTTGCTTAATGATCATGTGACTCACCATAGCAAAAAGGTTCATAAAATTGGGTGCAACTCACTTAACAACTACATCACTTAGTGACAGAAGTTCCAATCCTAATTGTGGCTGTAAGTCAAGGACCACCTGTATATATCAGTATGACTCAACACATTTCCCATGTTTAAAAGGAGATGGAAGACTAGCATTAACACTTGGACTTATATAGCGCTT
This sequence comes from Hydrophis major, assembly GCA_033807585.1. Classification (NCBI taxonomy): domain Eukaryota; kingdom Metazoa; phylum Chordata; class Lepidosauria; order Squamata; family Elapidae; genus Hydrophis; species Hydrophis major. The sequence goes on along the minus strand of CM066337.1, from coordinate 19,792,073 downwards.
CACAGTGATTTACAGCCCTCTCTAAATGGTTTAGAGTCAGCCTATTGCCTCCAACAATCTGGGTCCTCATTTGACCCACCTTGGAAGGATGGAAGGCTGAGTCAACCTTGAGCCTGGCGGGATTTGAACTGCCAAATTGCAGTCAGCCAGCAGCCAGCAGAAGTGGCCTGCAGTACTGCACTCTAAACACTGCGGCACTGCAGCTCTGTCATTCCTCATCCCAGAATGCAGACATGGACAATCAACAATAATCTTCCAAGCTTTGGATATAATTACAGAATAACAAAGTTGAAAGGGACTTTGTAGGTCTTCTAGTCCAAACTCTTGCTCAAGTAGGAGAATCTATACCATTCTGGACAAATGGCTCTCCAATCTCTTCTTGAAAACCTCCAAAGTTGGAATACTCAAAACTTCCGAAGGCAAGTCATTCCACTGATTGTTCTCACCATCAGGAAATTTGTCCTTAGTTCTAGGCTGGATCTCTGGTAAATTTCCATCTGTTACTTCTTGTCCTGTCCTCAGGTACTTTGGAGAAAAGGTTGGACTCAACAGGACTTATCACTCAAATCTCCTGGAACTAATGTGAATTAAAGGCTAGCACATCTGGGAAGGACCCAGTCTGGAAAATGATGATGTAAAATGAATATGTCCTAAACATCTTAATGGACTTGTTTGAAAATTACTAGTGGAGAATACTGAACAGTATTCAGCAACACGATGGTAGAGGCAGCTATGGATTAAAATAGTTGCAATGTTATTCAACAGAGTCTTGACTCGCAAGAGGGTTGCCCCTGGTTACAGAGGAGGCTTTCCTAGATTGTAATAAGACTTTTTTTTTTTTTTTTACAAATGTGCTTTGGCCAAGCAGGGGACAAGGACCCTCCTGCTGAAAAAAGAATAAGGACAGAGCTCCTATAATAGTTCTGGCATGGCTAGTTAAGCATCTCTGTGGGATATGTATTTATTACTCATCATTCCCAAGCTAATGTGAGTCTCATAGCTGATGATATTCAGGGTCTACCTGGGAAAGTATTCAGCCTGTATGTTAAGGTAACAGGTGCTTCTGGGCAAAACAAACTACTCACTGACAGTCAGCTGACCTCCCTTCTCCCAATTCCTCCTACTCTCCCTCTTAGTGAATCATTGTCTTATGCTCCTCTTCTCACACCTCACCTTCCCTTACGAAGAACCGTCTCTAAAGTGCTTTTCCGCAGCGAGAATTAATTGCAACTCGCAACACTTGAGCCTAGGTGGCAGTGTGCGGTATTTGTTCAGCAGAAGGAGCAACAGAATCTGCAAAAAAAAAAAAAAAAAGGGGGGGGGGGAGGAATGAAGTGAGTCAATTCATGGAAGCGGAAGCAGAATCTAGGAAGGCAAATTAGATGTTGTCTCTTTCTAAAGTTGGATTTTAAAGTAAGGTGCAACTTGATTCTAAGCTGTCGCATCAGACTGAGTTTTGGGAGAGTGAAGTGAAAGGAAGTAGAGTGGCAAAGGAGACAATTAATTTCCAGTTGGGTTATGAAAGGTTTTGTAGAGGGCTTTTGTTTTGGTGAAGGTTTGGGTGATACATCCTTTCAAGGCTATTTCCCAAAGTAACATAGTCCCCTTGTTTTCAATACTAAAATCAGAGCAGCTTTACTGCTTCATCTTGTTTTACTTCTTTTTAAAAAAATAAATTTTATTAATTTTCTATTAATGACATGCCTTAATAAGCATCATGTTGTCTGGGTATTTAATTTGCTTAACAATACAGATGCCATTCTTACTCTCCATCCCTTTTTCCCAACCACTGGTAAAATAAGTTCCAAGTTTGATAATATTCTGTGTCTTCTTTCTGTTGATTTTCAATGTAACTCTGTCCATTTCTGCACAGTTTAATATCTTCTTAATTATCTCTTCATTTTGAGGTGTTTTTTCATCTTTCCAATGTTGTGTGAAGATAATCCTCATTGCTGTTAAAACATGCAATACTAAATACATATTTCTTTTATCAATTTTTTTTATATAATCCCTAATAAAAACAGTTCAGGTTTAAAATCTACATGTTTCCCTGTGATCTTTTTTAGCCATCTGTGTATTTTTGCCCAACATTTTTTTTGCGTTAGCACAAGTCCACCGCATATGATAAAATGTACCCGTCTTTTGATTACATTTCCAACATTTGCTAGATGTATTTTTAAACATTTTAACTAACCTAGCAGGTGGTAACTGCCATCTATAAAACATTTTATATAAATTTTCTTTTTAAGACGTTGCCATTGTTCCTTTCCCATAATTTTTGCCATTTCTCTAATTCTGTGTTATAGCCAAAGTATTCCCCACCCCCCTGCAATTGTACTATTGTGTCTTTTATTTTTTCATCCTCCATCTTATTTTACTTCTGAAGCGTTTTCCAGCAAGTTCTGGAAAAAACTGAGCACGCACAGGTGTGTTTTCTAATGCTTTCAGTCAAGTATGGAAAGCGTTGTAAGAGGCTTCTACATCAGCACAATGTATGCAGCTGATCTTTTATTGACTGCAACTGCCTTACAGAGGCCCTGAACCAATTGCATTGCTTCCTTATCTTGATAAAACAGGTTATGTTGCCTTTGTGGCAAGTGCCATTGTGGCAACTTTTGAGGAAAACTCGGGGCATATCAATGGACATACTGTAGAATACGACAGAAGCTCTTCATTGCTGGGATCAATGAACAAGCCTATTTGGGAGGCACTGCTAGGGCAACATCTGAATATGGACAATAAGGCTTCTAGCCAAACTTTTGACTAAGGTTGGATGATATAGATATAGACAGGATGAATTTGCTGAATGATTCAGGGTTGTTGTTTTTTAATTTGGTGTGTCAACTGCAATGCAGTGTTTCAATAAAAACTGCAAATCTTGTAATCTATTTAGCTATTCAAAAATTGTGTCTCTTTGTAAAAGGATGTGCAAAAAATTGTTGGTGGAAAAAGCATATAATATATATAATATAATATAATATAATATAATATAATATAATATAATATAATATAATATAATATAATATAATATAATATAATATAATATAATATAATATAATATAATATAATATAATATAATATAATTAATATAATATAATAAATATAATATAATATGTATTAGAATAAATATGTGTCAATTTCCCACAGACATCATAAAATGAGAAAAAGCAGGAGGGAGGGAGGGGAAAGAGAGGGATGGGAGAGAGTGGGGGAGAGAGAGAGAGGGAGGGAGAGAGAGAGGGAGGGAGAGAGGGAGGGAGGGAGGGAGAGAATACATAAATAAAGTAACCTAAATGAAATCAAATTTGAACAGATCTTGACATTTCACTGCCAGCCAACTTTGTTCAAGTTCAAACTATCTAATATGATGTAAAAAGCACCATCAACCAGGAATATTAAAATAAAGAATGCTGTCAAGTTTAGATCAATTCCTGGTAACCTCTTTGATATTTCCTTGCAGTCATCTTGGTGACATTATTAAATTGGTTTATTATTGTCTTCTTCCTGGCTGTTTTTAAAAAAAGGTTTTTAGTATACCTGGTATACTGGTATTCCCTGATAGTCTACTATTCAAATAGGTGGTCTCCAGCTTTCTTAGCTCCTTAACTTATCAGTTCAAACAAAATCGGTGACGTCTTGCCAACTGCACAAGCAAGAGTTGTTAGAAATGAAGGTAATATCTAATATCTAAACGAATTAGATATTAGAAAGGTTAGAGTGGGACAACTTCAGCACCTTGGATAGTTCTGAAGGTATTTATTGTAGTTGCACCTGGTCAGATCAATTGCTGAATATTCTATTCCTCTCTACATTATTAAGTTGTAACTTTTTATCCTTTGTACTGAAAATCTATTTTTGGTTTAGAGCAGTTCAGATTACTTTGGAGCAATCAATTCATCTTTTGTAAATTCTCATTAATCCTCATTTAATGTTCATGACCAAATAATGTGACATTGAGTGCCTAAGTGTTACTTGAACAAGTACTTCTCATTTGCCCTGAAATGGGTGCTTCTTAGGTTCCTGGGGATTCTGAACTAGAAAATTAGGAAGACATAGCAAACCCAATAGCACTTCTTGAACTATGGAACCCACTGTGATGATCTACATTTTAGGGTAATTAAAGGAGAGCAAAGAAATTTCCTCTGATTTGTAATTTTATAAAACTCCATCTTCTCTTCAGCATCATTCAGCATCCCATATATTGCAGACATGGTTTAAACTTTCATGCAGGCCACGAAAGAGAGAAAGGGGGGAGAGAAGAGAGGTAGGAGAGAGAGAGAGGAGAAAGAGAGGGGGGAGAGGGGAGAGAGAGAAGAGAGAGCAAGGAGAGAGGAGAGAGAAAGAGGAGAGAGAGAGAAAAGAGAGGAGAGAGGGAGGAGAGAGAGGGGAGAGAGCGAGGAGAGAGTAAAGAGAGAGGAGAGAGAGCACTTGTTTAATATACATTATGTGACAATCACTCTCCTACATGTTTTTGCATATTCACAAGTGCTGTTGCAGACCTAAACAACCCTAGGCTGAGCCACTCTTTTCAGATCATTGTGGCACTTTGAGAAATACAGTGAGATTAGTCATTCTTTCTGAGTAGGAGGACATTTGTGAGAGGGGGAGAAAACTAGAACAGCCATCAGTTTCTGAAAACTGTTAACATGGCACAATTAGCTTCAAGAGCTATCTGTCATACACATGAGCAAATGGCGCCTAGTTACAAGCAGCTGAGAGAAATACAAATAAATTAAGCTTCCGAGTGACTCAGCATTATTGTATTGGATGAAAATAATTCAATACATGGTAACCATCAAATGAGATCCTTATATGAATATATGATGCGATCTTCCTTGGTAAATCTGTTTACAGGAGAACAGAGAAAGGCAACTGAAATTATTAGGGCAGTTAGATCAGCTTTCCTATAATAGACTAAAGCAATTGGGGTTTTTTAGCTTTGAAAGAGGTGAGTAATAGGGAACTTGATATAGTTAAATACATTCAAGTATGTTGCAGAGAAAGCAGAAAGCAAATTTTCTCACCTCACAATTCAGGCAGTCCTCGACTTATGACCACAACAGAGCCCAAAAATTCTGTTGCTAAGTGAGACATTTTGTTAAGCAGATTTTGCCCCATTTTACAGCCTTCCTTCTCCCAGTTGTTAAGTGAATCCAGTTTCCCCATTGATTTTGTTATCAGAAGGTCACAAAAGGTGATCATGTGACCCTGGGACACAGCAACAGTCAGTTGCCAAGCATCTGAATTTTGATCACGTGACCATGGGGATGTTTGTTCACGTGACCATGGGGTTGTAAGTGTGGGAAATGGTCATGTCACTTTTTGCAGTGCCATCATCACTTCAAATGGTCACTATGTAAGCCAAAGTCTGTCTGTATTAGAATCAGAACATATTTAATTCCGAATGTAAATGGGAGGAAAGTTATGCCTGATTAAAGAACTTACTTTTTTAAAAAATTGAAATCACTCCTCAACCCAAGTGATTCGTCCAATCAAAATTTGCCTGTCTCCTCCCCTCTCCTCCCTCAGTTGTGTGGTGGGTGCTTATTGAGTTATAATTGTTTTAACACTGTTGTCCCTTAAGATACCTCAAATGAGGATGTAAAAGCATTAAGCATCGCCCCTCAAAATTGGAGAGTATATGTTGCATTAGTTCTGTTTCATTGATATAAACACAGAAAAAAAGAATATTTATTTATTTATTTATTTATTTGTCAATAACTTACAAGATAATAAACATAAGTCTAAATACAGGCAATGGGTACGAATAGTTGGGGACAATAGGACAGGGACGGTAGGCACGATTGTGCGCTTATGCACACCCCTTACATACTTCTTAGGAAGGAGGTGAAGTCAATAGTGGTTAGTTTGAGGGAAAAGGAGTGTGGGTTTGGGGATGTGACAACAGAGTCAGGTAGTGTGTTCCAGGCATTGACCACTCTGTTGCTGAAGTCGTATTTTCTGCAATCAAGTTTGAAGTGGTGTACATTAAGTTTATATCTATTGTGTGCTCTTGTATTGTTGCAGTTGAATGTGAAAAAGTCATTGATTGATAATACATTAAAGCAGATTGTTTTATAAACTATGCTTAAGTTAAACCAAAGGCTATGTAGTTCTAGGTTGTCCAAATTCAAAATCTCAAGCCTGGTGTTGTAGGGTATTGTGTTGCGAATAGAGGAGTGTAGTACTCTTCTTGTGAAATACTTCTGGACTTGCTCAATTATATTAATGTCCAATATACAGTGTGGATTCCAGACAGCTGAACTGTATTCAAGTATTGGTCCAGCAAAGGTTTTGTATGCCCTAGTTAGTAATTCAGTATTACCAGAAGAGAAACCTGCTAAGGTTTGATTTACAACTCTTGAAATATTCTGGCATATAGTCAAACAACAATGCTGGACTTTACATAGGGAATTTTTTTTTTGGCACCACTGAATTGACACTTTCTCATAGCATAACCTAATTTCCATTCTATGAATGCAAAATCTCAGGTATAAGGTTGGATAGAAACTGTTGTCCACCCCCCACCCAAGATGTTCAGCGAAAGAGTGCATTGTGTTCTCCAGAATTCCATTGTAATTTGACAGCAGATCACATCAACACATCAAAGTGGCATTTCCTCATTTAAATTCAACTCATTGAAAGCTATTTCTCCTGAAAGACTTCTTGGCATTTTGTGTTTTTCCAAAAATGAAACCCAATGGGCAATACAAGGGAGAGAAAGGGGGAAGTCAGACATGAGAACATTTCTCTCTTCTATCTGTTAAAATTATTGCATCAGCTTTAATTATCATGGAACTTTTCCATCCTTTAAAGTGTGGCTGTCTTCATCAGATGCTGTCACTGGAACAGTTCTTTCTTTTTTTCCTTATGGATTATAACAATTCATTATCATCTCTTATTCCCTTCTCTAATTCCTAGTTAGAATCATTTCCATTCAACATATTTTATATTCCTCTGTCTTTCTAATATGCACACACTGCTTTTAAATTAAGAGTGAGACTCAAATTAGCTGCCTAGTTGTATATTAGGTCATGAAGCTTAGTGTCAGGACTCCAACAAATCCATCCCCATTCAAATCATAAGTCTCTAGCCACATCTCAGAGAAAAGAAAATTGATTTATTAGAAGTGGACATGTTGGTGTTGGCTGGATGTATATTCTCCAATGAGACACATCCATCCCCAACAGTTATCAATCATGATCTGCAATAATTTTCTTGTGCTCTAACAACTTTGCGCTGCCAGGGTGATTATCTAGGCACTTAAGGAATGCACTACTTTCCCCCACTCCCTTTTTCTGGCAGCTAAAAAGACCCAAGGAGTATCTGTTTAGTTGACACTTAGCTCTGATACCTGCATGATGCACATTTCTGCAGAAGACACTGAGCAGAAGAATAACGTGATTTGTTTTGATTATTTTAAACTTAAATTTATATCCTGCCTTTTGGTTTCTATGAGCCCTTAAGGATGTGTTCTCCCTTATGACCCTAATTCAAGTATCCCAAAGGCAACTGAACTATTGAAATTTGAACTATTTCAAAAGGCAACTGAACTTTGTTTTTCCTTGAAGACATTTTACTTCTCATCCAAGAAGCTTCTTCAGTTTTGACTTCTTCAGTTCAGTCAGAACTGAAGAATCTTCTTGGATGAGAAACGAAATATCGTCAAGGAGAAACAAAAATTACAACCACCATAGACTAATTGAGAGTGCTGGCTTTTTACTGCTAATGGTAGAAGAGAAAAAGCACTTTGGTTACAGTCCTTGGGAAGGTAGAATTACTTTTGGTTTATACAGCTAGAGTGGTTTCAAGGAAAGGAAATGTGGCATATAAAAGCTTTCATTAATACATAAATAAAACTTGGGAAGAAAGGAGAAAAGCAGAGCTGTTGGAAATTGTCTTGATCTTCTCGCGACATTTGGTGAAGTCATTTCTTCTACACCTGCTTTGCCCATCTATAAGCTCACGCACAGTGGTGGGATTCAAATTTTTTTAATACCAGTTCTGTGAGTGTGGCTTGGTGGGTGTGGCATGGCTTGGTGGGCATGGCAGGGGAAGGATACTGTAAAATCTCCATTCCATCCCTACCCCACTAACCTGCTTTCCAGCTCCGTTCTCCTATGCAGGGCAACAAAAGAAGACACAGCTGATCAGCTGTGACTTGGGAGGCAGGGAATAGATGAGGGTGGGACCAGTCAGAGATGGCATTTGCTGGTTCTCCAAACTACTCAAAATTTCCACTACCATTCTCCAGAACTGGTCAGAACCTGCTGAATATCACCTCTGCTCATGCAGCACATAATTTAATCAACCTTCAGCTGAGCGTGTTGTGCCAATTCAGCCCTGTGATTAATTTGTGGCTCTGTGGGTCATTCAAATTCAGACTAATTGACTAAACCAGGGGTAGTCAACCTTTTTATACCTACTGCCCACTTTTGTATCTCTGTTAGTAGTAAAATTTTCTCTAACCGCTCACCGGTTCCACAGTAATGGTGATTTATAAAGTAGGGGACAACACCCCTACCACCCACCATGAAAGCTGGAATGCTCACTAGTGGGCAGTAGTGACCAGGTTGACTACCACTGGACTAAACCTTAGCTAGCCATCATGAGAGTGCTTTGGAGAGACACCTCCCCCACCAAAAAAACAAGCAAATGGACCATTGAAGAAATCAACGAAGAGGCACAAATGACCAGGCTCAAATCACTTGTGGCACAAATGACCAGGCTCAAATTATCCTACTTCAGACACATTACGTAAAGAAGATCCAGCTCTTCAGAGAAGGCTCTAATACTGGGAAAGGGAGAAAGAAAAAGATGACCAGCCAGTAATGTGGTTGTGAATTAATAAAAGTGCTTGAATAAAGATTGTTGAAACCTTAAAAGAAAGTGCAAGGTTCTGGCCCTGCACTTCTGATTGGCCGATATAGCAATATCAGATTGGTCCGTTCAGGAGAATCTGATTGGCTATTAACGAGCCCTTCTCATTGGTTAACGTTCCTGTGTTTTCATTGGCTAAATACCCAAGAGCTTGCCTATATAAAGGGGGCTGTTGTGGCCGTTAAGAGAACTGTTGCACCATGTTAAATAAAGAGTTGAAGTTCACTGTTCATTGACTCGTCTCCACTTCTTGCGCCATGCACAGAACTTAACACTGGTGACGAGGATGGGATTTGGAGACATCAGAGCTGACTGAACACTACAGAGCGATAACTGAGCACGTGGCTGAAACACACCAACGGCGGAACCATGTCCGGCAGCGTTATACCACCCGCTCCATTCGACCCAGCACAAGAAGCCTGGGACTCATATATGGATCGCTTCCAGATGTTTCTGGAGACCAACAATTTTAAGGATGCCACTACTGGAAAGAAATGGGTGGCATTCCTAACCCATTGTGGACCAACCGTATTCAAGATGGCCAAGGTGCCATCTGCGAAACTGGCAGAAGTGAAGTCCATGGACTGGACGTTCTCGAACCCCTGCTAAGGGCCCACTATGCACCGACCGTACCAATGCTTGTTAGAAGGCATGAATTTTACCAGAGAGATCAGCGGAAGGGCGAAAGTGTTGCTGATTTCATAGCTGATCTCCAGAATCTGGGAGGCCTATGCGGGTTTGCCGACCTCGAAGAAGCCCTGAGAGACCGAATAGTTCTGGGATTAGATTCACCAGGCGTACAGAGTAAGCTGATGGCGAAAGGCGCCATTAGCCTTACAGATGCCATCACTGATGCTACTGCAGCAGAAACAACCAGGAAGTCGGCTGCCTGAATGCGCCGCACCCACACTCCACTTCGCCAACTCGCCAGTGAAGTTTCACCTCACTTAGAAGAACAGGCAACAACAGCCTACCACGAGGACCTTGAATCGTCATTGGAAAGCGATGAAGAAGAGGTCAACCGGCTCTGGTCTGAACGAGACCAACGCCAGAGATCGCAGTACTAATGCGCTGGTTGTGGGGCAAACCACCCCCGATCAGACTGCAAATTCCTCGACGCACTCTGCCATGTGTGCGGGAAAAGAGGCCACATCGGACGGGTCTGTAGAAGTAAACAAGGACCCAGCCAACCACCGAGGGGTGCGAACTATTGCCAATCTACAGGAAGCCGTCCTGAAAAGCGAGAACCCTTGAACCACCAATGGAACAACCACTCCTACAGAAACAAACCCCTAAACCACTCAACGAAGTGAGAAGAAGCTCACCAAACTATTACAATTGGTCACGCCTCATCACTGGACGCCAAGAAGATCCGGGTGAAGGTGGCTATCAAAAACCAGCCTTGTATGATGGAAGTCGATTCAAGATCGTCCCTCTTGATGGTTTCCTGGAAGACCCTCAAGCAACTCATCCCTACCGTCCAGCGACAAGACCTCCGATTCCAAAGAATCATACTCAAAGATTATCAGGGAAATCAAATTCCAGTTGTTGGATCCAGCCAAGTCCGTGTCTCATTTAAAAATCGTACCGCATCTCTACCCTTGATTGTAGTAGACAGGGTTTGGCCTAGCTTGTTAGGTCTCCAATGGTTCGCTCCACTTGGAATTAAGTAGCCGACATTCACTGAACCAGCAGCGACGACTGGGAAGAGGCTCTCGTCCAAGAATTCCAGGACGTCTTTGCAGACAAACTAGGCGAGTACAAAGGGACCCCGATATCATTTAACCTCAACCCCAAAATAGCTCCCATCCGCCTTAAGCCTTGTCGAGTTCCATTTGCCCTTAAACCAAAGATTGATGAGCAGCTTGATAAATTAATAGCCCAGGGGGTGTTAGAACCAACCGACCATTCTCCCTGGGAAACCCCAATCATGACACCCATCAAGCTGGATGGATCGTTAAGAATTTGTGGAAACTACCGAGCCACCCTGAATCATGCCCTGCAGCAAAACATTTACCTGGTACCGGTAGTGCAACACCTTCTCCATTCCCTGGGGGCAGAAAAGTCTTCGCTAAACTAGATCTAGCCCAGGCATACCAACAACTGCCTGTGGACAGAAAAACGGCAGAGGACCAAACGATCGTTATGCACCGAGGTGCATTTAAATGTAACCGACTCCAATTCGGAGTAAGCGTGGCCCCGGGAATCTTTCAAAGTTTGATGGAAAGACTATTACAAGGGATAAAAGGCGTTGTCCCCAATTTTGATGATGTTTTAATTGCTGCTCCGACTCAAGAAATACTAAGGGAGCGCCTGGGGTTGGTTCTTCAGAGATTTAAAGACTCGGGTTTCAAAGTTAAAAAAAAAACAAGTGTCAACTATGTACGGATCGAGTAGAATTTTTAGGATATTTAATAAATAAACAAGGCATTCACCCCACCAATAGCAAACTTAGGGCAATCAAAAACGCCCCCAAACCCTGCAAAAGGCTGATCTCCAAGTTTTCCTAGCGTCTTTCTGCCTCACAAAGCAACCGTAGCTGAACCCCTACATTGTTTATTGGACAAAAAAGCAACCTGGGGTTGGGGACACCGAGAGGAACATGCGTTTCGACAACTAAAAAACCTATTGACCTCCGACACTGTTTTGATGCAGTATAATGAGACTTTGCCTTTAACGGTTACTTGTGATGCATCACCATTCGGAGTGGGCACCATTTTGAGCCACGTTTTACCAAACGGAAGTGAAGCCCCTGTTGCCTATTTTTCAAAAATGCTATCAAAAGCAGAACGCAATTACAGTCAAATCGATAAGGAAGCTCTTGCTATTGTATCTGCTGTTAAATAATTTCATGAATATATTTATGGGCGAGCTTTCACTATAATAACTGACCACAAAGCTTTACTGGGAATAATAGCGGGAGATAAACCAACCCCTTATATATTATCTCCCAGAATGACTCGCTGGTCAGAATTCTTGGCTGCCTATAATTATAAGTTGCAACACCGCCCAGGGAAAGCCATTCCCCACGCTGACGCATTGAGCCGTGCACCACTTCCAGAAAACGTTGATGACCCTGCTCTGACCATCACAACACTGCAGATCGAGACACTCCAAAAACCACCGCTGACAGCTTGCGATATCGCGATTGAAATTAAACACGATCCCATTTTAGCACGTGTCCTCAGCTGGGTAGAGCGTGGATGGCCATTGGACCAAATCCCTGACAACTACATTCCCTTCAAAAGTCGACAGACGGAACTGTTTTCCCAGAAAGGCTGCATCATTTGGGGCGATAGAGTCGTTGTCCCAGAGCGGTTACAGCGAGTGGTACTGAGAACCTTGCACGATGGCCACCCCGGCATCGTGCAAATGAAAGCACTCGCACGAAGCTATGCGTGGTGGCCGGGCATAGACAAGCAGATCGAAGCCTGGGTAAAGACTTGTCACAAATGCCGGGAAGTCAGCAATGCCCCACCGAAAGCAACCCCAACAGAATGGGAAACACCCAGGGGACCATGGTCCCGTATTCATCTGGACTTTGCAGGACCTACAAATGGACACACATATTTATTAACAGTGGATGCCTACTCGAACTGGCTCGAAATCCATGAGATGAAAAATACAACAACCGAATCAGTCATCAGGAAATTGGACAGATTATTTGCAACACACGGACTACCGGACGCTCTGGTATCCGGCAACGGGCCCTAGTTTACCGCACTTTCTTTTGAACAGTATCTGGCAGACCGCAGTATTCGCCATGCGCTAACTTCACCGGTGCATCCTGTGGCCAATGGAAGGGCCGAGCGCATGGTACAATTCGTCAAAAGAACTCTACATAAAATGGACTATGGCAATATCGAAGACAAGATTAACCGGATACTCCTTTTGCAGCACATCACTCCACACAGCGTCACCAACAAAACTCCCGCTGAGTTATTGATGGGATGAAAACTCCACTCCCACCTCGACCGACTACACCCATCGTACGAACCTGAAAAACCACACGGATCCAGCGGGAAATGCCGAAACTTCCAGGTAGGCGACTTGGTTTTCACGAGAAACTTTTATGGCGACCCATTGTGGGTCGAGGCAACTGTAATCGAAGTAACCGCATCCAGATCGTACCGAGTGAAATGTCGCGACGATAGAATATGGAAGCGCCATATTGATCAGCTGCATTCAAGGCTGCAGTCTGGGGTCTGCGATTCTGGTAATTTCCAAACTGAGGGGGGAGGAGACGCCGAGGAGGCTGAGTTTGGAATGGTGGAAAGTACAAGCGGAAGAAACGACTGCTCAGACACAATATGTGAAGAAGGATCGGGGACAGGGGTAAACTTGCCTCAAAGGGATACCAAGGACATTAGTGGTAACGGAAATTTAGATACAGAACCAGAGGCACCCTGTTCACCAGATAACGTCCTACCCCAACAAGACTCTAGACAAATACTGGGAGGACAACGTAAATCAAATAGACAATCAAAACAACTGGCCTACCTCAAAGACTACATGACTGCCCCCCTTAAATGGAACCCGGGGGGAAGGGGTGTTGTGAATTAATAAAAGTGCTTGAATAATGATTGTTGAAACCTTAAAGTAAAGTGCAGGGTTCTGGCCCTGCACTTCTGATTGGCCGATAATAGCGATATTGGATTGGTCCGTTCAGGAGAATCTGATTGGCTATTAACGAGCCCTTCTCATTGGTTAACATTCCTATGTTTTCATTGGCTAAATACCCAAGAGCTTGCCTATATAAAGGGGGCTGTTGTGGCCGTTAAGAGACCTGTTGCACCATGTTAAATAAAGAGTTGAAGTTCACTGTTCATCAACTCGTCTCCACTTCTTGCGCCACGCACAGAACTTAACAAGTAAGGTGGATGGACTCAAGAGTTTTGAGTTGGAAGATATGAAAGACCAAACTGGGAGACTTTGAAAAGAGTATAGAGAAGAGCAGCAAAGATGATTAGGCAATTGAAGTCTAAAACCTATGAAGAATTCTAGCAGGATTTGAATATGGCTAGTTTAGTGAAAAGAAGGACTGGGGAGAAATGACACCAGTGTTCCAATATTTGAGGGGTTGTGACAAAGACGATGGTGTCAAGTAAAAGCAACAGAAGGCACAACAAGAAACAATGGATGGAAAATAATCAAGGAGACACGCAACCTAGAACTAAGGAGAGATTCCCTGACAGTGAGAACAATTAACTAGTAGAAGGACTCACCTTCAGAAGTTGTGGGTGCTCCATAAATGGAGGCTTTTAAGGAGAGACTGAACAACCACTTGTCAGAAATGGTATAGCATCTCCTGCTTGAGCAGGGAGCTGGACTAGAAAACACCTCCAAGATCCCTTCCAACTCTGTTATTCTGTCATGGAGAAAAACTATCTATCTGGTCCCCAAAAGTTGACAATAACTTGATCGTACATATTCAATCAATCAAAGTAAAACAGCCACTGTGTAGAGGCAATTAATATATGCACAATTCTAAAACTTGACTGAGGGAAAAGTTGTTTCCAGTGCTCAGTTTGGTTCTTGAAGCATACAATTTAGAATTAGATTGGACACACAAGGAATGTGTCTTGGTGCAAATGCTCTCAGTGTACATAAAAAGAAAAGATACATTCATCAAGAGTCAAGAATCATCAGGTACAACACATAATAATAGTCATAGGGTACAATAAGCAATCAAATCATACAAAGACACAGTCAATATAAATCGTAAGGATATAAGCGACAACGTTACAGTCATACAGTCACAAGTGGGAGGGGATGGGTGATAAGGAGTGATGAGAAGATCAACAGTAATAGTAGTGCTGACTTTGTAAATAGTTGAGGGAATTACTTGTTTAGCAGAGTGATGGCTTTCTGGAAAAAATGTTGTGTCTAGTTGTTCTGTGTGCAGTGCTCTATAGCGTTGTTTTGAGGGAAGGAGTTGAAATAGTTTGTGTCCTGGATGTGAGGGGTCTGTAAATATCTACCAATTTGATGAACAAAAATTTCTGCTGCTTCATTCTTGAATTAATTGTGCTACTTTCAGAAAGTTCCATGGATATCCCCCCTTTCTCTGTTTCTCTCCACTTAGATTTCTGAGCTGCTGGTAGTCCACTTTCTCCTTCTGTAACTTTTACTTGTCATTCCCTTATCTGCAGAACAAACAGAAAATAAAATAAAAAGCCCACATACAGTGTGAAATCTTTTGCCTACAGACTGAGTGCAAAATCCTGGGCAGAAAACCGACTCTTCCATCTGCTTGATTTCTTCTACAATCTGCCTTTGAAAAGACACTTTTGCATAAATCTTGGAAAATGCTGCACCTGTAATTATGCTTAGGAAAGGGAGGCGGGGTATGCTTTTTATCCTTTCCTCTGCTTCCACAGGGAGATACATTTAAAGTATATACAGTATATATACTTTGAAAGGAGGCCTCCAAATGGACTTCCATCAACTAAAATCTCTCTGCCTACATAGGTGAAGGAATAACCTAGTTTGCCGCTTACCTTTCACCTCTTTGCAATTTCTACTTAAATCCCCAATTGAAAGGTTACCCCAGTCACTTAAAACAGCAATTTCAGGGAAGGGAATTTTTACAGCCTAGGTCACATAAAATTTTGCTTGGATGGATTCAGAAAGCTATAAACATTAACTTATTTTCTCTGTAGGGGACTTAAAAAGAAACTTCAACTTGGTTTCTTAAGCACTTGGTTTCCCTGTTTGTAGGTTTTAGATCTCAACTTCCAAAAATCTAGTTATTCTGACAAAAGTGACTATAATCGTTAACAAATTATCTATAGGCTGCCAACCTGTCTATCCTTTCCACAAATGGCAAGCTGCTTCTTTGGTGTAGTGTCTTACTAGCTTAGAGAAGGACCAGTGGAGACATGATAGCAGTGTTCTAATATTTGAGGGGCTGCCACAGAGAGGAAGGGGTCAAGCTATTTTCCAAAGCACCTGAAGGCCAGAATGTTTGGAAACTAAACAAGGAAAAATTCAACCTGGAAATAAGGAGGAATTTTCTGACAGTGAGATCAATCAACCAATGGAACAGAAGTTGCCGTCAGAAGTTGTGGGAGCTTCATCCCTGGAGCTTTCAAGAAGAGACTGAACTGCCATCTGTAAGAAATAGTGTAGGGTCTCCTGCTTGGGTGAGGGGTTGGACTAGATGACCTACAACATCCCTCCCAACTCTGTTAGTCTGTAAGAGTTCTCCCTGGTTTTTGTTTTTTTTTTTGTATCTAGCTTGCAACTTTTCCATTCTTTTCCATTTGTCTGAGCCAAAATAATTTTACTTTTTTCTAAAAGGAAGTAGCTTTCTTGGTGAATTTAACTATGCCAACATTCCCTATCATTGCTTGTGGATGGTGGAAAAATTATTTGCTTAATATGCCATATATTTTAATTTGCAGAACAATCTATGCAAAATAATATGAAGGGCAATGCCTGGTTAAAGAGCCACAAAATCTAATGCCCTTTAAACTCAACCTAATAAGGATATGGAACTTTTCTTCATGTATGGTACAGCTGCAATGATACCTAATATATCTTAATATAAATCAGTTGCAGAGTTGCAATAGCTTTTCACCTTTTGATGTTCTGGATTCACCCTGGAACTTCCTTTCTTTGCTGGCAACGTTAACTGTAAAATTTTATCCTAATGAATAAGATTTTCACCATGGATTCCTTTCCACATCCTATCCTACTCTCCCAGGGACCACCAAATTGCAGATTCAGATCAGTTTGGATGACTCCCCAATTTTCCTGATGTTATTTTCATTTTTCAGCCTTTTGACAATAACTTGGAGTCCCATTTAATTGATTGATTATGGGTCATCAAATCATTATCAACATTTAGCAACCACATATATCTGCTCTGTAATATCAGGACAAACCACTCCACTTAATGTTCCTGATCAGTTTTCCTTGCCCAATGTCATTTCAAAGAGCAAACCAAGTCTTATAGTCAACAATTTTCTTTATTGACAAATTTACTACAGAAGATAACTAATCCAAGAGGATCAAATCTGTATGAATTTCACATCACACATGCAAAAATTACTGTATTTTTGTGAAAGAAAATATACTCTAAATTTGACAAAGTTGGCATATTACTGGCAGTAAATTAGCTGACAAGCTGTATGCCTCAGGCTGAAGGGCATTATCAAAAGGTGAGAAATTAATTATTCATCATAAATATGCAATTACGAACCAGGAAGGGAGGACAATCTGTCTTACACCCAGCCTTCTTCATATTCTTCAGCGAAATTATTTCAAATATATTGATTTTTTTAAAAAATCCCTGAAGGTTTTGCTTTAATTGATTCTATATTTCTAACATTGATAATGTGCAGAAGTGAGGAAAGCCACCCGATGTGCTGACTGGCAGCATCTAGTCAGAAATGGAGATCTTTCTTCAGGGGATAAAAGACATAGTAGACCTGCCCTATGAATTTATAAATGTAAATTTGCAAAACAGATTTGCAAAAACTGGAAGAAATTGGTTGTGGCATAGATGAAGCATTTGCTGCTGTGATAAAAAAAAATCTGCCAAAATCCATCATTGTTTGGGAAAAAAATGTGTCTGGAAAAAAATTCTATAAAGATTTCTATAATTTGTCCTGTCTAATCATCAAAATGATGAATGATAATTCCTTAAGGGGTTCCCAGTCAACAATAAATTGATATATTGTCTTTTCTCTGATCAAACAAGTCAACTTTGCCATCTCACCATCATCTTCATCAAGCCATCTTTATCCATTGTAGGTCTAGTCAAATCTTGTTACAATTATCATATATAAAAATAAAATTCGAAGCCTTTTTTCTCACTGTTTATCTATCAATCCCAAGAGGGGATTGTATACTAAGCTTTAAAATCCTCTGAACCAGTGTAATTGTGTTTGAATTCAATATTTTCTAGCGATTTAAAAACATCCAACAAGCATGATAAAATGATGCTTTCCAACAAAAATTTGAAGTGTTTTTTACATTCTGGATAAATTTTCTGGTGTCATATGCCAATAGTACATCATAAAGTTATAACCAAAAATGTTAGCCTATTTGATCATACATTCTTGTCTATTTTACCCAAAAGTGTTTTTTCAAAACACAACTGGACTTTGATCTTTGAAGATGTTTCACTTTTCATTCAAGGAAAAACAAGGTCCAGTTGCCTTTTGAAAAACTACTTTTGGGACAACCATGCCCTGGATAACTAAAAATCTCCAAGACATCTTCTGTTTTATCTTTCAGTAAAAGTGCATACATTTTAGCAATTACATGTTCATCATTTGTGCACAATTTCGTTTCAAAATCAGCCTTACAATGTTCATTTATCATTTTGTCTATTTTAAATCTTTCTAATAACTGAAAATAAGGAAGCAGTATCCCTCAGCTATCAATTGTTCTCTTGATTTCATTTTGTATCACCCTGATATCACCATATTATAAAAAAGATGTAGAGACTCTGGAAAGAATGCAGAGAAGAGCAGCAAAGATGATTAGGGTCCTGGAGCCTAAAACATATGAAGAAGAGTTTCAGGAATTGGGTATGTCTAGTCCAGTGAAAAGAAGGACTAGGAGTGACATAATAGCAGTGTTCCAATATTTGAAGTGCTGCCACAAAGGAGAGAGGGTCAACCCATTCTCCATAATACCAGAAGCAAGACAAGAAACAATAGATGGAAACTAATCAAGCAGAGAAGCAATCTAGAACTAAGGAGGAATTTCGTTAAGTAAGAACAATGAATTAGTGGAAGGGTTTTCCTTCAGCTTCATTACTGGAAGCTTTTAAGAAGAGACTGGACATCCACTTGTCTGTTATGCTGTAGGGATTCCTGCTTGAGCAGGGGTTGGACTAGAAGACCTCAAAAGTCCCTTCCATCTCCATTCTGTTAGTCTTTTATTCTGATTCTGCAATCTTTAGAACATGCTTGGCCAAAAAAAAAAAAGGCATATGTGAGTACTTACCATCCTCAAGTTTGTTATGGGGTAAGAGATGAAAACAGAGGGCACATATTTTTATCCCCTGTTCCAAATGGAAGACAACTACAGTGGTTATGATATATAAATTGTATTGTCTAGATGCACTGTGTCCAGCATGAATTAGTCCATGTTCAACAATAATTATTCGAACCTATGGATTTATACTGGGCTATGACTGTAATAAAGATTTGATTGAACCTGTGGATCTGTATAGATTTGCCATATCACTAAGATATTATTTTTTTGAAACTGATAATTCAATTAGACTGGTATTAATATTTGATATTTATCACTATAGTTTGTTAATACCTTTTCTGATAAGTTATTGCTGAAGCTATATAATTTAATCAAAAGCTGATCTGTTGTTATTTTTCATGTACTTTTACTGAAACTGGAATTTAATTTCATGCTAAAATAATTATTGAGCCATGGTGGCGCAGCTACCTCTGCTGACTGCCAGCTGCCTGCAATTTGGCAGTTCAAGTCTCACCAGGCTCAAGGTGGACTCAGCCTTCTATCCTTCCGAGGTCGGTTAAAGGAGGACCCAAATTGTTGAGGGCAAGATGCTGACTCTGTAAATCGCTTAGAGAGTTGTAAAGTGGAATATATACGAATAAGTACTATTGCTATTGCTATTAAATATTTTCAACACTTGGTTCATTCATTGGTTGAATTGAGCAACAGTATTTAGCTTTTGAAAGGAGTATCTTAAGTATTATCCATCAGAGAGTTACTACATTTTTTTTCTTTTAAAATTTTTTTGCACCAGATTGCCCCAATTTTCTACTGAATATTTTTATTGCAGTTTTAAGTAGAATAATATTGCAATAAAGATCTTGGGGATACATGTAGCGTTGGTGGCCTTTCCCCAGCTCTTATGCCTTTCTGTTAGTGGAATTTTGAAATTATTCCCACTGTGTTTCTGTTCTTTAATCAGTTACATGACTCTTCTTTTATATGTTGATAGTTAATTTGCTTGGGAGCCTCAAGTAAGGGGCTTTTCAAATGCTTTTTGAAAGTCTAAGATCACAATCTTTGCTATATCATTCCATTAACTTAATTAATTAATGCTTGTTGACACTCTCACAGCACTTGAAAAGACCAGTGAGATAAAACACATTTTATCAAAAGCTATGTCATTTCTGCTCTAAGTTTGTTCTGTATTAGGGGCAGCACAAAGATTCAATTCAGATAACTTAGTTCAGAGGTGATTCCATGAAGTCTTTTTTGTTTTGAAGTGTCAATTGAATTCGATGCATTTGAAATTGACATTGATTCAGAAAAATCAAAAATTCAGTAAAATGAATCAGTGTGATTCATCAAATTAGATGGAATCATCACATTAGATTAAATCAATGACTGGAATAAAACTGGAGCCAAATATTTCTGATAATATTTTATAGTGTTTTTCCTCTCTTCAAGATCTTGTTCTGTTTCTTTTCAACTGGTATGTTGGTCAATGTTACACTTTCCAGTAGATAATTTTTGTTGAACAATCTGAACTTTTACATTTGAAGTCTTTCAGAGCTTTTGATTGGAGATTTTCA
Source organism: Hydrophis major (assembly GCA_033807585.1). Lineage (NCBI taxonomy): Eukaryota > Metazoa > Chordata > Lepidosauria > Squamata > Elapidae > Hydrophis > Hydrophis major. The sequence continues at coordinate 19,771,668 of CM066337.1, read as the reverse complement.
GAAAACAGTGATTTATGTCAGGATATGTGAAAAAGCAATTTTTATGTGTGCATGTCATGTATTTGTGATACACACCAGTGATAGACCAGCTGAAGCAACCTGAAAAGATATCTTTTTCCCTCATTGAATATATGTAATACTAGATTTGTAACTTGCAAGGAAATTAATGAATTTGGAAAGATAGCTCCCCTCTCAATTGATAAATAGTCATGATAAATAGAAAAAACGCTCTAGAAATACATAACTGTAAATGTTTAACTTTTTTCACTAGGTCTTAAATTGTATTTATTTATTCGTCATTTTTCTATGCCACTGCAATCAAAACAACTCGAATGCCTGTGATCCTGCGAATGTATTTGATTAAATTTCTTCAAGCTGCTTTTGAATGAACAAGGAATGTTTGTGTTGTATCTGTTTCTTTTGCAAACACCATATATTTACATTTTGCCAGGTTATTAAGCAATCCATATAGAAACAGCAAAGAAAGGTTATCAACGCATGAGTTATAAGAAAATAGAAAGTTCAGTCTTAAAATTTTTGTGGTCAAAGGGGTTGAATCATGGTAGGAGGATCAGAGAGAAAGACAACTCACCCCCAGCTATACTTCTAGCTATATGGTTATGATTTCCTTATTATACATTGCCGTTTTGTTTATTTATGTTTGGTCCAGTGTTGTTGCTGTTGTTTTTGCTTGCACAGTAGAAATTATTTTTAAGTAAAGCTCTGAGTGATTTTTATAAATCTCACTTTAAAAACAATTTCAACCCTGATGCATATGAGTGAATATTGTCATTCCCATAAAAGCAGGTAGAAAAATTATCTCTCTGTCTTCTATGGGTTCTCAGGGTGAACATATTTCTTTTCTTTTTGATGATACAAATTGCAATGGATGCACTGACTAAATGCATGTCAATGACTAGAGGAAAATGAAGGATTAGGTCTCTTGATAAAGCTGAATTACACTGAAGCAAAAGGGGTAGGGTGAGGGCATCTCTTCTCTGTAGATCTCTGTGGGTGAACTCTAAAGACATCGTAATATATGAGCTTGTTGCTTATATGTGCTCAGACACACATGTGTGTGCCCACCCACACACAAACACACCCATGTCTCAACTGAATGAAAATCAATGTAAATCTATGCAAATCTGATTAGCATCTCCCACTCCCTTAGGCTTGGCATGTTGGCAGCCAGTTAGGACTCTTGCTGACTTCAGCCTTCTTTATTGCAGAAGGAGCACAGAGAATAGTGTGGAGGAAGGCCAATCTTCTTTCAGGATATGTATCACAGGTGTGAAAATCATTTGGTGGCAGGTGAGTTTGCTGCTGAGAGAGGGAGAGAGAGAGAAAGAGGGAGGGAGAGAGAGAGGGAGAGAGCGGGGGAGAGGGAGATAGAGAGGGGGGGAAAGAGAGAAGGAGAAAGAGGGGGAGAGAGAGGGGAGAGAGAGAGGGAGAGAGAGAGAGAGAGAGGATGGAGAGGGAGATAGACAGAAAGATGGACGGACAGACGGATGGAGGGAAGGAGATAGAGGGAGAGGGAGAGAGGGGGGAGAGAGGGAGATAGATAGAGGGAGGGAGATGGGGAAATACACAGATGGACAGATGGAGGGATGGAAGGAAGGAAAGAGGGAGATAGATGGACAGATGGACGGATGGAGGAATGGAAGGAAGGAGAGAGAGAGAGAGAAGGAGGTAGAGAGAGGGGGGATAGACAGACTGACAGATGGACAGATAGATAGATGGAGAGAAGGAGAGAGGGAGATAGATAGAGGGAGGGAGGGAAGGAGAGAGAGAGAAAGAGAGGGAGGAAGAAATGATGAAACAACGGAGAATAATGGTTAAAAAAAGAAAGAGAGAAAGAAGATCTAATTTCACTTGTCCACTTGGCAATGGGTGAATCCACAGTTTACAATCCTCAGCTGCCCACAGAGCAGGGAAAGAAACAGAGAAAGAATCAGCCAAGGTGGCTTCAGGCTGTTTTGGAACATGCAATAACATGGGGTCAAGTTGGGAAAAGAAAACCATGAAATGTGCATTGCACAAGTACACCTCAACTTACAACAGGTCATTTAGTGACCATTTGAAGTTACAGTGGTACTGAAAAAAGTGACTTGGGACCATTTTTCATACTTACGACCATGGTCCCATGATCAAAATTCAGATGCTTGGTAACTGACAGTTACCTATAACTGTCATAAGACAGTTGCAGTGTCCCGGGAGTCACGTGATCCCCTTTTGTGACCTTCTGACAAGCAATGGAGAAGCCAGATTCACTTAACAGCCATGTTACCAATTTATCAACTTAAGTGATTCCCTTAGCAAATGTGGCAAGAAAGGTTGTAAAATGAGGCAAAATTCTCTGAACAACTGTCTCACTTAGCAATGGAAATTTTGGGGTCCATTTTGGGGTCATAAGTTGAGGGTGACCTGTAATGCCATGCCATGAATTATACCCTCTTGTGCTACACTGGGACAGACCACAATACTAGTTTACAAGGAATGGAGCTTGCTTGGTTGGTCACCTTGTGACTTTAGAGAGCCAAGGAGATGACCTTGGGGAAGCCACACAAAGGCAACAATATTGGTTTCATAACCAGTACATGAGAATTTGTAACTCAGGGTTGAACTGTGGTGTTCTTGGTGCTCTTAGACTTAGAATAACAGAGTTGGAAGGGACCTTGGAGGTCTTCTAGTCCAACCCCCTTCTTAGGCAGGAAACCCTACACCACTTCAGACAAAGGGTTATCCAATCTCTTCTTAAAAACTTCCAGTGTTGGAGCATTCGCAACCTCTGGAGGCAAGGAGTTCCACTGTTTAATTGTCCTAACAGTCAGGAAATCCCTCTTTCGTTCTAGGTTGCCTCTCTCCTTGATTAGTTTCCACCGACTGCTTCTTGTCCTGTCCTCTGAGCACGATTGTTTTCTTGCAGATGTTTCATTACCCAACTATGTCACAACATCAGTGTCAGGGTTCTGGCGATTGCCCTAATTAAATCATGAGCCTCGAGCCAAGCTTCAAAAAAAAAACTCCAAAGATTTATTAGGAGCAACATGTCGGCATTAACTTAAATGAAGCCAACTCTGGCATGCGTAATTTACAATCTCCTGTGACCCTGTTTTCCCCTTCCCCCCTGGGTGTATCATAAAATCAGATTCTCCAATGAAGCACATTCATGGGCTGGGTGTCATCCATCACGTTCTTCGATGAAGGATTTTCATGGGCAGAAGATCCAGTAGCCTTCAGATTCCAGAAAGTTGTGAAAGCATGAGAAAGAAGACGAGATTGATTCTTCCCTCATTCATCATAGTACATGAGGCCGGAGGGAAAAACCCAGTTAGGTTTTCAATGCTCTATTCCTGCAATTCTGTTGATAAAGTCTAGTTCTGGCCAGACATTTGGGAACTCTTTCCTGAACTGGCCTAACTCTGAGCTGATAGTGACCTAGAATTTCTTGTTTCAACAAAACTCCAGTGGCTGTGAGTGCCCTTGGCATTTGAGGATGCAATTGGGAAAAACATTCACCTCCTGGTCCCACTTCTAACCTTATGTTTAATTTGTGAAACAACGCTAGAAAAATAAATGCCACCACTGAAAAATCAATCATTTTTCTTCTGAGTTTTTGAGAATCTCAGGCGCTAATGAGCCAAAAATGGGATTTTGTACTACACAAGCATTTTCGGGGCCATGGCTTATCTATTTTTGGAATTGCTTGCAGTTATGAATTTGCAACCCTCCAATCTGTGGGTCTCTTGGCATGAAAATATTTCTTCCTTCTCTTCTGTCCTTCTAACTCCTGAGCTGGCCACATTCTGTTTAGGAGGAAGTGGCTGTTGGAAAAAGAAAGTGAACACAAGTGTGTGTGTGTGTGTGTTGGGGAGGGGGGAGAGAGACACTGCTGTGGAATTATTTAATGAGCCAGAATGAATTGCATTTGAAATCATTTAAATGGGATCTGGGAGCATTTAACAGCAGCACAGGAATTTAACAAGAGTGGGAAAGGATCTGTGTGCTAATTGCCGGCAATGATATACCTACAGAGAGAACATGCAGCAATTAGCAAGCAACTCCTGTAATTTCTGTTTTAGGTCCTTGCCTGCTCTGGAAAGTGGCCCAGATTGCTGGCCAAATCAGTGTCCTAGCTGTGGATGACCATAGGCTTAAAAAGAAGACTTTAGAGTCAAATTCCTAAAGGTTCAAACAAGACATTTCACAGAAGGTCTGAGAAAAAGCGCAACAAATGTCATAGCAATGGGCTGTGTGGGGAAAAAGGTATTTTGTAGTCCAGAAGCTATTAAATAACTGGGTATTATGATCTCTAGGAAAATGCACAGTTTAATGGATGAGAACATTTTAAGATGTATCACTCAGATGAAATAAAAAAGATATTAAGAGGTGGATAAAAAAAATGCTTGTGGGGAAGAATTAATGTTGTGAAAATGAATTTTGTGTCAAGATCGATACCTATTTTGAGAGCAATGCCTGTGTTGATTGCACTTAAATATTTTACACCGATTGATAAGTTAGTGGTTAATTTTTTATGCATGGAACACATAGCCCAGATCTCCTTGTCATATTTTTCTTATGATGCTAGTGAATTTAATTTTCCTGTGCTTTTAAAATATAACTGGGCTTACTTGCTAACTCCATCATTCATTGGAAGGGAAATGTTATTGACTAGATACCATTGTGAACTCAACTGGAGAGTTATCTCTGAACTATTTTGCAATCTTATCCTCAGTTTTAATTGTAATAGGAACTTAGCTGCTTTTTTTTCAGAGCTAAAGTTGGACTTACCTGGGCCTTACTGAGCAGAAAATTTAAATATGGTTTTTCCTATCTTGAGAAGCTGACACTTTGAAACACCTCTTTATTTACAGAATAAAATGGTAATGTTTTTATTATATGCTCATAATGAAATGGTTACCCTAAATTATTAAGTAATTATATTTAAAATCTTTGCTATTTTGAAAAAGTAATATAATTTACCAAGAAAGCTTGAATAGAAATGAATACTGTTAAAACACCATTATATATATCGTTCAGCTCCAATGTTCTCCATGGCCTCTAAAACTTTAGAGATATTGAGTATGTCAGAGAAAGCCTTTACTGAAACAAAAATTACAACTGGCTATTTTAAATAAATAATCAGGGGGAACCATATGAGACAATGAGTTTTTTGCTGGCATCGTGAATACAGATCTATATTGCATATGTCTTAGTACTTGAACTGTGTCTTGCTGTGAAATTGATATGTTTTTGATGATATGCAGCTATCAGTTATTTTATCAGAATCGTGCTTTTCAACATCTTAGAGACTGAGACTAAAAAGCTGTGCAAGTCTTCTGATGGACATTTCTTTGCATTGGCTATATGAATAAAATGCCAATTGAATTTAGAAAAACTGGCGGTGAGCTTCTGTTCAATAGATTAACTGGCTCCCCACTTTAGTCTTTCATTGAGACAGAGGGACAAACTTCTACCAGGCAAACCATTTTCTCAAGATGGATTGTCCATTATCTGCTTTCTATTGGGGTATCATGCCCCTGTCGGAGTTTGAATTTGAGGAGGAAGACAAACAGCTGACAGAGAGCAGGAGTGTGGCTCCATTGGCTGTGGAGGAAACTGGGGAAGGGCAAAGTCAGGCTGGGCAGAGCAGGGGAGTGGTAGAACAAAGGAGAGGGAGTTCAGAGGAAGACCCAGGCCCACCTTCTCTTCATCCTAGGGCATGCAGGGAAGAATGAAGAAGAGAGCAACATGGGATGCGTGGCTTAAGGGGAAGGAAAGGGCCCGGATTCCCTTCATTAGGCACATCTGGGGAGAGGCAGGTAGAATATTCCAGACATTGACCATTCTGTTGCTGAAGTCGTATTTCCTGCAAATGCGACTGTTTGATGCAATTAACTTTTTGTATTTATTGTTTGCTCTTGTGTTGTTATGGTTGAAGCTGAAGTATTCATTGACAGGTAGGACATTGCAATGTATGGTTTTATATACAATACTTAGATCGGACCGAAGGCGGCATAGGTTTTTAGGTCTAGAATTTTAGGTTTTTTAGGTCTAGAATTTCTAGGTTTTTTAGGTCTAGAATTTCGAGTCTGGTGGCATAAGGTATTCTGCAACGAGTAGAGCAGTGGAGAACTCTTCTTGTGAAATATTTCTGGACTTTCTCAACTGTGTTAATATCAGATACATAATGTGGGTTCCAGACTGATGAGCTATATTTGAGTATTGGTCTGGCAAATGTTTTGTATGCTCTAGTTATTAGTGTAATATTACCAGAAAATCCCAGGCCTTTGAGTCAACCTCCTTGTCAGATTCTGATGTTGTGGAGTGAACATCACGGATTAGGACTTCTAACCCCATCAGATGCTTGAAGTTTCCTAAATGCTAGTGGATAATGACCAGCATCAAAAGAAAGGCTGATTATTCTTAGCCGTTGGCAGAACTATTTCATTTTTCTTGTTTGAAACAGTTTGGCATAGGGTTTCAATGCATCTAGGCCAGTGGTGGAATTCAATATTTTTTTTTATTCCTCGTTCTGTGGGCATGGTTTGGTGGGTATGGTGTGGCTTGGTGGATGTGGCTTGGTGGGCATGGCAGGGGAAGGATGCTGCAAAATCCCATTCTCTCCCCAACCCACTAACCTGCTTTCCAGCTCTGTTCTCTTGTGTAGGGCAACAAAAGAAGACCCAACCAATCAGCTGGGACTCAGGAGGCAGAGAACAGATGGGGGTGGGGCCAGTCAGAGGTAATATTTGCCAGTTCTCTGAACCACTCAAAATTTCCACTGCCGGTTCTCCAGAACTGGTCAGAATCTACTGAATACCACCTCTGATCTAGGCTGGAAAATTCATAACCAGTAATCAAACTCGACTGAAACTGTTGTGAATGAATAAATGTGTTAATAAAGTTATCAAGAGCTTGAAGTCAAGTGCAGGGTTCTGGCCCTGCACTTCTGATTGGCCGTTGATGGCGACATCAGATTGGTCTGTTCAGGCGAATCTGATTGGCCATTAACGAGCCTCTCCCATTGGTTAACGGAGCTAGTACTCCCTGGTTTTCATTGGTTGAATAGTTAATAAGTTGCCTATATAAGGAGGGCCATTTCAGCCATTGAGCTGAGCTGTCACACAATGTTAATAAAGAGTTTTGAAGTTCACCGTTTCACCGGCTCGTCTCCATTCTTTGCGCCCATGCTCAAAACTTAACACTGGTGACGAGGATGGGATGTGGAGACATCAGAGCTGACTGAACAATGAAGATCAATTACCGAGCACGTGGCTGAAACGCACAATGGCGGAACCATGTCTGGCGGCGTCATACCACCCGCTCCATTCAACCCAGCGCAAGAAGACTGGGACTCCTATATGGATCGTTTCCAAATGTTCTTGGAAACCAACAATTTGAAGGATGCCACTACCGGGAAGAAATGGGCGGTATTCCTAATGCATTGCGGGCCGACCGTATTCAAGATGGCCAAGGCACTAGCGAAACCAGCAGAAGTAAAGTCTATGGACTGGGACATCCTCGAACCCCTACTGAGAGCCCACTATGCACCGATCATGCCAACACTCGTTAGACAGCATGAATTTTACCAAAGAAGTCAACAGAAGGGTGAAAGTGTTGCTGATTTCATATCTGATTTCTGGAATCTGGGAGGCCTATGTGGGTTTGCCGACCTTGAAGAAGCCCTGACAGACCGAGTAATTCTGGGATTAGAGTCACCGCACACGCAGAATAAGCTGATGGTGAAAGGTGACATCAGCCTTAAAGATGCCATCGCTGAAGCTACTGCAGCAGAAGCGACCAGGAAGTCGGCTGTCCGAATGCGCCGCAACTGTGCCCCAGTTCACCAACCGACCTGCGAGCTTTCACCCAAGTCAGAGGGGCAGTTATTAACGGCCCACCACAAGGACCTCTCTTCGTCATCAGACAGCTTAGTACTAATGCTCTGGTTGTGGGGCAAGCCACCCCCGATCAGAATGCAAATTCCTCGACGAGCTCTGCCATGTGTGTGGAAAACGAGGCCATATCGGATGGGTGTGGAGAAGCCAATTAGGACCCAGCCAGCCCTCAAAGGGGGCTAAATATCGCCAACCGACAGGAAATCGTCCTGTAAGGCGAGAACCAGTGAACCACCAATGTAACAACCACTCCTATAGAAACAAAACCTTAAACTGCCCCACAAAGCAAGAAGAGGCTCACCAAACTATCACGATCACTCACGCCTCCTCTCTGGATGCCAAGAAGATCCGAGTTAAAGTGGCCATCAAAAACCAGCCCTGCCTGATGGAAGTCGACTCAGGATCGTCCCTCTCAATGGTTTCCTGGAAGACCCTCAAGCAGCTCATCCCTACTGTCCGGTGACAAGACCTCCGATCCCAAAGACTCATACTCAAAGACTATCAGGGGAATCGGATCCCAGTCGTAGGATCCAGCCGAGTCCGAGTATCGTTCAAGAACCATACAGCATTCCTACCCCTGACGGTAATCGACAAAGATCGGCCCAGCCTGTTAGGCCTCCAATGGTTCGCTCCACTTGGAATTGAAGTGGCAGGCATTCACCAAATTGGTAGCAGCAACTGGGAAGAAGACCTCGTCCAAGAATTCAAGGACGTCTTCACAGAAAAACTAGGCGAGTACAAGGGGACCCCGATATCAATTACCCTCGATCCCAAAAGAGCTCCCATCCGCCTTAAGCCTCGTCAAGTTCCCTTTGCCCTTAAACGAAAAATTGACGAGCAGCTTGATAAATTGATAGCCCAGAGTGTGTTAGAACCAACTGATCACTCTCCCTGGGAGACCCCAATCGTTACGCCCATCAAGCCGGATGGATCAATAAGAATTTGTGAGGCCTACCGAGCCACCCTGAACCACGCCCTTCAACAAAACGCTACCGGTGGTGCAACACCTCCTCCATTCCCTGGGGGGCAGAAAAGTCTTTGCTAAACTAGATCTAGCCCAGGCATACCAACAACTGCCAGTAGACAAAAGAACGGCAGAGGCACAGACAATCGTTATGCACCAAGGTGCCTTTAAGTGTAACCGACTCCAATTCGGAGTGAGCGTAGCCCCGGGAATCTTTCAAAGTTTGATGGAAAGACTATTACAAGGGATAAAAGGCATTGTCCCATATTTTGATGATGTGTTAATTGCTGCTCCTACCCCGAAAATTTTACCAGAGTGCCTGAGGGTGGTTCTCCAGAGATTCAAAGACGCAGGTCTTAAAAGTGAAGAAAAACAAGTGTAAACTGTGTACAGATCGTGTTGAATTTTTAGGGTATTTAATTGATAGTCATGGCATTCACCCTACCAATAGCAAGCTGAGGGCAATCAAGAATGCCCCAAAACCCTGAAATAAGGCCGACCTCCAGGCGTTTCTAGGCCTTATCAATTTTTATAACGTATTCCTGCCGCACAAAGCAACCGTAGCTGAACCCCTACATCGTTTATTGGACAAAAAAGCAATTTGGGTATGGGGACATAGAGAAGAGCAGGCGTTTCGAAATGTAAAAAAATTATTGACTTCTGACGCTGTACTAATGCAGTACAATGAGACTTTGCCATTAACCATCACGTGTGATGCATCGCCTTTCGGAGTAGGCGCCATTTTGAGCCACGTTTTGCCAAACGGTAGTGAAGCCCCTGTTGCCTATTTCTCAAAGACGCTTTCAAAAGCAGAACGTAATTACAGTCAGATCGATAAAGAAGCCCTTGCTATTGTGTCTGCTGTCAAGAGATTTCATGAGTATGTGTACGGCCGAGCCTTTATTATAGTGACTGACCACAAACCTTTGCTGGGAATAATAGCGGGAGATAGGCCAACCCCCTATATATTATCTCCCAGAATGACTCGCTGGTCAGAATTCTTGGCTGCCTATAATTATCGGCTGCAACACCGCCTGGGGAAGGCCATTCCCCACGCCGACACATTGAGCTGAGCACCGCTTCCAGAGACCATTGATGACCATGCGCCTACAGTGACAACGTTGCAGATCGAGACACTTCGTACACCGCCATTAACAGCCCAAGATATCGCAATGGAAACGAAACGCAACCCCGCCTTAGCACGAGTCCTCAGTTGGGTGGAGTGCGGATGGCCATTGGACCAGATACCTGATGACTACGCCCCATTCAAGAGTCAACAAACAGAATTGTTTTCACAAAAGGGCTGCATTATCTGGGGAGATAGAGTCGTTGTCCCAGAGCGGCTACAAAGAGCGGTATTAAGAACCTTGCACGATGTCCACCCCGGCATCTTGCGCATGAAAGCCCTCACACGTAGCTACGCGTGGTGGCCGGGCATCGACAAGCAGATCGAAACATGGGTCAAAGCTTGTCACAAATGCCAGGAAGTAAGCAACACCCCACCGAAAGCAGTCCCAACCGAATGGGAAACACCGCGGGGACCCTGGTCCCGTATTCATCTGGACTTTGCGGGACCTACTAAAGGCCACACATTCTTTTTTTTTTTTGAAACAAATTTTATTAATTTTAAAGACAAACAACACATCATTAACCATTAAGTACATAAAACCTCTTAACATTATAAATTTTTACAAGTCGGATAAAACATTATTTTTATACAACATAATTCTAATTTATCCCATTTCCATATGGACACATAAATATCTTTCAGGAAATTTCTCATTATTTCTCTTTACTCTTATTCAATTTCATTTCTTTTCTATATTTATCCATTTTATAGTCATCATATTCATTTCTTTCTGACTTGTTTACAATTACATTCCTCCGAGGTTTTATTAATTCTTTTTCTTTTTTTTTTTTTTTTTAAAAAGATTTTTAACAATTTTACAAAAGACACAATACACAAACATACAAAACATAAAACAAACAAAACTAAAAGATTTTTTCTGAAGATTGTCTGATCCCGGGTTAAAACTCTTCACACAGACACAAATTCAAATATCATATTCACCCCATATATCCTTCCATATCTTATTATCATTTTCTTTTTTTATATATATATATATAAACCATTTTTATAAAAACAATGCACAAAGAATCAAGGCATAACAGCTTATAAATTCTTTTCTAGGAAAAAATAATAGTAAAAAACCAATAGAGCATAACAATTCCAAATTATAATATCAATACTTTATCTATTTAACTTCATATCTTATCCCTACTTCTCCTTTTCATCCAAATTATTTCTTGTTAATTAAAATTTTATTGCCTTTTATCAATATACAAAATCCAAAAAAAACCATAACAAAACCTTTATATATCCTTTCATATCTTATTACCATTTTCAATAACATTCTTTGTCTGTTCTATTTCCAACTATCCATTCATCTTTTTTCTTTTACTATACTTCTCCTATACACCAATTGGAGTAACATCTATAACTCATTACCCTAACTTAAGAGTACCTCGTGTAACAATTTTTCTTGGGATTCTGTTTAAAAGATTCTAAAATTACATAATGAATTTTATACTCCAAATACACATATAAAAACACAAACCTATGTACCCTCCAGAATCCCTCTCTTATCCAAAGTTAAATTCACCCATTGTCTCTAAATAAACTTTTTTTCTTTAGATCTTGCTTCCCCCCACCAAGTCCTCTCCTCCCCCCTTTTCTCTCCTGCTTATTCTTCTCCTTGCCCTTTTTACCCCTTTGTTTTTTCTTCTCTCTTTTTCCACTCCTTTTCCTTTGCTTTCTAACCTTGCCTCCACCTTTTCGCTCATTTTTCTCTCCTTTGGTTGTTTTTACAATTCTTAAAATCCCCTTTTTCTTATCCTTTTTCTCCTCCTCTCCGGAAGGGACCCATTGTTCATCAAAGATGGCTTCTTCTTCCTCTTCTTCCTTGTCCCAGTCCTTCTGCTGCGTAATCAACTTTTCATAAGTACATAACGCCATTTCCAAGAATTGAAACAAAGCGCCCAAAGTATCTTCCTTTTTATATTTTTGATATTCAGTCTTTAGTTCATCCACAAGCGATGCCATTATGAAAAGAGAAACTTTTCCCAAAACAACCACCAGTATTTTTAATCAAAAACAATTAAAAAAAAAAAGAAAAAATTCCAAAAGTTAATACTTTTCTTCCTTCTTCTCTTTCTCTTTCTGGGGTTAATGTTTAATCAAAGAGGTCCAATTACCATATATCTTTCTTTGGGATTCTAGGCAATCTCCTCCTTTTTCAGCTTCTGCTCCAATTTTTTTTTCCTCTCCCTTCTCACTTAAAATGTCAATTTTAAATAATCAGAAATCCATACCTCCAACAAGGGTTTCCAATTTCTTAAATTTTTCAATATCCAAAAATCCTTTTGTTCCTTAGCTTCAACTTTCAAAACAATTCACTTTCGATGTCCAATATATCCAAACATTTCTGCTGTTTCCATGGGGTGGGAGAGTGAAGAAAAAAAAAAAAGAAAGTTCCCTTTAACAGCTTCTCCGCCGCTTTCGCTCTTCTTAGGGATACAATGTATCCTCCAGCAATTCAAACAGCTCAGTTCCAGGCAATTTAAAAAATGTTACTTGACCTGACTCAGACATCACTTTCACTCTTCTCCTCCAGCGCAATCTTATCCGGTTGCTGGCTTCTTCGCAGCGGCCATTGCTGACCGCCGCTCCACCGCCTTGGGAAAAAGGGGTTTTTCCGGCAAAAGGGGGGGTCTGTGACACCCCCACCCCCCTATCCGACTCCCCTCTCTCTTCAGCTGTCCCTACAGGGCAGCCATATCCCCCTAACCCATCTGGATCGGGGGTACCTCGACGGCTAGCACAGCAGGAATCGTGAGCTGTCGCGAATTCCTGCTGCCCCGAAGCCAAGCGAAACCGGAAGCCTAGGCCACACATTCTTGTTGACAGTGGATGCCTACTCAAACTGGCTCGAGATCCACGACATGAGGAATACAACAACCGAAGCAGTCATCCACAAATTAGACAGACTATTTACAACGCATGGATTACCAGACGTTCTGGTATCTGATAATGGACCCCAATTTACCGCGTTGTCCTTTGAGCAGTACTTGGCGGACCGCAGTATTCGCCATGTGCTAACTTCGCCAGCGCATCCTGCGGCCAACGGAAGGGCCGAGCGCATGGTACAATTCGTCAAGAAAACACTGCACAAAATGGACTATGACAATATTGAAGAAAAAATAAACTGGATATTCCTTTTGCAGCATATCACTCTGCAAAATGTCACCAACAAAACTCCTGCCGAGTTGCTAATGGGGCGGAAACTCCGCTCCCACCTTGACCGGCTACACCCATCATACGAACCTGAGAAACCACACGGATCCAGCGGGCAATGCCGTACCTTTCAGGTAGGTGACTTGGTTTTCGCTAGGAAATTTTTGGGCGATCCGTTGTGGGTCGAGGCGACTGTGGTCCGAGTTACAGGCCCTAGATCATACCTCGTGAAATGTCGCGATAACAGACTGTGGAAACGCCACATTGATCAGCTATAATCAAGGCTGCAGTCAGGGATCTCCGAGTCCCCTGATGACCAAACTGAGGGGGGAGGAGATACGGAGGAAGATGAACTTGAAATAGAAGGAAGCTTTAATGAAAGAAACGACAGCAAAACTGAATCACGTGAAGAAGAATCAGGAATGGGAGTGAGCTCGCCTCATAGTGATACCAAAAATGTTGGTGGCAACGGAAATTCGAACTCAGAGTTAGATGCACCCCTTTCACCAGACAACGTCCTACCTCAACAAGATTGCAGCCAAATACCGGTTGCACAACAAAAGTCAAATAGACTAACAAAACAACCGGCCGACCTCAAGGACTACGTAACTGCACCCCGTAAATGGAATCCAAGGGGAAGGGGTGTTGTGAATGAATAAATGTGTTAATAAAGTTATCAAGAGCTTGAAGTCAAGTGCAGGGTTCTGGTCCTGCACTTCTGATTGGCCATTGATGGCGACATCAGATTGGTCCATTCAGGCGAATCTGATTGGCCATTAACGAGCCTCTCCCATTGGTTAATGGAACGAGCGCTCCCAAGTTTTCATTGGTTGAATAGTTAATAAGTTGCCTATATAAGGAGGCCCATTACAGCCATTGAGCTGAGCTGTCACACCATGTTAATAAAGAGTTTTGAAGTTCATCGTTTCACCGGTTCGTCTCCATTCTTCGCGCCCATGCTCAAAACTTAACAGAAACACCCCACCCTCCCATAACAATGCAACAACAAATAATAGTGAGGTTTGTTCTCAGAGCTGGCAGCAAGATATTTCTACTTCATAAGGCAGAGTTTCCCATATATTCGTATCAACTTATCAGCCGTAGTGATTTCTCATTAGTATTTCTTCCCCAAAGGCAATCAACAGAACCTTTCTGTAACTTCAGCTCTTGATATTGCTAACACTTTTACACTTTATCTCACAACCCTGTTTTCATCTCATTAATTCCCCCTCATTGACTTGTTCCTGATCTCTTTAATTGAGACCAGAACTTAATGTATTGAAGTGTTGGGGGGTGGGAAGACTATTTTTAATTCACTGAGTTCCCGTTAATAACATGCTCTAATTAAAAAAAAAAAAAATCTTGCCTTCTATCCTCCCAAATTCAGAGTGTTGGGGGTGGAGAGAACTGGAGGGCTCTCTCCAAGCTTTCCTCCATCTGATAAATTGCTATTGCGCCCTTCTTGAACAGCTGTCCTCTTTAGCCGACATCATAATTAATGGGAATAATACATTCATTCAAAGCTGTTCAGTCACAACTGTCTTTCCTGTGCATCCAGCCCTTCTCTCTGCAAGCTGAGATAGGCCTGTTAACATCTTGCTCACAAAAACAAGGGATGGATGGTCTGTTTTCATTTGATATGCTTGGATTTTACTAGAGCTTCCTCTGGCCATGTTAAACTGTCATTGATGAGAGAAAAATAATAATTTATTGAAGACTTCTGATGCAGCAAGGAAAAGTCTGCTACAAATTTTGTCCCAGTACTCATTGTTTGTTTGGTACACAGCACAAGCTGGAACTTGTCAGTGTTGGCTGCCTTGTGACTCAGATTTACAGATTAACAGAGTTGGAAGGGACCTTGTAGGTCATCTAGTCCAACCGACTGCCCAAGCAGGAGACCCTACACCATTTCTGACAAATAGCAGTCCAATCTCTTCTTGAAAGTGATGAAGCTGTCACAGCTTCTGAGGGCAAGCTGTTCCATTGGTTGATTGTTCTCACTGTCAGAAAATTTCTCCTTATTTCCAGGTTAAATCTCTTCTTGTTCAGTTTCCACCCATTGTTCCTTGTCTGGCCTTCAGGTGCTTTAGAAAACAGCTTGACCCCTTCCTCTCTGCGGCAGCCCCTCAAATATTGGAAAACAGTTATCATGTCTCCCCTGGTCCTCTTCACTAGACTAGCCAAGTCCAGTTCCTGCAACCGTTTTTCATATCCTTTAGTCTCTAGTCCCCTAATCATCCTAGTTGCTGTTCTCTGCACCTTTGTGCACTCACTTCTCTGCACTCACTATATTATTCCTTATGGGATAAATTGTTGGATACTCATTGTTTTTGATACTCATCACACATTCCATTAGCCATGTTCAATTAACAATGTTTACCGAAGTACTACTGTATATGAATGAATGAGCAAGACCTGATGCTCTACCACTCAGAATTTGCTGAACACCTTTCCCCTCAATGATCTTCCTTAAAATAACTGGATAAACAAAGTGCTTCAGTGAAACAGAATTTCCCATCACTTACTTGCTACTTGTCTATTTAAATAAGGATCTGCTTCTAAATGATGCCTCTCTTGATCCTTCCATGATTACTTCCATGATTACTTCTGGGTTCTGTGTATCCATCACAAAGATCCAACAGATGATGGGGTCCTTTGGAGGAAGAGGAGGAGGAGAAGCTGATGGCCATTGAGGCAGACTTTTCTGAGACAAGCTATTTCAATTAGCACATAATTAGTGTGAAACCTTATCCATCTCAATTCCCTACTGCCAATGTGAGTTTCTCTCCCGCATCCAGGCCTAAGAGGTGTTTTTGTGGTTAATACCCTGTGCTTTTTGCCAGACGCCACCAGATTTTTCTAAAACACAACTGCTGCTGCTGCTGCTGATAAACAAACATATTGATCATATAGATATGGGTTGTCAGCACATTAATTCATGAAGAAATTTATCTGCTTCAAGGCAAGTGAGTGGGGTGGGGGGATAGTTAAGTTAAAAAGGTGGCACCATCCAATTTGCAAAGCTGTGGCATAGAGCATGTAATCGTGGTAGCTATACCATTTTATCTCGATAACCCAATAGAAGGTTGTACACCCACGGTCCAACTTTGCAGAAAACAATTTAAAAAGCACAATTGTGATTGTCTAAAGTGCAAAGAACAACAAAAAAAAAATGGCTTTGAGAGTTGGGAAAGGATCATTGTTTTCACACCAGGGTATGAAGAGGATAATGGAAAAGTAATGCTGGATCATCATTTTTAACCTTCCTTGGGAAAAAAAAAAAAAAAAAGACTTTGGAAGGCTGAGTTATTTTTATTTTAAAATCAATTATGGTGCTCTGCGGGGGGGGGGGGGGGGGAAGTAAAATAAAACCAGAGTTAAGCTGTGTTTATTGGCAGTCACAGGATGGAAAGTGAACTGGTTATTCCTTGGGGACAACAATTCTTGAAGAATTTATTGTGGTGATGTAGTGGGAAGGAAAGGGAAGACGTGTGGTGGGTTGTGGATGAGGCAGCAAGGAAAAAATGTCTGATCTCTTTCCACGCCAAACAAGAAAACAAAATAAAGGCGTTATTATTCATCTTTTCCCCACCATTGCAGTGTCATTTCAAACAAATAGGATAGTCTCTTACATCCTGAACCACTGGCTGGCGAGGTTTAGAATGCACAAAGCCTTAGATCAAAGCAGTTACATATGTTTTATTTCCTTAATTAGCAGCATCTCACATGAGCCAACACAGACTTTCCCTCTCTTTTTTTTTTTAAAAAAAATTTTATTGTACATTTTTTGTTATTATTCATCACATTCCCAATTTTGCAATGACAGTGTACTGGATATATCAAGTCCTTTTCCTCACTAGTCCAACACATGAAAACAACAGGTCATAGCATCGATTTCAATGGCACCAAAACCCTAGCCACTATAGAAAACCCCAGCTACAGAATCATCAGAGAAGCCATAGAGATTGAAAAAAGGCCTGAAAGCATGAACAGAAGAGATGATTCCACCAGACTGTCACTTATTTGGAAGCCTGCACTCACAAACAAAAAAATCTCCACACCACAAGCCAGACAAACACCTGGGCACAAACAGATCCCCACTGATACCTCCAGCTCAAACACACCCCAACCAGGCACCCAGATGAAACCTAGCTTCCTAATAAAGGATAGCCATCCATTTACCCGAAGCCAAGCTGCACTAAAGGCCTCCAATAAAGTAACACAATGTTGCCAGCCAATCAAGACCAAAAATAAGGCCACAAAACAGACAGAAGATATTAGAAACACCAATCAAGCAGAACACAGCAAACTCCAAGACCAATAAACACAGACTAAGACTCCCAACCAATCAGGATGAAGAAAAAGACATTCCGGCACAGCAGTAGGCTAGCTCCAAATTTAAAACAGAAACGGCTGTGAAAGTCTGACTCACAGACAAACACAATACAGAAACCTGATGATGGCAGATGAGATTCTACCAAAATGTTGCTACAACTTTAAAAGTACAACTATAATGATGTGGGATAATACCCAAACAAAGCTGAATACCATACATGTAAGTACCCACGAAAACTTAAGAAAACAAGTTCTTTTTCAGTACACATCATAGTATACAACTTGGTTATAACTATCATTCTCATAGTCATACCGTATAGTCTCTTTTAAATACATAGTGTTGTATGTCATAATTATAACTATTATTTCATAGTTGTACCATAGCACTCTATTACATTTATCACTCTATACACTTTAAACTATATTCATGTACAGTCCAATAGTAATATTACTTACATTGTGTGTTCTTACATATTTCTATATATCTTTATTTATTTCTATTTTATTAATCTTCTTTCGTTGTTAAGTACTAATCTCTGCACTGTTATTTAACTATTTATACAATACATCCCATGTTAAGGAGTATTCTGTTTCCTCTTTGTTTTTAAGTTCCATTGTTAACCTGTCCAATTTGTCACATTCTAATTTTTTTTTAATATTACCTTCTAATCTGTGGGTATACTTTCATTTTTCCAATTTTGTGCCTATGTGATTCTAGCTGCTGTTATTATATGTAAGATTAAGTATGTGAGTTTTTTTATTATATTTCCCTGGTATTATCCCTAATAAGAATAATTCTGGTTTTAGATCTTCCCTCTCTATGATGCAAAATTCATTTTTAAAAAACTGGATATCAAACATGATACCTTTTTTGGGGGGTGGGTGGGGTCCAAGGCATGACTTCTGCAGTGACATCCACTTCAGAGAACTTTGACACTTGTCATCCCAAAGATACTTTTTTTTCAAGAGGCAACTGGACCTTCTAGTTTTTCTTTGAAGACATTTTGCCTCTCATCCAAAAAGCTTCTTCACCTTTGATTGGATGGTGGGGAAATGGAAAAAAATTATAGTCCTTGCAAACAAATTTTTCTATTCCCTACCATCCAGTCAGCACTGAAGAAGCTTCTTGGATGAGAAAGGAAATGTCTACAAAGGAAAAAAACAACAGAAAGTCCAGTTGCCTCTTGAAAAAGGACCTTTGGGACAACCATGACCTGAAGGACTGAGAATCTCTATAGATATTTTGCATTGCTCATGTCACAACTGCATTTTAAATTGCATTTCCATGTGGTTTTTTCAAAAAAAACTTTACTATAACGCTACCTAGTAGGATTTGGTGCAGTTAACATTCTTCCCTTATAATTTATGCATAAAACTAGAACCCATTCAAGAAAGGTTTCCTGCAGTGTTAATTAATAACTTTCTCCTTGCAGCCTCTATTCTTTTTTTATCACTTTGTGTTCAGCAAAGCTGAGCATTGCGACTGAATCAGTCCTTCATTACCTTTTAATTAGCCTCTATTCCTTTTTAAAAGAAAAGAAAAACAAGCCTGGGTTCTTTTCCCTACTTTTTAAAAAATCTACATTGAAATAGAAAAAAGAGAAAGAAAGTACTAATGATAGGAGCTAATAATTAAAGGGTGTTTATATTATCTTTTACTTATTCTTTTAGCTTTATATCTTGTCAACCGGTCAATTTCCATGCCTGAGAATAGGCTTGAATCTTGGTCTTCCAAGTCACAGTATCACACCATACTGTCCTTTTGGACTGAAGAACTCAATTTATCACTGCCATTTTGAACAGCAGAAGCAACATTAAAATAATGAAAGGGGCAAAAGAAAAAAGGCATAAAAGCAAAATAGTCCTTATTAACCTCAATGAACTTGTGCTTGCTCATTTTTTTTATTACAAATAAACCAGGAAGGCATTAATTTATAAATTTGGGGACAGCATTACTGTTATGAACTAATAAAAACGCTTAAATAAAGTTTATCAAAGCTTAAAGAAAAAGCAGGGTTCTAATCCTGCACTTCTGATTGGCCGATAATAGCGATATCGGATTGGTCCATTCTGGGACATCTGATTGGCTGTTAACGAGCCACTCTCATTGGTTCAAGGGTTTAATGCTTCCATGTTCTCATTGGTTAATAGGTCAGCAGCCTGCCCTATAAAAGGGCTACTGCTGCCCCAGGTTTTTGCTCTGTTCACAATGATTAATAAAGAGTTGAAGTTCATTGTTCACTGCCTCGTCTCTGTTCCTTGAACCCATGTGTAGAACTTAACACTGGCAACGAGGATGGGATACGGAGACATCAGAGCTGACTGAACACTACAGAGCACCAAACAGAGCACATGGCTGAAGGCACATCGACAACGGAACCATGTCTGGAGGCGCCATACCACCCGCTCCATTTGACCCAGCACAAGAAGACTGGGACGCGTACATAGATCGGTTCCAGATGTTTCTGAAAACCAACAACTATGGGGAAAAAGTGAGCAGTGTTCCTGACCCATTGCGGGCCTGCCATCTTTAAGATGGTCAAGGCACTAGCAAAACTGGCTGAGGTGAAAACCATGGACTGGGACGTCCTCGAGCCCCTTCTATGGGCCCACTATGCCCCCACCATACCAATGCTTGTCTGAAGACATGAATTTTACCAGAGGGACCAGCAGAAAGGAGAGAGCTTTGCAGATTTCATCACGGATTTCCGGAACCTGGGAGGCCTCTGTGGGTTTACAGACCTCGAAGAAGCTCTGAGAGACCGAATAATTCTGGGATTAGATGACCAGACGGTACAGAGCAAGATCATGGCAAAAGGGGACATCAACCTTGCTGATGTCATCAAGGACGCTACTGCAGCAGAAGCAACCAGGAAGTTGGCTGCCTGAATGCGCCGCACCAACGCACCGCTCCGTCAACTCACCAGCGATACCTCACCTCGCCTAGAGAGGCACACAACAGCGACCCACCACGAGGACCTCGAATTGTCATCAGAAAGTGATGAGGAGGAGGTCAACCGGCTCCGGTCTGAACGTGACCAACGCCACCAGTGAAATCAAAGACTACCACACCAATGCGCGGGTTGTGGAGCAAACTACCCGCGATCAGACTGCAAATTCCTCAACGTGCTCTGCCATTTCTGTGGAAAAAGAGGCCACATCGGAAAGGTCTGTAGAAGCAAGCAAGGATCCAGCCGACTTCAGAGGGGAAACAACTACCGCCAGTCCATAGAGAATCGCTCTGTGAGTCAGGAACATTTGAACCGCCAATGGAACAACCACTCCTAGAGAAATAAAACACTGGCCATTTTATCGAGAAGAGAAGAGGCACACCAGACCATTACAATCAGTCACGCCTCATCGCTAGACGCCAAGAAGATCCGAGTGAAGGTCGCCATCGAAAACCAGCCTTGTGCGTGATGGAAGTCGATTCAGGATCGTCCCTCTCGATGGTTTCCTGGAAGACTCTTAAACAATTAATCCCTGCCGTCCAGCATCAAGATCTCAGAGCCCAAAGAATCATACTCAAGGATTATCAGGGGAACTGAATCCCGGTCGTTGGATCCAGCCAAGTCCAAGTATCATTCAAAAATCGTACTGCGTCATTACCACTGACTGTCATCGACCGTGACCAGCCTAGCTTGTTAGGCCTTCAATGGTTCGCCCCACTTGGGATCGAGATAGCCGGCATTCACCAAACCAGAAGCGACGACTGGGAGGAGGCCATAGTCCAGGAATTCCAGGACGTTTTCGCAGACAAACTAGGCGAGTACAGGGAAACCCCGATATCATTTAACCTTAACCCTGAAGTAGCCGCCGTCCGCCTTAAGCCTCCTCAGGTACCTTTTGCCCTTAAACCAAAAATTGACAAGCAGCTCAATAAGTTAATAGCCCAGGGTGTTTTAGAACCAACTGACCACGCTCATTGGGAAACCCCAATTGTAACACCCATCAAACCGGATGGATCGTTAAGAATTTGTGGGGACTACCGGGCTACCCTGAATCACGCTCTTCAACAGAACGCTTACCCGGTACCGGTGGTACAACACCTTCTCCTCTCCCTGGGGGGTGGAAAAGTCTTTGCTAAATTGGATTGAGCACAGGCTTACCAACAACTGCCTGTAGATAAAACAACCGCAGAGGCACAGACGATCGTTACGCACCGAGGCGCCTTTAAGTGCAATCGACTCCAATTTGGAGTGAGCGTAGCCACAGGGATTTTTCAAAGTCTGATGGAGAGACTCTTGCAAGGGATCAAGGGGGTCGTGCCAAACTTTGATGATGTTTTAATTGCTGCCCCAAATAGAGAAATACTAGAAAAGCGGCTTAAATTGGTTCTCCAGAAATTTAAAGACTCTGGCCTTAAAGTTAAAAAAAATAAATGTCAACTGTGTACAGACAAAGTAGAGTTCCTGGGGTACCTAACTGATAAACAGGGCATCTTCCCCACTAACAGTAAACTGAGAGCAATCAAAAATGCCCCAAGACCCAGAAATAGAACTGATCTCCAAACTTTCCTGGGGCTCATTAACTTTTACAACATCTTCTTGCCTCAGAAAGCCACCATAGCTGAGCCCCTCCATAGACTTCTCAACAAAAAAGCCACCTGGGTCTGGGGACACCGCGAGGAGCACGCATTTCGACAAGTGAAAAACTTACTAACCTCAGATGCTGTTTTAGTGCAGTATAACGAGACTCTCCCTTAAACAATTACATGTGACGCATCACCGTTTGGAGTAAGAGCCATTTTGAGTCCTGTGTTACCAAATGGTAGTGAGGTCCCTATTGCCTATTTTTCAAGGACCTTGTCAAAGGCTGAACGTAATTATAGCCAGATCGACAAAGAGGCTCTTGCTGTTGTATCTGCTGTGAAACGGTTTCATGAATATGTGTATGGACGAGTTTTTACTATTGTTACCGACCACAAACTGTTGTTAGGGATTATAGCGGGAGACAAGCCAACCTCCTATATATTGTCACCAAGAATGACTCGCTGGTCGGAGTTTTTAGCTGCGTACAACTATAAATTATAACACCGCCCAGGGAAAGCCATTCCCCACGCTGATGCATTGAGCCGCGCCCCACTTCCGGAAACCATCAATGACCCAGCTCTAACCCTTATGACACTCCAGATTGAAATGCTACAGTCACCACCGCTAATAGCCAGAGACATTGCAATTGAAAAAAAATGAGATCCTGTCTTATCGCGAGTTCTTAGCTGGGTCGAAAGAGGATGGCCAATAGAACAAACTTCTGACAATTTCACCCCTTTCAGAAACCGGCAAACAGAACTGTTTTCTCAAAAAGGCTGCATCCTATGGGGAGATAGAGTTGTCATCCCAGAGCAGTTACAACGAGCAGTATTGAAAACATTGCATGACGGTCACCCCGGCATCGTGCGTATGTAAGCGCTCACACGAAGCTACATGTGGTGGCCGGGCATCGACAAACAAATCAAAGCCTGGGTAAAGACTTGCTTAAAGTGCCAAGAAGTCAGCAGTGCCCCACCTAGAGCAACTCCAACTGAATGGGAAACCTCCCGGGGGCCGTGGTCCCGCATCCACGTTGATTTTGTGGGACCAACTAAAGGACATACATTCCTCCTAACAGTGGATGCCTATTCCAACTGGCTCGAGATCCACGAAATGAAGAATACTACAATGGAGTCCGTCATCCGAAAATTGAACAGGCTATTTGCAATGCACGGACTGCCAGACGTCCTGGTCTCTGACAACGGACCCCAGTTCACCGCCCTGGCATTTGAACAATACTTAGCGGATTGGGGCATCCACCATGCACTAACTTCGCCAACGCACCCTGCGGCCAACGGCAGGGCCCAGCGCATGGTACAATTTGTTAAAAAAAACTCTCCATAAAATGGACTATGGGGACATTGTTGAAAAAATAAACAGAATACTCCTACTCCAACACATCACTCTGCACTGCGTCACCAACAAGATGCCAGCTGAACTATTAATGGGACGCAAGCTCCATTCCCACCTCAACCGATCTTCACCCTTCCTATGAGCCAGAGAAACCCTGCGGATCCAGCGGGAAATGCCGCGAGTTCATGGTAGGTGACTTAGTTTTCACTAAAATCCTCTCCGGTGAACCATTATGGATCGAAGCAACCATAATTCAAACCACCGGGCCCAGATCGTACCGTGTGCAAACCTGTGACGGAAAAGTATGGAAACGCCATATAGATCAACTTTGCTCTAGGCTACAACCCAGTTCCCGCGACTCCTGGGACTCCCAAACTGAGGGGGGAGGGGATGTCGAAGAAACTGAATTTGAGATGGGGGAGAGCAGAAGCGAAGGAAGTCAGCGAGCAGGCGCGATTAATGAAGAAGAATCAGGGAGGGGTGTGACCTCACCACAGAGGAATACCACAACGGAGGCTATCCCACTAAGATCGGAGGACAACAACAATGACAGAATTAGCGGCACCGAGTCGTCCAGCGAGAATGAGGAACTGCTGGTACCAGATATGTCCAAAAACGTCCCACCGAAGCTGGACTGCAGACGGGAACCAGTGGGACAGCGCAAATCTAATAGACAGTTAAAACAACCCACATATCTTAGAGATTACGTCACCGCACTCCTCAAACGGAACCCGGGGGGAAGGGGTGTTATGAACTAATAAAAACGCTTAAATAAAGTTTATCAAAGCTTAAAGAAAAAGCAGGGTTCTAATCCTGCACTTCTGTTTGGCCGATAATAGCGACATCGGATTGGTCCGTTCTGGGGAATCTGATTGGCTGTTAATGAACCACTCTCATTGGTTCAAAGGTTTAATGCTTCCATGTTCTCATTGATTAATAGGTCAGCAGCCTGCCCTATAAAAGGGCTGCTGCCCCAGGTTTTTGCTCTGTTCACGATGATTAATAAAGAGTTGAAGTTCATTGTTCACTGCCTCGTCTCTGTTCCTTGCACCCATGCGCAGAACTTAACAATTACAACAATATATCTTGGTCTTTAAAATAACACTGAATTCCTCTTATTTTTAAATTACCAACTAGAAAGATTGATTTCCTGTTTTGCCTAGTATGAAAGACTTTGTATGATAGTATCTATTTGAACACTTCTTTCCAGAAATTTGATCCAAAATCTGATATAGTTATATTGGGGTCTTGG
The DNA here is from genome assembly GCA_033807585.1 of Hydrophis major. Taxonomy (NCBI): domain Eukaryota; kingdom Metazoa; phylum Chordata; class Lepidosauria; order Squamata; family Elapidae; genus Hydrophis; species Hydrophis major. Next base: position 19,747,037 of record CM066337.1, on the reverse strand, counting down.
TCTTATCTTAACAGTGACTTTTCTTGCTTAGGAAGGAAGATCAAAGAATGATAAAATAATGCAATGGGAAGAGAAGAGAAGAAATGATCAGACTTAAAATAGGTTTGATTTAGACTATTGCTTGTTTCAGGAAGCATGTCTTTTAAATGGCCAGTTAGCTACCCAATATGTTCAAGGAGATGAAGGGAAGGAGGGAGCTGATTTCAACATCACAGGCAAGGTCCTTGAAAACAGAAGTTTGTGATCCTGGAATGGGGGACAGAAAGAAGGACTTGCTCAGGGAAAGTGAAAGTGAAAAGAATAATAGAAAGAAACAAGGAAAGATGGTTGAAGAGGAAGTTGTCATCATATTGCAAAGAGCTAGTTTGGTCTAGTGGTTAAAGTGCTAACCCAGAAACTAGGAAGATGTGAGTTCTAGTCTTGCTTTAGGCGTGAAAGTCAACTGGGTGACTTTGGACCAATCACCAGGAGCCTATGAGTTCTAGTCCTGCCTTAGACATAAGGACCAGCTGGATGACTTTCAGCCAGTCTCTCTCTCTCAGCCCAACCCACCTCATAGGGTTGTTGTTGTGGGAAAAATAGCAGGAGAAAGGAATGTTAGTATGTTCACTGCCTTCGGTTACATATAAAGTAATAAAGGGATCTAAAATCTAAGACCATTTTTTAAAATTCTCATTTGTACTTTCTTTTGTCCACTTTCCCCAATGGTACTTTTATCCTTTCTATTCTCCACAAAATGCTAGGGAGCCTAGGCACCGTTAGAACAACATCAGGAATAATAAGAATATATTTCCTGTATTTTGCGTGGAACTCAGGTAGAGCTCAGATTGACTGCAGTGCATGAAATCCCTTCCATTTCTCCTACTGCCTTGGAGTAAGCTTTTGGGAAAAGAAAGGGATGGAGGGAAGTGCAGCAGGGGTTGGCATAAGGCAACCCCATTTCCCATTGAGTTCCAGACAACACCATGTGGTTTGTGATGTCCTTGATTCTTAATTGGCCTGAATTTAAATTGTTGAATGATGAATGCAGCAGATGCTTGATGATTAATTTGGTTTAATCATGACCATTAAAGAATCGAAGCAACTGAGTGGGGAAGGAATTCACCCATTAGTACTTGCTGTAGTTGTTGAAGCATATTGTGTCAGTCTTGACCCTTAACATTATTCAGGGCAAAATCTTCCTCACTTATATTTTATGAGTGGCCCTATAGATAGTTGTTAAGATTTTATGTACTGAGTAAACCTAGAAGCTGGGTCTTTTCTCTGCTCTTCTTCCGAAGGAAGCTTCTCTGGAAAAGAATATAGAATAACAGAGTTGGAAGGGATCAGAGGTGGTATTCAGCAGATTCTGACCAGTTCTGGAGAACTGGTAGCGGAAATTTTGAGTCGTTCAGAGAACCGGCAAATATTACCTCTGGCTGGCCCCGCCCCATCTGTTCTCTGCCTCCCGATCAGCTGGGACTTCTTACGTTGCCCTGCACAGGAGAACAGAGCTGTAAAGCAGGTTAGTGGGATGGGGAGGGGTTTGGGGGGATTATGTAGTAACCTTTCCCCAGGAGTGGGGTGGGAATGGAGATTGTACAGTATCCTTCCCATGCCATGCCCACCAAGCCAAGTCACATCCACCAAGCCATGCCCACAGAACCAGTAGTAATTTTTTTTTGAATCCCACCACTGGAAGAGATCTTGTAGATCTTCATGTAGATATAATTCCACTGAGGAGAATACATTGACTGTGCTTTGTCAGTCAGTTATGAATCCATGTGGTGGTGATGCTGTCTACACCACATTTGTCTATCTTACCAAGAAGTAGATTGGGTCTACTTTGTCAAATGCATTATTGAAGTCCAAGTATATTATGTCCACAACTGGTCCCCTGATTTAGTCACTTTGTCTAAGAGAATGATTCAAGCACATTTTTTAAATCCTGCTATCAAATCCTACATGTATGTGTTGAATTTTAGCATTAAGATATTAGATTCTCCCCTGATATTACATAACCTTTCATAATAAGTTGTATCAACCTTTCAGCTTTATAATTTATCAATTTTGGAAAGAGTTTGGCTCAAGGCTGGCAGCAATTAGAATCTAGTTTTGAATTTCCTCTCCAAGTTCAAAGCCTGCAGTTTGACATTAGAGAGAAAAATGTTCCCTTAATTCCCACAGCCAAACCCAAACTCTAGTCCATTAGTAAGTTGTTCTAAATCTTCAAAAGTGTTACGAATAAGAATGAAACTGATTGTGTAATACAGTTCAGTTATTAAGTAAAGACAATTCTTAGAATTTCTTATTATTGCTGAAGTCAGAACTTCTCCTTTTAAGACTAATGGATAAGCAGTTAGAAAAAAAGTCATTGAAGATTATTTCAATATATGATTACTGTGGTAATCATAAGATTGTTATATGCAAAGAGATGGAAAGGTTTCGCAGTGCCCATTTCAGAGGAATGGTTGGAGAAATTGACAGATCTTGCTGAGATGGATAAATTAACATCTTTGATTAGAGAAAAGACATTATCTACATTTATTGGAAACTGCAAAATCCCTATGGATGTTTTGTGTAAAAATGAACAAAAATTGAACTTGTAGTTTAAGAGCCATAGTGGTGCAATGGTTAAAGTGCAGTACTGCAGGCTACTTCTGCTGCCTGCCAGCTGCCTGCAATTTGGCAATTCAAATCTCACCAGGCTTGACTCAGCCTTCTATCCTTTTAAGATCAGTAAAATGAGCAACAAGATTGTTGGGGGCAATATATGGACTCTGTAAACTGCTTAGAGGGGGTTGTAAAGCACTGTGAAGTGGTATATCAGTCTAAGGGTGATTGCTATTTCTATTATATCTTTGATGATGAGATCAGATAGATTATAGAAAGAAAAATACTATGATGTAAATTTAATCTTAGGGTAGATTGTACAGAGCAATTTATGACTTTTTTATTAGAAGAAAAAAAAAGGATGAATTACATTAAGCATAAGCAGGTTGCTAAAAGCTACGAGTAACCTGTTGCGCATTTTGAAATTGGTGGTAATGAAGAGGTAGATTATAATGAACCATTCGAAATGGGTTTTTCATTTCCTTTTCCTCTTGTTCATTATTTTATTTAGTTTGATAGAACCTTGGTTTTTCCACTCACTGAGGAATTCCTATAGGTAAAAAGGCATTTTATTTAATAGAACTGAAAAAGTAATACAAATGTATTTGCAATAGAAGCATGAGTCTCATTTCGAAAATGATTCATATAATTAGGAAAAAGCCTTCTACCTTCCTCAGGTGGATTCACACAATCATTAGCATGCTGGAGTAGTGTTATCCTTGCTACTTATGCAATCCACATTCAGAGGGGTTATTTTTTGGCAACATCTGTTTAATCACACTGAAATGCAAACAATAGGCACTCCTAAACACATCACATCGTCCAATTCTCAATTCCTTTTATTGTTGGGAAAAAAATCGTTACTTAAGTCTGAAAACTCTGGTTGCCTAAACACAGGGGTAGGCTTCAAAAATTTCAGCAACGGGTTGTCTGCCCAGTTGCTGGGTGGATGTGGCCTCGGTGGTGTGGCCTAGTCAGCCTCCTGCACCATGATGGGGGGACATTTTTACCTTCCCCAGGCTCTGGAGGCTTTCCTCTATACTCTGGGAGGGTGAAAATGCCCCCCCCCAGGCTCTGGAGGCCGGAAACAGGCTTGTTTCCAGACTTCCGAAATGCCTGTTTCCCCCCTCCCCTCCCAGGCCATATGGAGACTCCTGGGAGGGGCAGGGAGGGTTGGGCAGGGCAGGGCGGGGCCAGCAAGGGGTGGGATTTGGCCGTTTGCTAAACCAGCCATAATGTTAGCAACGGGTCCTCCCGAACCCAGGCAAACCTGTAGCAGCCCACTCCTGCCTAAACACATTTGAAGAGCCCCACAAATTTCTCTTATGGCAGTGGTGAACCTTCATCTATACTTTCCCTCAGCAGCATAGTCATTCAGAGAATAACCAGAAGGCAAGATGGTTACAGTAGATGCTTCTGACAACCTTTTCTAACTCAACAAGATGTGGGATCCTTGGTGCTGTCTGAGCTTGGTTATGTCCACCCTGAAGCTGATCTGGCCAAAGCCATTTTGAACCGCTTCAGTGTTGCCACTCTGGAGCAGAGGGATAAGGAAGGAGCATTCGAGATAGAGGGGATTCTGTAGCTAAAACAAAATATCTTCTCTTGGGAACCAAGGACATTCTCACACCTGTCGAAGGAAGGCAGAGTGATGCTACCCAAATGCCAGCTCGCACTGTGATTGGACCATGTGACTGATCATTTTCCGAAAGTTATTACTGTTAATAAGGTGAAAACTGTGGGGAATTTCAGAGTCAGTTTTCACGAGAAATGTGCCGATATGATATTTCCAATAAAGCTATTCTTTGAGGAATCTTCCTGCCTTGGAGTTTTGCCTGCTATGGGTCTATTACTTGAACCCTGACTCTAGCCCTGATGATGTTACCTAGTCATGTAATAGAATAGAATGGAATTCTTTTTTGGCCAAGTTTGATTGGACACACACAAGCAATTTATCTTGGTGCAAATGCTCTCAGTGTACATAAAAGAAAAGATACATTCATCAAGAGTCAAGAATCATCAGGTACAACACTTAATAATAGTCATAGGGTACAATATGTAATCAAATCATACTAGGAAACAGTTAGTATGGTAATGAAATATCTTCAAGAAAACAACCAAGCTGAGAGAGCACTAAGGACCTCTCATTTCAACCCTGACCTACAAATATTCTCCTTTATCGACATAACCAAGCTGCTTGAACTGTCCTGCCTAATTCTGCCTAATTTTTGAAGCGATGAGCCCACAGTAGATTACTGTCAAATGCCATACTGATATTCTGTGAATGCTTATGAGTCCCTGTAAAACCCAGTGGCATTTGTTTGGGACAAGAGAAAGGAGAGAGATTATTGACTGTTTGAAATTTGTTTTTGAACGTATCAGCTCCCTATTTATTATTAGCTTTAACTTTAAAAAACAAATCTAAAAAGTAACAGGAAAAATCGGGGCAGGAAGGCTAGTAGATAAGTAGGACGTTTCAGGGACATTTGTATATATACATGTTATGACTTCCAGTTGAAAAGGATGGAAATCCAACTATTTTGCTTTTGTACAAAAATTTCTTTTGAGCTGTCCCATTGTCACCCCTTCCTCCTACACATTTAATGGTGTTGAGCTAGACTTGTTTGATTATGGTGTTCTGATCCTGTCATTCATTTCACATGGTTGTCACTCATCCAGATAACCAATTAAAGACAATTTCTTCAAGATTGCATTTTAGGATTTAGATATTAAATTAATCAGTGGACTATCTCAATTACCATAATAATCAGCTGGCTTGGACTGATCTATGAGTACATCTTAACGGAGTCTTACAAATTGATTTCTGATGAAGTTTTAATTGACTGGATAATCAGCAGGAGCCAATATGAATCAGATCTAAAACTTGCTTGTGAAAGCCATAGGAAGACACCCCCTCCCCATGTATTTAACTTAGATAGAATGGGTGAGAAAGATAAAGGTATGATTGATGTCCCCCTTATCATCATTTATGATCCCAAATAAAAATTGTACAGTACTTGCAATTTTATAGCTGATTTTTTTCAACAGCATAAGAAAAACATTGTTTTTCTTGTTTTCATTGTTTTCCCAGAGTTGGGAAAGATCTTCTAGCCCATTCCATACCAAATCAGATCTTCATACCATTCCAGAGAAATGACAGTCCAGTCTTTTCTTAAAAACCTTCCATCTCCCTGTATTGTCAGATCTACAGCAGATCGTAACCAAATGATCTCTGTACAATCAGTCTTAACTACAGTCTTTCCAATAAGCCAAGGAATTTGAGATTGAAGGCACTGAGTGTAGAATTTACATTACATTCTCCCATTTCTGTCAGCTATTTCATTATGTTGGAAGAGGATTGAGGCCAACAGAACCCCCCACAGAAGTTAGGATAAATGAGCCAATCAGAAATCAATAAAAATAGAGGAAGGTTTCAGAACCAAAATGCACTGATTATGAGAGGGTGTCAGATCCGTGTATCTGTCATTTCTTCAGTAGAAGAAGAAAAGGGGGAGGGGAGGCTGATATAGAAATCCTTTCTTGATATAACCTGAATATATTTAATCTTATATTGAATTTGTATAACCCACACATGATATGATAGAGGGAGAAAAGTCAGATGGCCAGAACTATCACCTCTGAGAGGCACAACCAGGAGATGAGAAGGTCATAAAAATTCCACAATGAGATTGTACTTTGGGAATCTCTTGAATAGTTCGTTCTAACAAGAGGAGTGGGGAGGAATTAACATACTGGCTTTGGTTTCACTAAATACACATCGAGAAAAGGGGAGGGGTTCTAAACTCCCTTATGTATCCCTGTATGCCTGAGAGACCTCAGACGCTGCTTTGAACTCCTACATGAATTGTCTCATCTCAATAAAGGATTCCTTTTTGACATGTTTGGATACATTTTCAGAAGTTCATTCTAGTTGAGTGAATGGGAAAAGTTCTGTAGCCTGACAGAGGGTCTTGAATACTTCTTCATTTGTGGAGCGTTGTGTAGAAAAGCAAATTATTTACACCTTCCCCCACAGATACCATGAAATGATGCTCCCCTCCCACCGGCACTGAGAAAACAAAGCAAAATGGATAAAACATATGGTCAACAACAACTACAGAGAGGTTTTGAAAAGAAATTCTACTTCAGTTAATCAACAAGAAATGTTAGCCCATAGTGTTTATATTTGATTGAGAAAGTCTTCAAGCTTTAAGAAAACAGAAAAATATCTTTAACCTGTCTCTGCACTGATCAACTACAATTCTCTACTCCCCGCCTGAAATCTTAACTTAAATTTCATCTTATTACAGGTAATCCCAAAGGTGCTTTTTCAGGAGGCATCTGGACTTTCTTGTTTTTTCTTTGAAGATGTTTCGCTTCTCATTCAAGAAGTTTCTTCAGCTCTGATTGGATGGTGCGGAATGGAAGGATTTATATTCCTTAAATCCTTCCATTCCCCACCATCCAGTCAGAGCCGAAAAAGCTTCTTGGATGAGAAGCAAAACATCTTCAAAGAAAGATCAGAGCTGAAGAAGCTTCTTGGATGAGAAGCAAAACATCTTCAAAGAAAAAACAAGAAAGTCCAGTTGTCTCCTGAAAAAGCATCTTTGGGACAACCATGACCTGGATCATTGAGAATCTCTGTAGACTCTTATTACAGGTAGTCCTCAACCTATGACTACCACTGAGCCCAGAATATGTTGCTAAGGAAGGCAGCTCTTAAGAGTTTGTTGCCCCATTTTACAACCTTTCTTGCCAGAGTTGTTAAGTGACTCGCTGCTGTTTTAAATTAGTAACACGGTTGTTAAATGAATCTGGCTTCCTCATCGACTTTCACTGTCAGAAGGTCACAAATGGAGATCACATGACCCTAGGATGCTAAAACTGTCATATATACGAGTCAGTTGCCAAGCATCTGAATTCTGATCGCATGAACAAAGGGATGCTGCAATTGTCATAAGTGTGAAAAACAGTCATTAAGTCAGTTGCCAATCATCTGAATTCTGATCACGTAACCGTAGGGATGCTGCAACAGTCATAAGTGTGAAAACGGTCATAAGCCACTTTTTTCAGTGCTGTTGTAATTTAAAATGGTCACTAAACAAATAAGTTGTTGTAAGTCAAGGAATGTCTTTATTGTCTATCAGTGCCCATGATACTAATATAATATATGAGATCTTGTGTGGAGTGATATTTTTGCCTTGAGCAAAATTTTGTGCCATCAATTCCAAAAGTAGTCTGAAATAATTCTAATGGGATATCCTGCTGCTTTTGAGGGATGGGTAGGTGCAGGAGGCAAAATTGTAAGAAAAATATTAACACTGTACTTGTTCTGACCCAAACATGACAAACCCACTGTAGTTAAATAAATGTTCCCTTTATTAGGAGCCCCAGCAATCCAAGCAAAAAGTCTCTCTCTCTCTCCCTCCCTCCCTCCTTCTCTCAGCAGACTAAGAAATCTATCCTCCAGGGAGATGGATAGTTCTCTGCCACATCTATTTATCTCCTCCCCCTGCCTTTTATACCCAGAGCTAGGATGGGATTTCTTAGCAACAGTGGCTCTTCCGTCCCAAGGACCAGCCCATAGATTTCTACTGCTCTCCTCTCCTCTGCCTTCTGCGCATCCGCACGTCAGGCACTGGACCCAGCTGTTCCTCCTCTTCCTCATCAGCCACTTCCAGACCTGGCTCTTCCGTCCCAAGGACCAGCCCATAGATTTCCACTGTTCTCCTCTCCTCTGCCTTCTGCGCATCCACACATCAGGCACTGGACCCAGCTGTTCCTCCTCTTCCTCATCAGCCACTTCCAGACCTGGCTCTTCCGTCCCAAGGACCAGCCCATAGATTTCCACTGCTCTCCTCTCCTCTGCCTTCTGCGCATCCGCACGTCAGGCACTGGACCCAGCTGTTCCTCCTCTTCCTCATCAGCCACTTCCAGACCTGGCTCTTCCATCCCAAGGACCAGCCCATAGATTTCCACTGCTCTCCTCTCCTCTGCCTTCTGCGCATCCGCACGTCAGGCACTGGACCCAGCTGTTCCTCCTCTTCTTCATCAGCCACTTCCAGACCTGGCTCTTCCGTCCCAAGGACCAGCCCATAGATTTCCACTGCTCTCCTCTCCTCTGCCTTCTGCGCATCCGCACGTCAGGCACTGGACCCAGCTGTTCCTCCTCTTCTTCATCAGCCACTTCCAGACCTGGGAGCTGTTAACTCTCCATCTGAGCGCTGATGGATGGCCCAGGCTCCACCACTCCCCCCCATCTCTCTCTGCTGGCTCCATTCCCTCTTCCCCCTCAGAACTCTCAGGGTGCCTCCCCCTGACTCCCACACCGCCTCCTCTGCTGATTGGGCTGCTGGAGACCAGAACAGTACTTTTTAATTTATTTCCCCACAATAGAGCCCTGTCAGATGCTCTAATTGAAAGGTTTCAAAGTGGTGGATCAAGTTTGTGGATCCTACAATCTTCTCCCACACAACTTTTGCTATTTTACAAGAGACAGAATTATATGCTTTCTTTGAAAGTGTCATGGCTGCTGTTGCAGGCAATGTATTTATTTTATTTTATTTATATATTAATTAAATTTATATGCTGCCGATCTCACGAACAAGAAACTCTCCTTTTGATCACCATCATGGCCTGTTTGTAATTGTGATGTTTAGTGCCTTCTTTCTCTGATTTTGATATTACTTTTCTGTTTGTGGGAGACACAAAAATCCATCAGGGGGAGCTGCCACTTCAGTTGGAGAAAACAGATTAAACTATTTACAGGTAAAAGAGTGGATAGAGATGTTAAACTTTAAGGGCAATTGTCTTGGATTTTTCACCCGCAGTGTAGAACCAACCCAATGAACAATGGCATCTGAATCGAAGTGGTGTTGATAAAGACCATTCTTGGCAAGCCATTCCTCATTACTCTTTTTATTCAATAATCCAGCTCTCCCCTGTGCGAAAGAACTACACGGATATAAATTGGACTTGAGAAATAGTAATATCCAAAAGCTACTGGGAGTCTTTTCAATTCTCTATTGATCTCAAAAGGGCATCCTTGGAAGAAGAAAAAAAAAAAGGACTTTCCAATTTTCTCTGCAAAACAGTGGGACTAAATTTCATCAGGAGGTATTTCTCAAGACTGAAAAAGTCATTCAGATTTGTTATTACATAATTCCACATGCAAAGAACACTTGCTCTTAGTCGAAAGGACAAGAAGTGATGCATTTTCCAGGTTATCTAGTTTATCAGGGTAAGAATTTGTGTAACTCTCATAACCTTATTTTTGTTAATGGACAATGCCCAGATTATTGTCTCTGGCTCTCACCACTCTGTCTCTTTCTCTTCCCCTCCCTTCTCCTCTCCCAACCTTTTGCTCTCCTTGTCCTTCTCGCTCCCCTCCCTTTCCCTTTCCCCTTTCCCACTCCTCTCACTCCCTCTTTCTCCCCTCCTTTTCCCCTTCCCATCTCCCTCCCCTTGCCTCTCCCTCCCTCTCCTTCTGTCTCATTCCCCTCTCTTCCCCCTCCCCTCTCCCTCTCTTTCTCCCTGGACCATTCTCTTTCTATCTCCAACACCAGCTGAGTGTGTGTGTGTGTGTGTGTGCATACATACATACATATCCCGTGGATCTAATTCAGTGGGTCGTAATCCACAAAAATTTATCTGATAATAAATATGTGAACCTGTAAGTTTCCATAAGATTTTTGTCCTTCCAACATTACCTATTGCTAACTACTATGTTGGAAAAATGAATGCAGAACTGTGGGGAGCTATTCTCTGGAGATCTAGGCAGGCAGTGCTGAAATCTCTCCTTCCATTTGATGAAAAACCTCCATTTGCCATCCTCCCCACTTCATTTAAAAGAAGCATCTGTTTTACTTGAGTCATTCTCAAGACACTATAGATTCTTTAGTATGTCCTTTGGTCTTGTTTTGTGTGCAAGACAGTGGCAGCTATGGATGCTATGTGATATTTTACTTCAATTACATAGGTCTCCACTGATCAGCTGCCTCCTCACCTGCTGATCTTTCCCTATTTGAAAAGACGGATGGAAGATTTTGTCTAATATATTCCTTCTATTAGGCTTTAATTGAAGTAGGGGAAGTAAAAATGACTGAAGATCATGGGAAGATGATTATTCACTCCAGTTCAAGATAGACTCTCTTTTGCTTTCTCCTGACACATATGACTTCATATCCAAAAAAACTTGCATCCCACTCATGAAAAATTAACTGGCAATTTCTCCTCTGATTTCCCCATATTAACTAACTTCATTTATCTATATCTATTTTCACCTTTCAATTTAATGAGCATATCTCCCTCTCACATTTATGGGGATGAAAATGAGTTGAGTGAAAATGGGTCCTTTGAAAGCAATGTGTCCAATGATGTATTTACATGATACAACTTCACACCCCACTTTCTTCTTCCCTGATGTCTCAACACTGGAGGCTTGGAGAAGGGGATTTACAACATCAAATTTCCCTTTGGGCATCAGTGCTGTTTCCAACAACAGAAGACAGGCTCGGTATTACCTTGTCATGCCCTGGAGTCTGAATCCAAGGAGGAAGCCAAACAGCTGACAGGGAGTGGAGGTGTGGCTCCGTTGGCTGTGGAGGAAACTGGGGAAGGGCAAAGTCCAGCTGGGCAGAGCAGGGAAGAGGTAGAACAAGGAAGAGAGGGTTCAGAGGAAGACCCAGACCCACCCCCTCTTCATCCTAGGGCATGCAGGAAGGAATGGAGAAGAGAGCAACATGGGTTGCATGGCTTATGGGGGAGGAAAGGACCCTGATTCCTTTCATTAGCCACACCTGGGAAGAGCGTTTAAAAGAAATGCATGCTGAGTGTGGCAGCTGCTGGGAGCAAACATGAGTTTATCTTGTGTTGATTTTAGTTATCTGTGTTCCTGGCATCTTCCCAACCATGCTGAGTTATTGCTGTGCCTTCATGTCTGGAATTCTTGCTCCTGCCCTGCCAAACTAATCACCTCATTTTGCCTTGATTGGACTTATAGGACTCACAGTTTTTGTTGACCTTGTTTTGGACTTGATACTCTGCAGCCAAAGGCTGTTTGTCAGTCTGTGCTCCATTCAAAATCCAAGAAAGAAATACTTAGACTCCATAGATTAGAGGAAAGAAATCTTTTACTGAAATTTGAAGTGGTAGCTACAGGTAGAATTCTGAATCTAAGAAATTAGGCACGCAGATCACATATACCAAGGGATGGAATTGTTCCCACCCCCCCAAAGTTCAAAAGATTGTTCCAATCAAAAGTTCTAAAGATTGTTCCAATCAAAAGTTCTGGATATGGTCACGTGGGCATCTTCAGGTGGTGATGAGGCCTCTGTCTGTTGACCTTGACATATTTTGATAAAGATTTGCAGCTGCGCAGAGAAAAGAAGGCTAAGCAAGGAATAGAAACTTAAGAGCAGGAATTTATACTCCCTCCCCACTCCTCATTTATACATGACAAGAATGTAACACCTCCAGCTCTCTTCCCAGCCATATCCCCTCCCCCCGTTACTTATGGCAGCCAAAAGATGCAAAGCAATAGAAAAGATCTTGAAGGCTGACACTGTTCCTGGGAGAGTTTTTCTGAAGCCAGAAGGTAACCAAGACATTGGGGGCAAAGTTGGAGCTAATAAAGGGATTCTTGCTGATTATCAGACTGTGTTGCCTTTGGGCCATGCCCCGAGTCATCACATACCTTAAAAGGGCTACAGTGGCCTAGTAGAGAAGATGCTGGCCTTATGGATAAGATGCTGGCCTTGTTGACTGGAAGGTTTGCAGTTCAAGACCCAAGCAGTGTAGGACAGGGTGAGTTCCCATTCCTGCCTCAGCTCCTGCCCACCTAGAAGTTCAAAAGCAAGCAAATGCAACTAGATAAATTGGTACCACTTTGGTGGGAAGATAACAGTATTCCGTCTGCCTTGCTATAAAGTCATGTTGGCCACAAGACCACAGAAATGTCTTCAAACAACATTGGCTCCCTTGTCTAGGAAACAGAAATAAGTACTGCTACCTTGAGTCGTACATGATTGCACAGAGGAAACTTTATTTTTTGTAATACCTTAAGGGTCTTGGTAGAGTGTTTAACAGGCTCCAGAATTTCTGTCTTAGCCACCTCTAGGTTTCTTAATATTGCATTTAGAAGATAACAAGAAACATTTCAATCTATATTTCAGTGGCCTTATGAAAGAATAACTCTTCCCTGTATATTTTACTGAGACAACCTCGATATTACCTTAGTCCAGAATTACATTAGTCCTTTTCTCTCCAGCAACATTTTAATGAATCTTGAGGATTCATCTTGAAGATTAATCTCTTGTCAATCCTAGATAAAACCACATCAAGAAATAATGCCTTTCTAAGGTGATTTTTTAAAATGCCTGTTTCTTTAGGTCTCTGTGTTGAATCCATTAACATCCAGTCACAATGGATCATAATGGTAAAATAAAAACTTTATAGCATTGAGTGAGTCCAGACTCCTTACCTATCAAGATGAAAATATAGATAATAAGTGTCATTATGAAGACACATGAGATAGCAATAGTTTTATTTTTATACCAAAGCTAGATGCATATATCCTCAATTCAACAAAAAAATATTAAAAAGAGAAGTTTTTTATGCCATCCCTGAAATAACACTGAATATCTTCACTGCTCCATTTCCCCTCCAATCATACAATATTCATTGCCTTGATTGTATTGCTGTTGTTCTTCCGGAATAAAAGTTAATATTTTTAGCCAGAATATGCAAATAAGAAGCAACCTCAAAGAGATGAAGGCAGAAGAATCCAAAACAGATGAAAGAAATGATTTAAAGTCCTATTATAATCTTAAATCTAGTTGAACAATTCTGTTAAACTGCTATTTGACTCCACAACAGGCACCTCTACAAAAGTCTTATAAACCACCCTCACGCTTTCTTAAAACTTGATGGCCCTACACAATGAAGATAAACAGAATCCTTGGGTAAATGTTGAGTAGGTGATTCTTGTTTTTGAAGCCAGTAGTTGTCCAATTTCCATTGGCTGAAACTTTATGATGGTTTATTTATGATGGTTGCAGTGTCCTGGGATCATGTGATCTAGTGGTAGGATTCAATTTTTTTTACTACCAGTTCTGTGGGTGTAGCTGGGTGGGTGTGTTAGGAAGGATACTGTAAAATCTCCAGTCTTTATTCCCCTAATCATTCTTGCTGCCCTTCTCAGCACTCTTTCGATGTTTCTCAACATTGTTTTTATATTGTGGTGACCAAAATGGATGCAATATTCCAAGTGTGATCTTTATAAAGTGGTACTAATCAGTGATGGGGTTCAAATTTTTTTTACTACCGGTTCTGTGGGCATGGCTTGGTGGGCAAGGTGTGGCTTGGTGGGTGTGGCTTGGTGGGCATGGCAGAGGAAGGATACTGCAACATTTCCATTCCCTCCCCATCCCACTAACCTGCTTTCCAGCTCTGTTCTCCTGTGCAGGGCAACAAAAGAAGACCCAGCCAATCAACTGGGACTTGGGAGGCAGAGAATAGATGGGGGCAGGGTCAGTCAGAAGTGGGATTTGCTAGTTCTCCTAACTACTCAAAATTTCCGCTTCCGGTTCTCTAGAACTAATCAGAACCTGCTGAATACCCACTTTTTTGTGACCTTCTGACAAGCAAAGTCCATGGGGAAGCCAGATTCACTTCACAAACCTTCACAAATTAATTTAACAACTGTAGAAGTGTGCTTAACAACTGTGGCAAGAAAAGTTGTAAAATGGGGTAAAACCAGAGGTGGTCTTCAGTAGGTTCTGACCAGTTCTGGAGAACCGGAAACAGAAATTTTGAGTAGTTCACAGAACCAGTGGTAACCTTCCCCCAGGAGTGGGGTGGGAATGGAAACTTTGCAATGTTCTTCCCCTGCCATGCCCACCAAGCCACGCCCACAGAACCGGTAGTAAAAATTTTTGAATCCCAATACAGGGAAAAACTCACTTAGCAACTGTCTTAGCAACATAAATTTTGGGCTCAACTGAGGTCATAAGGACTACTTATATGAAGTTGAATTTCTCATACCTAGGGTTTACTATCTAATCAAACCTAATCAATGAGAGAAGCAACTTAGAACTAAGGAGAAATTTCTCAATAGTGAAAACAATTATGCCAGTGGAATGGCTTGCCTTCAGAAGTTGTGGGCACTCCATCACTGGACATTTTTAAGATTGGACAGCTACTTCTCTGGAATGATATAGGGTCTCCTGCTTGAGAAAGGGGTCTAGAAGAACTCCAAGTATGCTGTCCAGACAGTTAATGGGATTTGGGATAGTTAGTTAGGAATTGTGAGCTGTCCCATTAAGAGAATGCATCATGGTAAATGTAGTTAAGGTATCCTGGGAAATGTAGTCCATGTCATGTGGTCACATCTGTAATCCTGATTGGTCACTAAATTGACCCTTGTTGGGTTGGGGGAGGCTCCCTCACTCTTGCCTGAAGCCACCATACCATGTAGTCGCTTCAATCATCTTTCTACACCACAATTCAGATATGCACAATTCAGATATGCAAAGGATTGGACATTAAGAAGAACCTCATCATAAATGTGAGTTGACAGGATACCTGATGAACCAATAAAAATATTTTATATGGCTGCTTTGTGGAGTTGATCTTCTGCTTTATGCCATCCAAATATTAATAAGCAGAACAGTAGAAAGATAATTTAATCTTGTTTCCTGGATAAAGATAAAGTAAAAAGATAAAGACAAAGATATTTTGAAGCTAGGAGTAAATGTGCATGCTATTCCTTTGTTCCTAAAACCTAACATCGTTTCAGCAGGAAGGGTGTGAAAGAAGTGCTGTGTCTCACATTGCAACTCCTAACTCAGAAAGAACCAATTTGTAAAATAAAGGAAGGGGGCAGGTATTTCTCATCCATCCCTGTATTCATCCAATTACAAACCCTTTCCAAATGCAATGAGAAAGTTTCAGAAATCTTGCTGGTATTTCTAGAAAGGAAAACTAATTTTGCCCTGCTCATTCCAGCTGAAAGTCTTCGTACTTCTTCTGAGGGGCCCTTTTCTTCTCTGGCTGTTTTATTGGGGGTCGTAATTCATTACTGACAGACCTTCTTCAAAGCAAAGAAGCCCATTCCCCCCTCCCAAGACACAAGGCTAATTCAAGCAGCTACATGAACAAAGGAGCAATTTCTTTTTTGATTAAAAAAACCTAGAGTTTATCCATCTTTACTAAAACATTTAACAGTATAACTCTGCATGCAACCTTTGGAATGTTGTACCTTTGGAGTGCTGTATTCATTTGATGATTTTCTCTTCCAGCGAGGAAATAATAAATTTCTCTGGGGCTCACCCCCCCCCTCCAGACTTAAGCAAAGCAGCCCAGTCTAGGAGAAATTTCCCAGAGAATTCTAAGATTTGTCTGCCAATTTTTACAAGAACTTGAAGTTTCCCAAATTTAACCAGTGTTTAACCAATGAAAAATCCTCTTTTTTAAATTATTGTGGAAACATTAAACAACTTAATGCAAGGTTCCAATACTAACAGGCAATCCTGCATTTTGCTCTCACATCTTCAGACTCAGCAACAACGCCTACTTTAACGCCCACTTGTGTAGCAAGCACGCAACACACCCTAAAAGCAACCAAAAGCGCCACCTACGTGCTCAAGTACTAAATTTTCCAAAATTCACCTTTGCCAATTTGAGGCATGGCAACTTTGTCAGCCATGACAGATGTCCCTGAAGTACCAGAGGACTTGAACCCTCCACTCACCCTAGATGTAAATGTGAAGCCTGTTTCCCAAAACCATCATCTGGACATCCAAACCTCCGAAGACATGGCGATACCTCAGAAAGCCTATGACCTCAGACAGCAGAGGAAGCTTACCTCACCCACGGTGGCACACTTCAAAGAGGATTGGGCCAGGCAATATCGCCATCATGCAGATGCATGGATGGAGCTGGTAAGGATCTGCGATACCCCCAAAAGCAAGTTCCCCTTCAAGAGCCTCCTACTAATGCAGGAAGAGATAGAGGAGCATCTATTCATACTACCCGAACTCTCAGGCACAACAAGATAACTGCGGCCAGCCTACACAGCAGTGTGAAGCACCACCATCATCTCTGAAATGGCAGGACAACATCCTCCATAAGCACTGGGAGGAGCACTACGACCTGTTGCTGACATATAACTCGAACCTCCCCTCTACATCAATGCCTCTTACTCAATCCACCTCTACAGATGATGCAGACTATTGGAGAGAGTTGGCTACCAGCAGAGGAAAGCTAGATTTGGCCGCCAATGGGGTATACAAATTCTCTGACGTGCCAGGCAGCGAATATCTCCTCTGGAAGAAAATTTTCCTGCGCATCATTCAGGATGCATGCCTCAAATCCTATGAAGTACTCATACACTTGATAGCGTGGCTAGGGCCACGGTCTGACAAAGCAATGAAGGCACTTTATACCTCCCACTTAGATGACCCAGATGTTGCCCTACAGTTGGCATGGAAAAGACTTGATGAACTATACGGTGATCCCACAGCAGTAGAATCAATGCTCTTGGACAGCCTCAACAGATTTCCTAAAATTCCTATTGACAAGCCTCACCTGGTCACAGAACTCTCTAATATACTTATACAACTGAAAATGGCACAACGGGATCCCTGGTTACTGGGATTCGCTTGTCTTGACCACGTCGACAAAATTGTTCAAAAACTCCCACAGGTGCTAATTGAACAGGGGCTCAAGTTGTCTGATGCCTTCGTGGCCAAGGGTCACCACAACTATATACCCTTTACCTTTCTCAAAGAATTTGTGGCCCACTAGGCAACAATGTGCAACATCCCCTAGGTGTTAGAGCTGTTAGTTCTCCCAATGAAAAAAGATACAACAGCAACTGTACATATACAGGATGCCTGATGAACCAATAAAAAAGACTTTGTATGGATGCTTTGTGGAGTTGATCTATCTGCTTTATGCCATCCAAATATTAATAAGCAGAACACCAAGGTCCTTCCCAACTCTGTTATTCTGATATTCTGTTATGTCTTCTGGCCTGAAGCCATAGCATATAAGAGGGCAATGTTTTTCTGTTCTCTGAAAAATATCCTGGCTATGTGTAGACATCAAAATACATACCAAAGACTCATGTCTTTATGTTTTGAAACAACATTCTTGGAAGAAGTACTGTATTATTTCCCCAAACTAAATGGCAGTTTACTCGCTTTGCTAATTAAGTGGTAATCAGTGTTATGCTCACATCTAATCATTGGCTGCTCACACCTTTTGCAGAGAATGATGGGATCATAGCAAAGGCACTGACAAAACTATAATTATGCCAAAGAGGACAGATGGTTGAGATACAAATACCCCAATCTAGTCATTTCTAAAGGCTCCAGAGCTCTGAAAGTACAGATGGAGCTATTCAGTTTGCAAAGACTTTCTGTTCCACCTCTGAATGAGTTTGAGAGCAGACTTACAGAAGGACATATGCATGAGTTTTAAATGCAGTATTTGGGGAAAAAATGAGTTTCATGAGCACAAAGACAGAGCCTTATATGTGGTGGCCCCAAATTCTTAACTTAAAAGGATATGATAACATAAAATGATGACTCATCTATTCAAGTTACTCATAGAAAACAAAGAATTTGACTGATTTTAAGTAAAATCTGTTACTGTCATTTACTTCTCCAACTGTGGACTTATTACAACAAATTGTAGATCAAGGGTCTTCAAACTTGGCAAGTTTAAGACTTGTGGACTTCAACTTCCTAAGAGATCTGTAAGGGGTGTGCATAAGTGCACCATCATGCCTACCATCCCTGTCCTGTTGTCCCCATTTATTCGTACCTATTTCCTGTATTCTTACTCAAGTTTATACTTATAACTATTATCTTGTAAGCAATTGACAAATCAAATAAATCAAAATCAAATCAAACTCCCAGAATTCCTGACCTAATATGATTGGAGGAAGAATTTTTGGGAGTTGAAGTCCACAAGTCTTAAAGTTGTCAAGTTTGAAGACCCCTGTTGTAGATTCACAACAAGTTTGAAACCCAGCAATATTCCATAACCCTTCCACATATTGCCAAAGCAAAACAACAACAACAAAGCTCCCTTAGGAATTCAACCTAAAAATGTATGTATTTCAAAACTGTACACAATTGCATATCAAAACTGTCTAGATTTTCATCAGTTTTACAGGCAATGCCCATTTTCCCAGGCTTTCTTTATAAAACACTTTTTTCTAAGATGTTGGGATTTCATGTACCAAGCCCATTCTATCCCCACAGTATGATCTTTGTTGACATGCAGTAAAACAATACGCTATATTTTTAAAACAGTCTCTCCAGGAACATTAAGAAACTTTGGTGCCTCCTTTCTCTTCTTCTTCTTGCTATTTTTGCTTCTTTGCAAGGATTCCAAATTGCCTTGCAAACCAGGACAACTTGTTTCTTTCACATAAAATTGAGGGCATAAAGGCAGCTTGACTTCTATGAATATATATGTTGCCTTTCCATCCCTGTACTTTTTCTTTATTAGCAAGGATTTATTTTTAAATAAAATACACAGATGCTGAGACGATCAGACAGTACAAATGAAATGGCACTAGCTCTGGCAATTTTGCCCAGCAGTAAGGCAGATTGTTCTTTATTTACTTGTTATGATCTCTCACCCACATGGCCCCACTCTATGAAGCTAGTGGTAGGTTCTCTATTTTTATTCAACCCACATTTTTTGTTAGTGTTTCTGGAATGCTAAGAAATTATGGCTTCATGCTTTAGCATCCTGTGAAGTTTTTTTTCCCCATTATCATTTGACCTACACACTTGCTTTGTTGGAGAAAGAAAAGAAAAGAAAAAAGAAAAGAGAACTCTCTATCATATCTATTTATCTATATCTATGTATCTATCTATTCCAGGGATCTTCAAATGTGACAGCTTTAAGACTTGTGGAGTTCAACTCCCAGAATTCTTCCTCCAGTTATGTTAGCTCAGGAATTCTGAGAATTGAAGTCTTAAACTTGCCAAGTTTGAAGACCCTTGATCGATCGATCTATCTATCTATCTATCTATCTATCTATCTATCTATCTATCTATCTATCTATCTATCTATCTATCTATCTATCATTTATCTATCCATTCCTTCCATTCCATCCATCTGTCCCCATCTCTCTCTATCCCTCTGTGTCTGTCTGTCTATCTATCTCTATCTATCTATCCATCTATCTTTCTATCTATTTCTATAATTTATCTATCTATCAATTCCATCCATCCCTATCTCTATCTTTATCATTCATCCACTATCTATCTTTCTTTCTTTCTTTCTTTCTTTCTTTCTTTCTTTCTTTCTTTCTTTCTTTCTTTCTTTCTTTCTTTCTTTCTTTCTTTCTTTCTATCACATTTTTATGTGATTCTTTTGAAAATGAACTTCAGCTTGTACCATTTAAAAACTTACTATGGCTGCTACAATTTCCAATGCAACTATCTCTGTCTGAAAAAATGAAGGCAAACTGGGACCACCTCCTGCTTGTTGTCATTTTTTAAAAATCTCATCTTGCAGAATGTATAAAAATATTTGTACAACCCTACCGTGCATAATTTACCAATAGATTCTATTTCCTTCTACCTGTCTATAACTCCCACCTTCCTACACTATTTTATTTTATTTCAGTCCCTTCTCATTTTCCTAGAGTTCTTCAGGTACCATGACACCACAAATTATACTGGTGATAAAAATAACTAAGCTACCAAATTAGAGAACAATAAAAAAGATAGGTGCAATGGATGAAATTGACTATTGTTACAAAAAGTTAAATGCCAGATAAATCACAGACCTACTTAAATATTTTGCCTCTGAAACATCAAGCCAAGTATACAATCCAGCCAGATCTATCTATATGGCTTCTACGTAGCTGAATAATCTATACATTTGGGCAATGGGAATGCTCCTTTGCTCGCTTCCCTACATACTTTCCCCATAAGATTTCACTATTATCAAAAAAGGAAAAAAGACACACACATCCATCTTCTCCCCCATCCCCTATCACTTTGCCTCTGAAGCTGAGATTAATAGAGATTCTGGACACATATTATTTAGAATGTTAAAGGTCATCTTTGTCACTCTGAATTGAGCCCAGGAAACACATTTCTTGTAAGACAAGATATTATGTGAATCTGTTTAATGAGCATGCACTGCATCTCTCTGCTTTCATTCCAGACCATTTATGTTTTCCAAAGAGCCTTCACATAGCCCAAAATGGAACCTATTGCAATCAACTGGATTAACAAAATGAAGGCACACTTCAGGGTGGTCAAGGTTGATTACCTATTTGTTCCCACAATTTATAAAAATACAACTCTCCCCACAATGAATTCTGTTGTGATCATCTGTGTGGCTGCATCCCGTTACCAGTTGAGCAGTATTAAGCTCTGTCATTGGCAGAAATAGTTTTAAGCCATTTGCACATTTCTGGGCTGTAACAAACAAACAACAACAACAACAAAAACCTTTCTCACAGTTAATTGTTTAACAGTGGCATCAACAAAATGACTATAGCCTGTATATAACTACAGGGAGTCCTCATTTAAAAATTATAATTGGGTTTGGAAACTCTGTCATTAAGCAATGCAGTTTTAAGTGTTGTGTGTGTGTGTGTACTCATATTGCTTCAGGATGGCAGTTCCACCTGTTTCAGTTGCCATCTTTAAGTGAGTCATTAAGTAAAGGCCTCATATAACCAAGACATGATACTTCCTGCCAGCTTCCTAGGGGGTGACAGGATAGCAGTGTTCCAATATCTCAGGGGCTGCCACAAAGAAGAGGGAGTCAAGCTATTCTCCAAAGCACCCAAGGGCAGGACAAGAAGCAATGGGTGGAAACTAATCAGGGAGAGAAGCAACTTAGAACTAAGAAGAAACTTCCCGAAAAACAACAATTAGTCAGTGGAACAGCTTGTCTCCAGAAGTTGTGGGTGCTTCATCACTGGAGACTTTTAAAAAGAGGTTGGACAGCCAGGGAAAACTTCCAGTTTGCAGGGCTTCAGCAGCAGGCAGGAATCCGCGATCGTGCATGGTTTCTGCCTGGGCTCGCCGCTAGAGCGCCCCAAGCCAGCCGGCTTCGGGGCTAAGCCACCCTGTAGAGGTGGTGAAGGGGGGGGGGAGATTCCAGCAGGGTCAAGGAAAGCTGTATCTTTCCTCCCCAGCTGGCTAAACTCCCTTTCCCGAAGGCAGTAATTAGTTAATAATGAGTCTCTGATTAGAAATGGCCACCTCAAAGAAGCACTCATCTGGAAAAGAAAGTGCAGGAGGAAGTTAAGAAGTGAAAGTTTTGGATGATCGGGATAAGAAGCAACAACCAAGGTATCCTGGAATTTAAATTTTATAAAAGATACATCGCTCCAAAAGAATATTCGGAAGCAGCGAATGAAAGTGAAAAGGGAAAGTTTTTTTTTTCACTCTCCTTCCTTACGTTGACAGCGAAGAGAGATGAATGAGAAATCAGAAAAATCCGCTTTGGCATCAACAGGTAATTAAACTGGAAAATTAAATGCCAAGGGGACAATAAAGATTTCTGAACACTAATTTTTTTTTTTTTTTTTTTACTGTAAGTGGGAAGGGAGAGGAAAAGAATAAGAGCAGGATTTGGAAGGAGGAGGCTGCCTGGAATCCAAAAGAATCTAAAGCTAGATCTTAACAAGACTTCTAAAAGATACATTTTTAACTGGAACTTTGTAACTGAATAGTAACCCCAGGAAGAGAAAGTGAAAAAAGAAGAAAGTGTTAAAAGAAACAGCTTGTGTGTATTTGGATTGCTTGGTGACTTTGGGACTTCTGGGAATTATATTTGAATGATTAAAAACACTTGGGTGGTTGTTAAATTTTTTTTACAATGGCATTACTTGTGGATGAACTGAAAATGGAATTTAAAAACTATAAAGAAGAGGAACAAGAAAGGAAGGGCTCTCTTGGCTCTGTTTTTCAATTTTTAGAAATGGCGATCTGTACCTACAAGAAACTACAAGAAAAGACTGTGCAACAAGAAGATTGGGACAAAGAAGAAGCCATCTTTAATGAACAAGTAACTTTATCTGGGGAAGAAATGGGAAAGGGGGGGAAAGAGAATGGAGAATTTAAGACCTAAAAAAACAACCAAAAAAGGGAAAAATAAGTTGAAAAGTGGATATAATGTTAGAAAGCAACAGAAAAGGGGAACACCAAAGAGGGAAATGGAGGTGGAGAGACAGGGGGATAAAAAGGGCAGAGAGAAGAAGCAAGGGAGGAAGGAAGGGAAGAGAAGCTACAAAGGTGTGGAGCAAGATGTAAAGAAACAGGACTTATTCAGAGATAATGGGTAAAAATTTAACTAAAAAAGCGATTCTGCAAAGGTACATAAGATTGTATGGTTATATTTGTATTAGAAATAATGTTAGAAAATTGGAAACAACATATGATTAAAAAGTGGGATAAAATACTCAGTGTAATTCAGTGAAACTTTTGTGAACAAAATAAATGAAATGAAATAAATGAGAAAATTGAATTAGGAAGGAATGGGAACATTTTAATTACACAATGTTTTAAAATATAAGTGAAGTGCGGGGGAAGTAACTATGGAAAGTTTATAAGTGTTCCCATAGAAGCATGATGCCTATTTGAAAAGTAATGTGTAAAATGTTTAAGATTTAAATGAATATTAATATTAACGATAGAATTGAATTGATATGGATTGTTGTTTTAATTATATTATATACTTATAATTTTTTCTCTTTTTAAAATATAGTGTGTAGCTTTAGAATGTACTAAGCAGAGTCCGAATGGAAGTTATGTATTATATTAAGTGTTATAAATTTAGGGGAAAGATATAAAGGCGTCATACTCCAGTCAATGATTACAGGAGAAATTTTGTTTAATGAGAAAAGATAATAGACAGCTGAAACAGGACAGACAAAGAATATAAGTATAATGATCTGAATTGAATTGAAATAAATAAAATTAAGAAAGTTAAAAGAGGGAAGAAGCTATATAGAAAATGTAGAATGGTAATAAGATATGGAATGGAATATAAAAATGAGCATGAACTTGAATTTGTGTCCGTACGAAGAGCTGTAACCCAGGATCAAGCTGCTTTCAAAAAAGATGTTTTATGTTTTTATGTTTTATGTTTTGTTTGTTTATGTTTGTTTTTAAAAATCAATAAAAATTTTATTAAAAAAAAAAGAAGAGATTGGACAGCCATTTGTCTGGAATAGAATAGGGTCTCCTGCTTGAGCAAGGTTTTGGACCAGAAGACAACCAAGGTCCTTTCCGACTCTGTTATTCTATTCTATTCCCCAGTGACATTGGTTGTTGGAAGTGGTCAGGGAAGGTTAGACTTAGAATAACTTTACTGTCACTTTGAATGTACACTAATCAGCATATATTCAAATGAAATTTTTTTGCCTCCAGCTCTCAGAGAGTCTCCACCTCCAATATACATGACATAAACATGACAATAAATAAATATAAATAAATAATAAAATAAATGCAAAATTGTGTATAGAACCACATATATGAGACAAAGAAACAACATAGTCTAGTTCAGAAGTATACATGTACATGGCGAGAAAAATGAATCTTGCAAAAGTTCACCAGACAGACGGCATAGGGAGCAAACCTGTTACAGAATCTGGTAGTCTGCTAGAAATAGAAAGTTGCAAATCATAAACACTGCACAGGATTATGAAATGCTGCAATGGCCATAAGTATGAGGACCGGATATAACTGCACCCTTGTAGATTCCAACAGTTGCTGAGCAACGGTTGTTAAATGAGGAACACCTGTAAAATAAAGAAAGCTTCTGGTAATCAAACATGAATTTTTACATGAAAGGAGTAAGCATTCCACTGAGTTGTCATGCTGAAAACCTGAATTTTAACTATGCTATTTTTGAACCAAGCCTGAATGATGGATTTAAGACAGCTAGTAAAAAAACAAAATACATCTTACTGACCTCAAATCTCACCAACCAAGGTTGAGATGTGCAAACATGAAGTCCAGTACTTTGGTAAAACACAGCACAAAGATAATACAATCAGAGACAAAATTACACTAAATATATCTTCCTTGTGGCATGTTATCAATATGATATTACACGTCCATAATTCACACAAGGGGAAGGATGAAACTGAAAATAATGAACCAGAAAATGAAATTTCACACTAAAAGTAATTCTTTTTTTTGAAATAAACTTTATTGATTTTACAATTAAAACAAACCAACAACACATACATAAATGAAAAAGAGAAAAAGAAGAAAGGAAGAAGAAAATAGAAAGAAAAAAATAGAAATAATTAAAAACATTCTCATTTTCAACAGTTTGTAAGACCTCTTTTTTATCCTTATTTTATGCCATATACACACCTAATCCTTACCAGACAGACTGTGTATCTGTGTATCACTACTATGGATCTATCCTATCCACTTTTGCCTTTTAGTGTAAAGTCTTTCTTTGGTCTATCCATTTGTACCAGCAGTTCCAGCTGTTGTAGTATATTGAAGTGTCTTTATTTTTTAATGCCAAAGTTAATTTGTCCATTTCTGCACAACTTGACATTTTTTGAATAATCATCTCCTCTGATAGAACATGAGGCTGCTTCCAACATTGTGCAAAAGCCAATCTGGCCACTGTCAAAATGTGTATTATTATATATTTCACTTTTTTTGATATTTGTTTATCAAAGATCCCTAACAGAAAGGACTCTGGTTTGAATTCGATCTGTTCTCTTGTCATTTCTTCCAGCCAGTTTCTAATTTTCTGTCAAAATTTTTGAGCTTCTGTACAGGACCACCACATATGGAAAAAAGTTCCCTCTTTTTTTTTTTTTTTTTGCATTTCCAGCAATTCGGACTCATATTAGGGTGCATCTTCACTAATCTCGAAGGAGGAAGGTGCCATCTATAAAACATTTTATAGGCATTTTCTTGTATGCTGCCGATTTTGTAATTTTATTATTTCTACCCCAGACCTTTATTCCTACTCCAGGCTATCATGTTCCCCTTTACAATTTCGTCTTCTAATTCTACTTCTAATAAATAATTATAATTTTTTTTTTACCTGATCCTAATACAATTTTATCTAATTGCTGGAGTTTGTTGTTAATTCCAAATTCTTTCTTGTCCTGTTTTTATCTACTTTGAATTTGAAGATATGCCCACTGATCAATTTTTAGTCCCCACTCTTGAAGTTCTTGCCACGATTTCAAATTTCCTTGCGTATCCAATAGGTCCTTATATTTAATCATTTTAGTGATATCCAGATTATTTGGGTGAATCATCGCCTCCATTGTTGAAATCCAAATTGGTATTTTTAAATAGTGTTTTTTCCGTATTTTCTTCCAATTAGTTAATAATGAGTCTCTGATTAGGTGTCTGTGAAAATATTTCTGACTAGTTTTCCCTACATCCCATAAAAAAGCATGCCACCCCCTCTGCAAGTCATGGCCTTCTAAGAACAATATTCTCTTATTGGTTAAATTCACCCATTCCTTTAACCATACTAAAAAGGCTGCACTATAATACAATTCTCAATGTGGAAGTGTCAGCCCTCCCCTGCTCTTCATATCCTGCATTGCCATTAAATTTATTCTAGGTTTTTTTTCCTTGCCAGATAAATTTTAGTTATTTTATTAAGTTCTTCAAAAAAAATTTGTGTACTTTGATTGGGATCATCTGAAATATATATAGGAATTTTGGAAGAATATTCATTTTAATAGCAGCAATCCTGTCTAATAATGAAAGTTGCAGCTTGCCCCATGTTTCTAAATCCTTCTTTACCTGTTGCATCAATTTATCATAATTATTTTCCTTAAGTGTCTTACAATGTGCTGTCAGCCATATTCCTATTTAATTTTCTTTATCACTTGTATTCCCATAACTTCTTCTAATTCTATTTTCTGTTTTTCTGTTAAATTTTTAGTTATAAGAGATTGTTATATCTCTTATTTCTGTCTTCATTGTATCCCAAATGTTTTGTTTTGTAGTTGCTCCATTATCATTTTCCTTTAAGAAATAATTTAATTCCTCCTTGAGTTTGTTGGTATATTCTTTTTCTCTTATTAACTGAGTATTTAACTCTTCCCCAATGATCTCACAAACTGTCACTCACTTGCTTTTTTACATCAGTGGCAGTCCAGACTTTGGAGCTGCCATTAATAGGCGGCTGTTTCTTCCTCGTTGGGCTCTGGAGGGCTCCTCTTCGCTGCAGAGGGGCTGCCTTCCCCACACTGCAACCCGAGTCTACCCCACACCAGCATGAATCTCTCTGGGACTCGTGCACCCTCAAAGGATCACGCCAACCACAAAAAGAGATTAACTGAAACCACAGACGGGCTTCTGCACCTCTGTTCATCTTTGCCTTGCCACTGGAAGTCCTCACTAAGAGTAATTCTAAGATATTGCTCCAAACAAAAAGAACCCAAACAAATTGGTTCCATGTTAGAAACAAGATATATGGTGTTACAATCCAAAATAAAAGTGCACTGAAAATAATTTAGAACACCTCCTTTATGTCACAAAGCAAGAAGGCTACCATATCTGTTTTCACCGTACAGATAATTTGTTATCTGGTGGAAAACTGGCCTTGGATATAAGGTAAATTTTATTAAAAAAAATTTAATTTTTTTTATAACCAAAGCATGAGATAATTCCCAGAGTGGAAAAACAGCAGAAGTTTAAGTCTCCATGTCACAGCCTTGTCCACCTGTAAATGAATTTTGACTACTTGCCAGCAAATGAGATTTAGAGGTAGGACAGTTTAAGCAAAAAAATATTGGTTTTCAGTAGAAATAATATCGCACAAAAGGGATGAGAAATAGCATTAAAAACTGTTCCAGTGCCATACTGCACTTAAGAGATTTAATGCAGGAAATTCCAAAACTTAATCTAACCATAACTGCCAATTAAGATATCAATTTAAGAACAGAAGCTCTCTCTCTCTCTCTCTCCCTGCCTGTTTACCTACCTACCTATCCATATCTATCATCTATCTATCTATCTATCTGTCTGTCTGTCTGTCTGTCTGTCTGTCTGTCGGTCGGTCGATCTATCTATCTATCTATCTATCTATCTATCTATCTATCTATCTATCTATCTATCTATCTATCTATCTATCTATCTATCTATCTAACCATCTACTGCCTTTATTATTTTGATAAAAGACTTAAATAGCTAACCTTTCTACTACCTCTTTCTCCTATTTTCCCCAACAACAAGTGAGTTGGGTTGAGAAAGAGCAATTGGTCCAAAAGTCACCTGGCCAGTTTTTCTTTCTAGCCTGGTTCCTTAACCATTAGACCAAACACTACCAACATTTTGCAGCAATGGTGTTCATGTGGGCAAATGCAGTAATGGTCAGGAAACTGACTGAGGGTTTGAGCTTTTAAAAATTAAGGGGAAGGGAAGGGTATAATATTTCATCACTGATATCAAAGTCTAGCTTTTCAGCATCAGATTTAATTAGTCTCTCTTCTTGTCTTTTTAAATCCCTCCCAAAATTGTATGTTAAATGAATAGCCACATTTTGTGGATCATATTTTCCAAGAAACTTGTAAATAAGTTTGGTGGTACAGTGGTTAGAATGCAATATTGCAGGCTGATTCTGCTGACTGCACAGTCCAATATTTTTTTAATTCTTTCTTCTGTAGATGTTTCCTCACTTTTCCAATGTTGTCTCAGCCTCTTTGGGTATTGGCTGGGTTGTGCTGAAGAAACAAGACATTACTCACTTGTGCAAAATATGTCATATCAAATATATGTTATCTTTATCATATTTTTCTGGTATTATGCCTAACAAAAAATAGTTCAGGCTTAAAATAACTATTGCTAATGTGTATGTTCAAATACCTGCTTTCTGTATGGGTTCTATAAGTATCTTAAGTTCGTCTTCTAACTTGCAACCATGAGGATAAGCATTTGCAAGTCAAGCAGATGATAATCAGCACCATGGAGAGTGCTATTTGCTAAGAAAGTTAGAGACTGCAGTTAATTGAGAAACACTGATCCAATCGATGTATTTTACTGTATGTTGTACCAGAAACTATACAATGGAGTAGCTCATGGTCATTATTAGAAATGAACTGGGAATCAGGAAAGCACACTGACCTACAGATAAGACAGCAAACATTCAATGGAGCTCTAATGAAAACAGGAATCTTTTACATGTCTGTCTTGTAGATTGAATCACTTTAAGCATATGAAAGACTTTGTCAATACGGAAATGCTTCTGCCTACAGCCTTGTTGTCCAATTACATGGGGTGCTTATGTCTGCTCAATTCTAACCTAGGCAGATCCTGAAAGAAACCTGGAGTGCATTTTTGTAGCAAGAACAGTCTAAAGGGAGACCCAGAAAAGATTCAATCGGAGCCCATTATTTCACATCTTATTGTACGTTTTACTACTGGGTTATTAAATGGATGCTATAAGGGTTTCTTCTCAGGCATCTTGCCTTTGCAAAACTATCTCTCTGTCCCTCCCTCTCCCTTCTACCCTGCCCTAGTGACTTTATTAGTGGCATTCAAAAGACCCCCAAAGTTAGACAGAATGTTTTTCTAGAGAGCAACACCATAAAAACAGTTTAATGATGAATTACAGAAATCAAATGAATTCATGTTGATTTCTGTAATTCATCATTAAACTGTTTTTTTGAAGGATGTTGGCCGAGAGGATTTTGTTAAGGAACCTTGAAGATGACTTCATTTTGTCAGCAGCATATTTTAGAAAAACTGAGCCAAGTCTGTATACTGAGAGGCAGATTTTACTTTTTATCGCTCATAATCTTCCTTGTTATCTATGTCTTTCCTGATAATCCTTGATGATGGGTGGCTATCACTCATGAATTATTGGCTACTATTCTTGCACCATTCATCCAAAGAACATGGCTTTCATCAGCAGGTATATCTCATGGATTTTTCTACTTGCTCATGCAGTAGAGCTCAGAAGCCTCCAAGAGCTGCTCTGAAGATTGTATGGCCTTTATAAAATTTCAGAAGGTTTCTATGTGTGCTGAAACAGCAGCTCTCCCTGCATGAGCTATAGGCAGCATCTGCTAACAGTAATCTGTCTAGCATTAATGCCTTACCATAAGGGCAACTCTTTTCTCCATATATTACTTTATTCTATCAGATGGAGGCATTCATTTGCCACTTCAAAGCTACTGATGTGTATTGAATCCATGAGTGAATTCTGTTTCCTGTTATCCATCACAAACTCAAAGAAGGCATGAAGGGGACTTCTGTAATGGCCAAAATCTGTGAAAGATTTTGAAAGCATTATAATCATTTATTTATGTTAATATTCATGGAATTTGGTAAGCAGCATGGTGGCTTATGTGGTCAGGATGTTGGGATGGAGATTAGCAAGCTCAGGTTCCAGACAGTGCTGTCATAAAGTGGGGTGAGCTCCTGTCCTTTGCTCTAGCTCCTGCCAGGGACAAGAAAGGATCACCAAACTGGACATTCCTGGGCAATGGTGATGTCACTGGCTAATCCTTTCATCCCAGAAACACTTCAGTGCTTCCAACATGAGTTTGATGTAATGCATGGAACTTGGGAATGTTTAAAAAAAATTATGAGGAAAGTTAATTTTATGCATAACATTTGGTTAGTTCTTTCTGATTAGTTTCCAATCTTTAGAGCAAACTTATACATCCATATTCACAAGTGCAAGTAAGCACCAAGTAAGATGAATAAAGGATATTTATAGATATTAGCACATTAATAGTGCTTCATGGTATGGAACACAGCCTGGATGCAACATGGGTAAAACTACTGAGTGTTTCAAAGTTCATTTGCATGGATGTTCTTTTGGAAGGAAAATAGCAAAACCAAACTGAGCCACCCATGAATAATCCATTGAGACAGTTGTTGCAAATGTTACTTCCACTTTCAGCTTTTCTATTCTCACAGAATACACACTGAATGTAGAATGTTAAATAATAGATACTTAGGCACTAAAGTGGAATGTTGCTTCTTCCTTTACCTCCATTGCATAAGCTCTTTTGTTTTCTTGCTCTCTTCCGACTCTTAAGAATCCAGAATTATGGAATCAACACTTATTTTCTCTTTTTTGCTGATACTTTCAGTATTCATGGAGTACACCTTCTATTTCCTTTTTGAAAATTACCTAGGTGTAATATGAAAATAATTGCTTATCTGGATAACAGGATGAAGTATGGGGTTGTCAGGCTCCAAAAATTAAGAAAGACATGTTGAAATTCTTCTAAGCAGTTTCCTTTATTGTTCCTCACCCTAAAGACAGAATCTTGCCAAAATAAAGCAGACTACATGCACTATTAAACTCTGAGAACTGTCAGGATGGAGCATCTTATCTCTCTGTTTCTCCTGCCCAAACTATTTAACTTCACTGATTTTTGCTCCTCTGGAATACACTCCTATCCTCCTGGGAATCTGGACTAAATTCTACCACAGGGGCAAAATGATGTTGCACACACATACGAAATGGTCAGAGCTTGTAGTATGATGCTGTAACTCTGCTTTTGTCATTCTAGCGAAAGCAGCAAGGACACCCCAGAGGACATCCCCTGTATCTAGCATTACTCATGAGACATTGTACATCTAAAAAAAGAGGGATCATTTATGAGAGATAGGGGAAAGAGGTCACCCCTTCCTCAAAAAACACATTGCTGGAAACATTTCAAAACAGTTCCATAAGCATTTAATGCTAGTTGCAAAGATTCTTCATGGCTATAAACTGCAGAATAGTCTATAATTACACACATTGTGCCCACTATGGAAAATTGATACTTACATGGTCCGCTGCATCCTGTATCTTGCCAATGCAGTCTAAATGCAGATCACACATTCCCACTAGAATGACTACAGACATAATTCCAGAGAGAGGCACTTAAAGCATGAAAAAGTTCTTTAAAAAGCATCTAAGAATGTCTTCCCTTTAACTTAAGCACAACCTAATTCTTTGTCGATTTGCTCTAGACCATTAATAATCAACTAGACCATTAATAATCAAAAAAGAAAAAGAGATTGAGAGATACACTGCAGAGTTGCACATATATCAGAGTTTTGGGGAATGTAAAGTTTCCCAATGTTGACAAAAGGATCACAGCCTAGCCCACTTATTTTAAACTCAGAGGGATGTGAGTATAATAATCCATCCATGATGACAATTCTTTGGAGGCAAAGCTAGAAAACTGCCAGCCACAAAACGCATTGGAGAAGCTATTCTCTGCAATACTTCCTTGAAATACAGAAAACTCCTTTCACCTTCTCAGAAAGAAGAAATTGAAGATCAATTCCAGAGCATAAGAGCAGCACAGGATATGAGCTTAACTGATGGCTGAATTAAAGAAGTAAAATTTCTCATGATTAAGGGACTACTCATGAGAAGATATTAGAAAGTCAACCTCTGATGGTTTGCAAATGAATTTCAGGCAAGGGTCTATGAACCCTACTCATTTTAAAGAAATTGATTGCTAGGTGGATAACCTATTCTAACATGCCTGTTTGCAGTATTTCTGGCCTATGCACTTACTTGGTGTCCTTTGGTAGGATTTTGGCTCAGATGGACTTTTGTAGTAGCCTTTCTCATCCTGTTGTCTGTTTCAATTCATTTTGGAGTTCGCATATTGGTGCCTGATTGATTTTCTCTGTAAATACCCACAAATGTTCACTGGTTTAGATCTTTCATGGAGGTACATGAATAATACATCCTTTAGATCAGACATGTGCAACCTTTTGGCTTGTATGGGCCACATTGGGTGAAGAAGAATTGTCTTTGGCTGCATCTAAAATGTATAATGAAGTTAATGTAAATACATATAATAATGTTACATTTATGTTCTTCTGGGGATGCATTACATGCAGGCCAGAATTATATATATGGCCCATAAGCCTCAAGTTGGATGCATCTGCTTTAGATCCTACATTCAGAACCAGTATTAAGTCTTGAACTCTGAGTGAACATGTGATTGTACAGATGTACTCCTCACTATTCGACTTGTCTTCTGCATGTTCTTTGAGTTATAGTTCAACGCTATCTGGAAGAGCACAGGTTTCCCATTGCTGATTCAGTAGAGAGAAAGGATTTAAGGGTGGGCTTCACACTTAAGTGTTGTAAAATGAAACTTCCTTTTCTCTGTAGACATTTGGTGGAAAGGGAGAGAGAGAAAAACAAGGTAAGAACATGCCCATGAGAAATAGGAGCTTTGTTTATGTCCTGAGAACTACCGAGTTTTGTTTGAGGGCACTAAAGGAATGTGATCCTGTTAGTTTAGGACAAAAATGCGGAACAAAAGCACTGCAAAAAAAAAAGCAGTGGGAGGTGTGCAGAAGCTGAGGAAAGAAACAGAAGCAATTACAGTAACTGATCAGCTATCTATTTGCTGGCTGACAGTTTGTTTATGCCTGAAATGAATGACAGATAAATACCTTTCCATTTTTTTGATGGTTTAATTAACCAAGTAAGTTGGGCACTGGGGATTGTGAGGCTTCTTACTAGCATATGCTCTCAAAGAGCTGTCTTTATCATATCATCTAATTTCTCATGGTATGGATCCATTTTTTATGGAAGGAGACAATTTGGAAAGGACAAGCAGAAAGATTCTTAGTTCTTTCTGGTGGTGCAGCTGTTTCTGAAATAAGGCAGGAATAGTAAATTAGCCTGGAAAGAAAAGGTAGGAGGATGAATCCTTTCAGAAGCCTTGGGAGAGAAAGTAAGCAAGAGAAGGGATTCTCAAGAAATAGCATTCTCGAGAAATAATGACAAGTGTCTCAAAATCCCTATTTGTGGATAGAGGAATTGGGGCATAATTTTCCAGAATTGCTCAGGAGGGAGTAAAAATTCTCACTTTTCTTGGAGGTCTTTGACATTGAAAATGGCAGTGACATAATTGCTTTCCTTTCCTCCATTTTTTCCCCTTCTTGGCTCTTTTTTCCTAATGAATGTATCTGTATTTCATTAAAAAAAACCTATAAGTTGTCTGAAGAAATTCTGTTTTGATGAACTTCTTTCTGATCTTTTGCTCTCTGCTGGTTTATTTGTCTCTGAAGACACTCAACCGGAGCTTTTATTGCTCTAATTGGAGCCAGATAGAAAATTCTGAAGTAAGTATATATATATATATATATATATATTTTCAGAAAAATTTCTGAAGCCCTTATCTTTTTCTTGTTCAGGAAAACCTATTCACCCACCAATAGATGTCAATTTACATTTGTTTTCCAGAAGGTTGAGTATTTTTTGGAGACCATTATTATTTCCATTATTTGATTACCATATTTACCTGCAGACTGAATTTCTACATTATGCTTGAATATGGCTTGTTAAATAAACCACAGGACTGAGGTGTAATTTCTGCATTTCATCTATTGTAAGTAAATTACACAATGTGCTTTCCCAAAACCAAACCAGCCACATTGTGTACATTATGAGACTCTGATCACATCACATAAGAATGCCTGAAAGCATATTAGATCAGAAAAATTGTGAAGGTGCAAAAATGCTGTTTTGGATGCCAGCCCAGTTGCTGCTGATAACATTTGCAATGGTAATACTAATAACGTTAGAGTCAGATAAAGGACAATCTTTGTAGCTCAGACACTGTAGAAAGTGTTTGGAGATGTTTCTTCAAAAAGTGAATAATTTAAGATAGACCAAAGTATTGAGGCTCAATGGAGGAATGCTTCCATTTCATTTGATGAAATGCCCCTGCTGCAACCACTATGATTTCAAGGCACAGCACATTTCAATAGCATCTACTCCATACCTTTTACTGATTAGCATTTAATTAATTCTGCATCAATACCTCTCTTTTATGTTTGTTCTAATACTCCAGATGTCTTACACAATACTAACAGTGCAAATGATACATCAAAATGAAATTAATATCACTGAAATGAAAACTTACATTAAAATTAGTTTTAAACTAATAATTAAGCCCCTAAAAATATGACAGAGGCATGTTAAGGAGTATTTGCAAACTGTGAATGTGTTCTTTTGGAGAGAATGCTAGCCTACACAGAACAACCTTCACATCAGATCTGGGGTACCTCTTATGCTTAGTCTTTTCCGCATTTAGTTTTAGCTTCTTATTGTTTGTCCAGTCTGTTTTTTCAAATTAGATAGTGTTCAGGGATATGACTTGTTTTATTTGACTCAGAAGGAGAGGAGCAGTAGAGTTGGCCTCCCACCCCAAAACTCCACTGACCTCTTCTATTGGTTAAAATATCAAAGGAGAAATAGAACTCTGGAGAATACTTTGAGGAATAAATAGTATTACTCAAAATCCACCATGAAAGGGCTGGATGAAAAAGTTGGAATCATTGCAAAACAGGGTTCCAGTGTCCAGTTCAGCCAGACGGCCTAAAAATATACCATGTTGATGATACAGGTAGTCCTCGACTTACAACAGTTCACTTAGTGACTGTTCAAAGTTACAATGCCACTGAAAAAACTGACTTACGACCATTTTTTTCACACTTATGACTGTTTCAGCATCTCCATGGTCCTATGAGTTACATTCAGATGTTTGACAATGGACTCTTATTTATTATGGTTGCAAGTTTCCTGGACAGGGTAGTTACATTTTGAGACCTTCTGTCAAGCAAAAGTCAAGATTCACTTAACAACTTAACAACTGCAGTGATTCGCTTAACCAATGTGGCAAGAAAAGTCGTAAGATGGGGCAAAACTCACTTAACACATTTCTCCCTTAGCAACATACATTTTGGGCTCAATTTTGGGTTGTAAGTTGAGGACTACCTATACTGAAAACTAATGAGAATTTCAATAGAATGATCGGGGTCACACTTCTCCATCTAGAGCAGGAGTGTCAAACTCAATTTCGTTGAGGGCCGCATCAGGGTTGTATTTGACCTCAGGTGGCCGGGGAGCATGGCTGGAGTGGGCATGGCCAGTTCGACATCACTCATCAAGGCTCTGTTTTTGGCCGTGACAACCTTCTGCAGTCTTCTGCCAGTGAAAACAGAGACCGGGGAGGCTCATTTTTCATTGGCAGAGAGCTGCAGGAGGTTGTTGCAGCTGAAAACAAAGCCTGGGAGAGGCTCCTTCACTGTTTCCAGTACAGCCCCATGGGCCAGCACCAGGGGTGGGATTCTACCAGTTCTGTCCGGTTCTGTAGAACCGGTAGCTCTGAAGAGAAGCAGACAAAGAACCAGTTCTATGTCTGCTGCTATTTTGGCCCACTCGCCCGCCCGGGCTCTTACCTGACCTTTATTTCTTGCTTTTTCAACCTCAGCTGCTGTGTGAGGTACAGCTGCGGTTGAAAAAGCAGGAAAAAAGTGCTTTTTCAAACACTGCTTCCCAGCACGCAGCTCTGCTCAGCTGACTCTGCTCAGGCAGCAAGCTGACAAAGATTTATACACACGTGCAGCGTGCAGGGAAGCACATCGTAAATTACCGAACTGGTAGTTAACCCTGTTGGATCCCACCCCTGGCCAGCACCCTGTGGGCCAGATTCAGACTGCAGGCCTTGAGTTTGACACCCTTGAAATAGATCCTGGCATATGCCACCTATCATTCTATGATAAACCTTGGTAGGTGATTAAGTACCACATTTTAGATGACAACCCAACCATAATAGGTCCATAAAAATCAGATCCAAATGCAACTGGAATTGTGAAGCCACTCATTTTGTCAACCACCTTACCCAAGACTGGAATATTTGAAGCTGACCTATAATTACTAAGTTCTTCAGGATCAAAGGATGGATTTCCAATAATGGCCTTGTAACTGTATTTTATTAAGCAATAATATTCTGTGCTGAAAGAGTTGTTAATTACCTCTCTTAACCATGAAGCCAATCCCAACTGATTTAATTAGCCAAGAAAGGCAAGGATTTAGGAAGCAGCTGGTGGTCATAATCTCTCCATGAATCTGTTGAAATTCACAAGTCCTATGAGCTGAAAAGCGGTTGACAAGGTTATCTCCCTATGATTTGTCCCATCTGAACAACTTTCCGTGAGTCTGATATATATAAAGGTACTCCAAATATGCCTCATTTCTTTTATCAGCCACTTTCTGGTTTTATTTTTTATTTTTTGCTGGCTCAGTGCTTAGCTATCTGGCTTTCTAATTCAGTCATCAATTAATTAAGTTTGCAAAGATTTTCGTTGTCAGAAGAGAATGTAACTGCCTCTTTTCTTGCACGCCTAGACAACGATTTTTCTCTGCCTTGGTTATAATCGCCCTGTTGAAGCTGATTCTGTTTGATATTCTCATTGTAATGCAGTCAAAAGAAATGAATCCAGCAAATAGTAGAATTAAAGTGTTTCTCTAATCTGATTACAAATAACTGGTAATGTTTGTAAGAACACTCCAAAAAATTGATACACAAGAATTTGAGGTATGGAGATTCCAGATGTGATGTGAAAAAGTCCCTCTCTTCTAACATTCATAGTTCTCTTCACCTTTTCTTTCTTACATTAAAGCTGGAGTGTGGAGAGTTAGTGGGTGCATATACTGTCTTAGGAAGCTGGAGAAGGATTTGATTGCAGAAGCCATTCCTGTGATTCTTAGTTTCCAGTGAGTGAGCATTATTCCAATTTCTGCTTTCTCATGGGGGATGTTTTTCAGCTCATCCAAGAATAATATGGTATGTGTGGGATTCATTAGCCAAGTCCCATAGGATGTCAGGATCAGTGAGGTGTGAAAAAGTTCCACTGAAAAGGAAGTTGCTTTCTTTTATTTTCCAAAGGAGAAGAAAATGAAGAAGCCCTGATGTGGCTTCTGCAATGTTTTTGCACTTCATGGTCACAAGGAGACCAAGGAACATGTTTCTATTTTTAAAAAATCCATCTGAGATTCAGTTGGAGCAAATTTGGATGTTTGGCTTCAGTTCCACTCCCCTGTAAAATCCTCATTAGCAGGAATCAGGTCTCGCTAGGGCTCATCATCTTCATTTTTTAAAAAATTGAAAAGTCAGCAGTAAAATATGCTTGGCTAGAAACCTGCCTCAAAATGCAGTTAAACAGAGCAGGGCATCTTGATCCGCTCATCTTAATCTTCATGTGGATATCCATATTTCGCATGGCCTGCTCAGACACGTAATCTTTTGAGGGAAAAGACCAAGAAGAAGAGCTATGTATTGTGTCCCACAACCAACACAGTGATCCTGGTGGAAACTCTTTTTTGTTGTCCCAGACACTATGGTCCTTGGCAGAAACACTCTTTCCAAACAATTTGGAATAGATGGTCTACTGAGATGTAGCTTATAATCCTGATATCAGGTCATGGCTTGTAATTTCCATATATAAATCCTTGATTCCATACTAACCAGCCTTGTGCCTTGTCCACATCTTTTTGAAATTTCAATTTTTTTGCTTGACATGACAATATTTTCTTGTTCCATCCCCTATGTCTTGATGGTTGATATTAAAATGTTCTGAACTCCTGAATTGGAATTTTAATGTAATTTTGCAGTAACTACTTGATGTTGATTTTTGACCATGAACTGTTTGATTACCTCTTGCTGTTTCAAACCGTGAATAAAGCACTTGCAGAAGAAAATAAACTAGATGCTTCTAATTTATTTTCTTGGAAGAAAATAACCTTTTGCTGGAAAAAGGCAATTAAAATTACTTTCAGAAAAGAAACTAAAATCCTCAGATCTGAATCCAGCCCCAGCAAGCCTTGAGAAAGACACTGAGTGAAGTGATGTTGAGTTTGGAAATATTATCACTCATTTAGATATGTGAGCCTTTTGAAGCAGGGATCTGAGTTCAGGGATATCTATACTGTGTATACTCAGACTTTTAAGTCAAAATAGAAACTATAGCCACCTCAAAAATGGCTCCTCTTTTTCGTCACAATGACAGCTTGACAAGTGGGTAGAAGACGTGAAGTTGGTGAAGGAAGAAATGCTATCAACAGTTCCAGGCTGAAAGGGCAGATAGGCCAGATTGAATGAAAATGAAAAGCTGTCTCAGATAATGTAATCATTTATCACATAATTTCAGCTGGCAGTTGGACATAGACAGGCTTAGGCATTGAACTAGACACAAACTACACCTCTTGCATGTGTGTATATCTTCTTTGGAGTTCATTTGATCCACTGAAGAGGTGAAGACTAAATTGAAGACTGAAGACTAAATTCTGAAGACTAAATTCCAAGAAGGAGGTCCTTGCATACACTCAGGTCCCTAAGACTTAGAAAAGTCAACCAAATTGGGACCTGTTCTGACCAAGGCTTCCTGAGACCGTAATTAAGCACACGCTTAGTCCAAACAACACTCGTTTTATTTTAACACTGAGAATTATTTTCATTACCAGCCTGTAATGAGTCCCAAACAATAAGCACCCACCTTTATCTCCTTTGAATTGCTGCCAATAACTAAAGTGCCAAATTAACTGTAAAAAACCATCAGAAGTACAAAGTCCACACAGAGCTTCAAGGTTTAATCTGAACAGAGCGAACGATGTTGCTTCCTGCAAAGGTTTCTCTATCTTTGCTCTTCCTTTATACCTTATGGGAGGTGCAATCACCTCCCAGCCTTACTCCCAAGTTGCCCCTTTTGTCTCAGTTGCTCTTGCCTTCTAGCAGCTCTGCACACATGTGCACTGGGAACAGGCTCCCTTTGTTCCTCTGCCTTGTTGCTGCCAGACTCTGGAGGCTCCAGAGTCAACACACAGCTCCCAGATGGTTCTGGCCCCATCTCTGCATCAGATGCAAGACCCTCATCTGAGTCCTCCCCACAATCTAGGACTGGTCTCTGTTCTTCCCCACTGTCTGATTCCCCTGCCATCTGCACAGGCTGCCAGCAAACCACAACACATCGTGGTCATGGATGGAGAATTTTCTTTTGTTTTTTGGATTAGACAAATTTTTGAAAGATCTGCCATCAAAGACCCTTTTTGACCTTCTGTTGCTGGATTTATTCCATTATTTTCTCCTTCCATTATCAATTGGACACAATGGCTACATGAAACCCAAAATGCAACAAGTTCACCTGTAGAATGTATTGGAAAATTAACCAGAAAATTATCTCCAATCTCCATCTCTTTGTGTCCTACTACATTTGGACCCGGACAGAAGCTAGATCTCTAAGGGTTGTAAAATCTTGCAACTTCCATACAAGATTCTTATCATCTACCCAAATGTGGTTCTTTTATGTCCATACTTCAGCACTCATTGAAATGCACAAACTGTTTCCTACTGAACTGGAAGCATGGGGAGAATGAGCATGTCTAATTACTATGAGAGTTGCAATGTCACTTCTGCCTGTTCACAAGGTTGGGAATGGATAAGATTGAGCATTATATAAGTGGTATCACTGACAGTTGCATAACTGTAATGAGAGGAAAACTGAATAAATAAAAATAGATACAATGTTACAATAGCTCATACCAATGCAGGATTTTTTTTAAAAAATCAAAACTTGATGAATAAGCCAAATAATTGGATTTATATAACAATCAAACCATATTGTGTTTTCCTGTGATATCTGGACCTAGTCTAACAGCTTCCTTCCTTAAACAGGAGAGCATTTACTCACACAGCTCCCAGAATATCTCATATTTATTTATTTTTAAGTTTAAAAAAAGATAAAAATAGGTATAGGTTTCCCCTGCCAGTTGTGTCTGACTCTAGGAGGCAGCGATCATTTCTGTTTCTTAGCCAAGAGAGCCAGCATTGTCTAAAGACACTTCTGTGATAATGTGGCCACATGACTGTACATCAAGGCACTTGGAACATTGTTACCTTCCCACCAAAGTGGTGCCTGTTTATCTACTTTAATCAGTGGACTTGCTTAATCGATGGAATGACTTGCCTTGTGGATGCTCCATCACTGGAGGTTTTGAGAAGAATTGGACCATCATTGGTCTGAAATGGGATAGGTCTCCTGCTTGAGTAGAGGGTTGGACTAGAAGCTCTTCAAGGTCTCTTCCAACTCAGTTACTCTGTTACTTGCATTTTGCATGCTTTCAAACTACTAGGTTGGCGGGATATCTTTTACTATGACAACTTCTATTCAAGACATCTCCAGCCAGTGTTCAATACTGCAAACTGTGAAATGAAGCAGTCTAGTGACACCAAGGAACAAAGCATTTTCCATCTTAGTATCGAAGCCAAATGCATGGCATTAGTGAGATATGCAGTGTAGGAAAGCCTTTAGCAGACGTACTTTCTGCAATCACCACCTGTTCTCAGGATTAGTGACATGTGTTTGAGATACAGTGTTTTCCCAAAGCTGCCTACCATTGTGCTCTTCTTTCCTCCCCCTCCTCACCCCACCAAAGACACGAGTTGTTATTGCTGCTGTTATTATTAGGAATGTCACAGAAGGGCTTTGGAGTGCTGGTAACATTGCTAATTAATTAGATCTATGTACTGTTCCCCTTTCCTCTGGGGTGCTCATTAAAGTATTCTGACAATGCCTCAGAATGGGAAGATGAAAGGAAGAGGTATGAATGGAGATTAATAAAGCAAAACAAAGTAGGGCCAATGAATGGAAGGTTGAGAGGAGTCGACAGAAGAGGATCAGAAAATTAGCAGCTATTAAAAATCTCAGAGGTGTGGCAAATTTAATTGACTATGTTCTTTTCTAGTTAGGCAACAGTTGATGGGATCATCTAAACCCAAACATGGTTTTCCCTCTTTATAGTTCAGCTCAATGTTTCTTTCCATGTGCTTAGGGCTGTCCAATGATTATCTCCTTGGCATGATCATTAGAAGATTTGATTTGCAAGATTTCATTCATTGCTCAATGCAAAATCTGGGAGAGGGATTGCATTATATGGCTTGATGAGTTGGTAGGCATACATTGAATGAATAAATGAAGGAACCAAATCTTCCCTAAATTAATGGGCTTAGGCAGGCAGATCCTCACTAGAAGTGAAAGGATTTGAGAAAGCTTGAGCAGTGGTTTCTAACATCATCTGGTAATGCTCTTGCCAGAGTTATTTAAGAGAATGGCAGGGTATCTGCCATTCTCCAAGCTGGATGGAATGTGATGAGGCTAGACAATAAGTATATTTTTAAGTGAAGGATGTTCACTGAGCTGGATGTGACTACCAAAAGACTTAGAGATACTCCCAGAGCCTCAGAAAAGGTGTAACATTCAGTGTGATGTTTGATTATACCTTTTAATGTGACAGAAGAGAGTTATATTAAATAAATGAGAAAACCTTTCATTTTTGCTTGGGATCTGCCTACTTATTATGCTGTGGCCATAGTAGGCTACTACAAAACTGTCCACCCTCAGTCAAAGCCATGTTTATCATTGAATGAAAGAAAAACAGATGTATAGCAATTTTCATCCCTCTGCTTGGGTCAAAGATATATATTATTTAGTATAATTTGTCTTCATAAGCCAATACAGGAACATTAGTAGTGTCAGAGGCAATCTAAGTCTCAGGCCTCTATCTCAGGCCTCAGGCCTCTATCTCAGACTTACTCTTCCAAAACCATCCAAGCATCTGCAGGAGGAGGAGGAGGAGAGATATGTGTGGAGTGATAAAACGGCTCACACAGTAGGATTCTAACTTATTTCCCAACCTGTTTAATACATTTCTGGCCTAAAACTTTGCTCGGGTAAAGATGATGGAATAGTTTTGTTAAGCCAAATGGATTTCTATCAATTCTGCCCAAATGATCTCTGTTTGAAATGGGGAAAGTGCCTGGGAATGTTTGCATATGCTTCCACAAACCCATTTGCTGTTTAGGTGTCAGAAATAAATTTTACCACTGGAGTCGGTAGCATCTGATTAGTTAATTATTCAGTTTGGATATTGTATGCTGTGTGACCTCATTAGTAACCCTGAGGTGAGTGGAATGCATTAGACTAACCACGGCATTGCCATTGAAGAGAAGGATGGGGGCATTAAAATGGATTAAAGTGCTTTACCAAGAAAT
This sequence comes from Hydrophis major, assembly GCA_033807585.1. Classification (NCBI taxonomy): domain Eukaryota; kingdom Metazoa; phylum Chordata; class Lepidosauria; order Squamata; family Elapidae; genus Hydrophis; species Hydrophis major. Next base: position 19,704,586 of record CM066337.1, on the reverse strand, counting down.
GCAATACAACCCACAAAAAATATTTTAAAAAGCACATTGTTAAAGCTGGAAATAAACAATCCAGCATAAAGCAAAGCTGGTGGGGAACAACAGGCAACAATTCTCAAACAAGGAGCCTTCTTGGTTAAAAATCTAACTTTTTTAGCATTGCAATGACAAACATCTAAATGGAACTCGCTATCCATTTTGGCTAGATATTGGTTATTATCATCTACTCTAGCTTTTTAACGTTTTTATGAAGTCATGGGCAACTAAGGTACCTTTGGAATTTTATACCTCATATGTGAAAAATAAGCACAAAGGACAAATGTTCCATCTAGGAACTTTTAATAGCTATATCATTAGAGGTACATAGCCTATTCCTCTGATATAGATAACAATTTAACTTCACATCCAACTGAATTGTAACTTCTACAATACTGACCCACAGTAGGCAATAGGCAGAATGATAGGCTACGTATACAGTCATTTTTCAGTTTCCCCACGTCTATTATAATGGGAGAGAGGAGAAAGAGCAGGGGAAAAGCATGGAAAAAGAGTAAATGAACCTACTTCTAAATGAATCATTAGCATCAGGTACACATAAATATAATTTGGAGCTATCTGGATTGATTGCAGTTGCTAGTTGAGCCTCCATAAAACTGGCTGCTGTTTTAAAAAGTCATGTAAGTCAGTGTCTGTAATACTTCATTATTGAGCAATGAATCCCAATTATGCCCTATGTGAATATCATTTATCTGATTTAAAAATAAATCTTTCCCAAATGTCCCCTTCAAAATGAGACAGATCAGCCTCATCAAATTGGAAGATTCAAAGATTGAAAAACAAATAAATGTTCTGCAAAGCCCTGATGGAGTTGGGCATTCTGTAAGGAAGGAAGAGAGAAACAATACAGAATTTTGGATAATGGTGAGGGTGATGAGGACGATGATTCTACATCTCCCCTTTCTTTGCTTTTAAAACCCATTGATGATTTCCTTCACATTGGAACCACCAGCATGGAAATTATATCATTCCTAGCAGTTCTACCATCTGCAGCCTGTGAAGAAAATACTTTGAAATTGGGAAAATGTTGGATTCTGTGAATTCACACAAACCAGATTTTGCCCACAAAATCTGTATCCTTCTCTAGTTTGTCTTCTATCAGTGATGAAGCATAGTTTTAGACAGTTATAACCCAGGTTGATTCCAAAGAACTTCATTTAAGCTTGGATTTCTCCTTCCAATGATGGAGCTCATTTTTTACTATTTCAAGAGAGCTGTTCCATCTCTGTGCCTTTGATGTCCTCCAAGAAACTATTGATCAGATCAATTTCAGCAATTATTTGTCAAAGTATTTCAAACACTGCTGGCATTTTTTTAATCACCTCCCCACTCCACCCCTTCTCTATCCATCCATCTTCTTTAGATGCACTTTGAAAACCTATTATCTTAAAAATATATATACTTTTCAGAGACTCAACATTGATTTCATCTATATTGTTTCCAGATGAAAAAAGTCAAACTTGAGCATGCCTTCATTTGCTTTTCATTTTTTTCTTTTGGGTTAAGAAAGTATGGGTTTGAGGGTTAATAAAGCATGGATTTTCTTCATAAATTGAAGTCTGTGTGCAGGTGGGGGAGAAATAATTGTCTGAAGCCAATTTTAATAGGGGGAAAGTCTGACATGCTAATATTTGATGGCTCAGCATCCTTTGCAGACAAATGGCTGCTAAAAGGCTTTGTGGTTCATTGATGTCCATGCTTTTAACCACACATTCTTCACCCTTTTCTTGAGATGATGCCTCCTATTTCTGCAGCTGCTACTCTTTCTTATATATAGCCAAGCAAATGTACATGAGTCTACAGCACTCTTCCACTCTGCTGGAAGATTACCTTTCTATTTTATGATAAACTGTTTTCTGAAACTTCTTTCAATAGAGACAAGAATTTTGGTGAAATTCTCATGGGTGATTGATGATATTGTATTTATTTACAAGATGGCCAAAAGGTACATGTGAATATCCTATCTTTCATTGTACAACTCTCTGTCTGTTGGTTATACCTTGGTTTTTCACACTCCCATTAAATCTACCTGGATAGAACATTGTTGAGTTTCTTCAGGTAGATAAGTCTTGGTATCCAGATAAATGTTAGACTCATGAAAAGCTGTAGAGCAGAAAATCACCAGAAGCAACTTTTGCCACTCCCAACTGTTTATCTGAACAAAAATTAAGTGCCTTAAAAAAGATTTACAAACTTCAAAATTTCCTACATTGGAGATAAATATTTTCTCAAAAGCTGTAAGACATATTTTAGCCCGGCTTTATATATACTGCATTATTAGACAAAATCAGGACTTATCTGCTCCATTTGTAGACATCTATGGCAGGTAGATCTTTTATCCTGACAACAAACTAAAAAAAAAATCTTCTGTCTGTATGAGGACAAAGAAAAAGATTAACCTATAGTTTATTTTTAAATTTCAAATTCTTTCATCCAAAAAATGGGCTGGCTATAGATGTAATCCATGAGTTTTCAATAGGTCTATGCTTAATATTATTCAAATTCGATTCAATCCAATGGATTGTGTATGATAAGGTATGTTGTAGTTTTATAAAATGTCTGGCTGACATTATAATATTAAAATGTTAGAAATACAGAACACAAAAAACCCTAATCATTGACTGACTGGAATTGTGGTTATTCATAATTTTGCTGCTACATTTATCCACAAACCTGTGATTAAGTAGCATATAAAAATAAATTACAGTTGAATGAACTCTGAGCAAAATCATCCTTTAGTCCCCTGAAAATCAAGAAAACTAAGAAAATCTAGTTTTAGGTTGCCTTACTGCCTTGTTGAGATTATTGGAAGTGTCTTCTGCCTATTCTTTCTCCACATTGCTCATATGAAGGCAAATATAACAATAGCACTTAGACTTATATACTGGTTTACAGTGCCTTGCAGCCCTGTCTAAGCAATTTACAGAGTCAAAATAGTTGCCCCCAACAATTTGGATTTTCATTTTACCCATCTCGGAAGGATGGAACGATGAGTCAACCTTAAGCCTGGTGAGATTCGATCTGCCAAATCGCAATAGAAGTAGGCAGAAATATGCTTGACCTCCATGCAGAAAAATAACTCTTAAAGTCAATATCTAGAACTTTTCTATGCCAGTTGAGTTAGTCAGTATTCACTATTTTTGTACCAATAAATTCCACACATTATTATTATTTTCCAAATAAGTATTTATTCACCATCAATCCTTATTATCTCAGGTGATATCTAATATAAGAAATTGAAAAACAATATATCTACTAGCCTTGTCTTTTCTGTCAATGGATTCCTTGGATTTAAGGTGTATAGACTTTAGCTACGTAGAATTGACTTTGTTCTCCACTAGAACCCCAAGTTATGTTCAAATAAGTTGAGTCAGAAAAATGAGAACAGAGTGATCCATTTGGAATGTTCCAAATAAATTTTTCAGACTCCCTAAAAATTGGTTATACTGGCAGACTTCCGGTTTGGGTTTCTTCAGCGACAGACTGAAATCCGCGATTGTGCGTGTTTCAATCTGTGTTCGCCGCTGGAGTCCCCTGATCCTTCGGATTCAGGGCTGAAGCCACCCTGTAGAGATGGTGAAGAGGGGGGAGATTGCTAGATGAGTGGAGGGGAGCCACATCTCTCCTCCTTGGCTCATCTAAACTCCCTTTCCCGAAGGCGGTTGTACTGGTGGTCAGAAATGGCCACCTCAAAGAAAAACCTAACTGGATAAGATTGTGCAGGAGGGAGACAAAGAGGAAAGCAGGATGGACTGGGCTAAACAACAGAGAACATTTAACCAAGGTACCCTGAATCTAAAAGTACTGAGAGGGATACTTCTGAAAGAAGATTTTTAAGCGGCGAAGGAGAGAGAAATGGAGGTTAAAAACCCCCTTTTAACCTTTATATTGACAATTACAAATGGTATGGAAAGAAATTTATGTTAATCTATTTTGACACTAATAATGTTTTAAGCTGAAATCTAAGTGTCAAAAGAGAACAAAGATTTTTCTTTGGTCATTTTAAAGCCCTAAAAAGGAGAAGAGTGGAGGTAAAAGGGTGGAACTTGGAATAATGAAAAATGGAGTGCTACCTGGAAAAATAAAGATTAACAGTGAAACTTTGAAAAGACTCCCGAGGATACATTGTAACTGAAATTTAATTAAAAGATACACTAACCCATGGAAAGGAAAAGTAAAGGAAAGAAACAAGAAGGAACAATCTGGGATCATTTGGTGATTTAAAAAAAAGGTTTTGGCATTGTTTTTTTTCTGTTTTTACTTAAAGTCAGTTGGGTGGTTGTTCAAAAGTGTTTAAAATGGCATCACTCCTGGAGGAATTAAAGATGAGTCTTAAAAAACAGAAAGAAGATGTAGAAAGGGGAGGATTTCATATTTGAATTTTTGGCTTCAAATATGGCTTCATATTTGAATTTTTTGAAATGGAGATCCTGAAAAGGAAAAGGAAAAGGAAAAGCTTCAAGAACAAGAAGGGCAGGACAAAGAATAAGCCATTTTCAATTATCAAATAATGCAAAGTGAGGTAAAAAGAGGGAAAGGAGTTAAAAGTTTGAGATCAAGGGGAACAGCCAAAAAGAAAAATAGTCTGAAAAAGAAGTATAACAGCAAGGAGAAGCAGAAAAGAAAACTACAGAAGGGAAAAATGGAGAGAGAAGGGTATAAAAAAAGGGATGAGGAAAAAAAGGGGGGAAATAAAAGGGAAAGAACTTATGAGGGACAAAAGCAAGAAATAAAGAAAAAAAGGGAAACATACTAGGATTAAAGGTATTTGCTCAGCTAGAAAACTCAGAGACAATGGCTAAATTAAGTTAAAAGTGAGGATTCTGCAAAGGTACAAAAGATAGTGTTGTGACAGTAGAATACTGTAATGAGTTAGAGATGAATTAAGTAAATAAACTATGAGATAAAACTATTGTTATGTAATGGTATGTTTATAATTAATGCAATAATAAAGAAGAGAGGGAAACATTGCAATTGTTTCTAAAGATTGATAAAATACTGAAAAGAAATGTGGAAGATTTATAAGGAAATCTATACCAGTCACTAGAATGAATTTGAATAATTATTTTGCTTATTAATAGTAAATAATTTATAAGATAAAACTGTATGACTATCCAATGGTATGCTTATTAACAATTAACATAATAATGAAGAAGGAAGGGAAACATTTCAATTATTCTCAAATATTGATAAATATTGAAAAGAAATGAGAAAGATTTACAAGGCTCATACCAGTACTAGAATGAATTTGAATAACTATTTTGTTTACTAATGTTGATATATACATATACATATACATATACATATATACATACATACATACATATATAGTTTTTACTATGTTTTTAGGATTTTTCTTTTTACATTTTCAAGGGGAAGTGCCAAGCAGAGTCTGAGTGATGAGATTTACATGATATAAAATAGATATTAGAAATTTGAATGTTATAATTTTAGAATGCACAAATTTAATGTTTAATGAGATTTCATACTATAATAACAATAAGACTTAAAGGTATTGCACTCCAATGGGCAATCATAGACGGAAATTTGCTTTTTAAGAATGTTGGAAGAGAACATATGAAATTGTAAACAAGACAGACGAAAGTATAAGTATAACGAATAAAAAGATATAGAAATTTAGGTAAAAGAAATACAATTGAATAAGAAGAAAATGAGATAACCATAAAAGAAAATTAAGAGAAGGGAGAAAGAGTAATAAGATATGAAGTTGAATACATAAGATGAATATGCATATGAAATTGTGTCTACATGGAAATGTGATAACCCGGAACCATGCTGTCCTCAAATAAGATGTTTTATTTGTTAAAACTCAATAAAACTTTATTTAAAAAAATTGTTATACTGGCTGAGGCTGTTGGAAGATGAGTTAACAAAATCTGGAGGGCAGAAGTTTTTCATTCCTGCAACTGTGCATTTGGACATACGCACAGTTTATTTTCTGGATCAAAGACATCATCTAACTGCAATTGTAGCACAAATGTTATTGGAATGTACAAATAAATTAAAGCACAGAACTGTAGTCCTTCTCAAGTCAAATTAGTTAGCTGGAACTGTCCAAGGTACTGAAACAAGATTTTTCTTGTTTAATCCTCATATAGACCAAAGTCCACCAATTTTTGGTCTATTAGCTCATAGTCCATACAAGACTCTGCCATAATCCCTAGCAATTAAGCATTACAGAATTAACCAAAGAATATAATGGTCCAATTTGCATGACAAATTTAATCAGGTGAATTAACTACTGAACACATGTATACATCATACCAAACTTTTGGATATTGTACAGATCTCAGGTAATCTGGTTACTTTATGACTCAGTGCATTGTGAACCCCCCAAAACAAGTTAATTAAGTAACAAGTTAAGCTTGTGATGTGAATCTAGTACTAAGAACCCACTGCATTTTGTGGCATTGTGATTCTTTGCTTTAAATACTTCTCTAAGCCTTGGAATATTCCCAATATCTGTGCATGGAGATTCTATAATAATACTTTAATTCAGGAATGAGCTAAATTGACCATAGTTGTTCCTCTGTGTCCTATTTTTCAGGTTGTTGCCAATAAATTCTGATCAAACAAAGATCTGATGTGAAACTTGGCCTTCAGAAGTATGAAGAAGAAAAGGTAGAAACATTTCAGAGAGAACTATATAGTTCTGAAGAAAGAAAACTAAAAGTGGCAATATTTTTCATATATATTTCATGTATCAATTAAGGGATTTTAATATGAAAACAACTGCTGCATTCACACAGATTCATTTTAGTGATTCAGTGGTGATTTCAATCATCTCTGAATCTACTTTCTAAATATGATTATTGGCCTAGATAAAATGTAATCTGATTTGTTGCTTCTGATTGAACTAATAATACAATGCATTTGAACACATGTGCAAGAAGATATTTAGTCCTAAAATGTAAGATAAAAATTCAAAATCTGACTGAATTTGATAGATTATCTCTGTGTTCTATGTTCCTATGGCCTCATATACAATATGCTAACTTAGTGTTACTTCTGTTTATAATTTACTGTGTTGTAGGAATCTAGTTTTAGCTGGATAGTGCATTATTCAATATAATGTGAAAACCTATAAAATGGTTATAGTAAGTGTATTGTATGAACAGACTCAAAGAAAGCTTTCTCCCCTCTTTTAAGTTTGTCACCAATAAATCCAACTGGGCTTTAATGGAAGCTTTTAAATAGAAAATGTGCTTTTGTATCTCAGAGTGTTGTATTTATACTATTGATCCATTCTAGTCTAAAAGTGTTATTTGAAAAAAATGAAATTGTATTTTAGAACTGGCAGAACTTGGGATCAAATTGAAAATTACCTTAATTCAAATTCTGAATTCAAAACTTATATTCTATATCATTGAACTATAGCTTATATTATGAAGAAACAGAATTAATTGAATACTGGTTTTGTCCTGTTAATATTGGCAGTGCATTTCCACGAACTAGGATAGAAGTCTGAGAGCTTTCTTGAAATCACAGATCTGGAAAGAACTATTTAAACCATTGACTCCATTTCCGAACACCAGACAATTGGCTGTCCAGCTTCTGCTTGAATGCATACAGCCAAAAAGAGTCCAATACCTTATTTGATAATTTGTTCAAATAATGTTTCTGCTACCATTCAACTGGAATTTATCTTCCGGTAACTTATGACCATTAATACGTGTCCTATAATGTGAAACAACTGTGAATAGGTCTTGACCTTCTTTATAGAATTCTTTCAGCTATTTAAAAAGTGTCATCTTGTCTCTATTTAATCTTCTTTTCTCAAACCTAAACATATTAAATTCCACAATCTCTCTTCCTAAGACTTCCCTGATTATTCCTTATAACCCACCTTTACTGCTTTTCTTGTTTTTCTGAATCTTTCTTAAAGTGTGCTTCTCAGAACTGAATTGAAGACTGACTATTCTGACCACTGCAGTATACAATGGAAATATTATTCATGCTAATTTGGAAACTATTTTCTTATTGTGCACTCTGACATTTCATTTGCCTTTTTAGAAGCCATTTTCCACGAGCATCTGATACTCAATTTGTGATTAATTTCTATGCCAAAATCCCTTTAACACATATGATTACCAAGCAAAGTATTTAACATGTTAATTATGTGCATTTGGTTTCTTTTTCTTAAGCAAAAACTTTGCATTGTCTCTATTCAATTTTAGACTGTTATTTTTTACTAATTCCATATTGAGATTTAGACTGATGTAATGGTTAAGGGAGTTGGCTAGAAACTGTGATGCTATGAAAGTCATGGTGGCGCAGTGATTAGAGTACAGTATAGTTACTTCTGCTGACTCCTTGCTAACTGCACTTTGGCAGTTCAAATCCCACCAGGCTCAAGGTTGACTCAGCTTTCCATCCTTCTGAGGTTGGTAAAATGAGGACCCAGATTATTGGGGGCAAGAGACCAACTCTGTAAACATGCTTAGAGAGGGCTGTAAAAGCTAGTGATAGTTGTAGTTCCCTTTTAGGCACAGAGCCAGCAGGGTAACCATTCAATTCAATCTCTCTTAGCCCTAGGAAACAGCTAATGGCAAACCACTTCTGAAATCATGCTAAGAAAACTGTAGGGCCTTTTCCAGGCAGTTGCCAGGAGTCAACACTGTTGACTCAAAGGCACAAAAAAACCAAACCCCAAACCCAAAAACCTATGAAGAATGTATTGAAATTGTTTCTGCCTTCTAGACTATCAACAATTTCACTCCTTATTCTCATCAGAAACCCAACCCCCCCCCCCACTAATAAGCACTCCTTCCTCTTAATTCAAGTCAGTTATGGATTTTTTGAGAATGTAAGCCCCCATCTAGACTACTTGGTATCTCCTTTCTGTGTGGAGTAAGTATTAATGAGCACTCTGTAAGTATGATTTTTCAGGCAATTCAGCCCTTATTTAACTAGCCTGCTAATCAGAATGCCATTTGCTTTACTAGTCAAAATATGTAAATTATATTTACACTATCTTGCAAAAGAAAGTCACCCAATATTTTAAAAAATGGGTTATGTCTGAGAAAGCTGTTCTTAGCTAATTAGTCCATGATTGCTTTTGATTCAAACCCCTTCAAATTCTTTTAAAGTGCATGGAAGCAGGAATATACCTTCTATAGAGCTGTGAACTGGTAGTATCTGCCTGCTGCCAGAAGTTCAATTCTGATTGGTTCAAAGTTGACTTAGCCTTTTTCCAAGGTTGGTAAAAAGAGGACCCAAATTATTAGGAGGCAATATTCTGACGCTGTAAACCACTTAGAGGGGGCTGTAACGCACTATGAAGCAGTATATCTTGCTAAGTGGGAAGGAAGGAAGGAAGGAAGGAAGGAAGGAAGGAAGGAAGGAAGGAAGGAAGGAAGGAAGGAAGGAAGGAAGGAAGGGCGGGCCCTGGTGGCACAGTGTTTAGAAAGCAGTATTGCAGGATAACTCTGCCAACTATCTGCAGTTCAATTCTGAATGGCTCAAGGTTGACTCAGCCTTCCATCCTTCCAAGGTTGGTAAAAAGAGGACCCAAATTATTTGAGGTTACAATGCTGACACTGTAAGCTGCTTAGAGAGAGCTGTAAAGCAATATGAAGTGGTATATAAGTCTAAGTGTAACTGTATAAGTCTAAGTGTTACTGCTACTCAAGACATCCCAAGATTGCTCTTTTTAAGTTATCTTTATCTTCCTGCATTCTTCACTGAGAATCTGAAAAACTATTTCTGTTATTCTTTACTTTATTTGGAGCAAATTTAAGGGAGCCCCTTTGATTGTGATACCAGTATACAATATCCAAGCTTTTAGGGAAGCATTAGGAAGCAAATTCACTCTGATTAGATGGCTTCTCCATCACCTCCTTTCTGAAATAGAACACTATAGATCTAATTCCTTTACTCTCCAAAAAAAGAAAAGAAAAGAACACCTAATGCATATACAGCCTAGGAGTTTTGGTGCAAGATTTTAATTCTGTAAAAGCACTGTCAACCCCATCTATCAAAACATTACAGGAAACTCATTTAGAACTATTTAATAATATATACACATCCACCATGCCTCTCCAGCCATTTGCACGGCTGATTTGTTTGGACTTATTTAAAGTCTCTGCTATTCTTCTTTCAGTGTTTAGATTGCTTTCCACTAGTTATCTTTTGATTACTTGAGGAGAAGCCTCATTCAGGAGGAAAAGCAACTTTCAGGAGAAGGAAAAGAATTTGAAGTCTAATATTAAATGCACCTTGCTCTCATTCACACATGTTCTGATCTGTTGCAGGACAGTTTGATATATTTTCCCAACCTTGGGCTTCTTCATCACCTTATAGGATGTTTGCCCATTAGTTGAATAACCATCCCTAAACATATGTTTTGCTTTTAGAAGAGAAGTTGAGAACAACCCATAAATTAAAGATGAGTGCAGACATTGCTTCAGACCACTGATAAAACTTTCATTGTTAAAAGAATTGCCAGGTTGGTGTGGAGAGGAGGGAAAGGCATGGAGAAGGAACTGCTGTTTCAAGGAAGATTTTTTTTTTTTTTTTAAAGTCCCTCAATTGTCTTGTGTGGAAACCAGATATTTGGCTTCCTTGCCAATTGTCTTTTGATTAAAACCAGATTTGTTTTTGTTTTTGGAGTAAAGGCAGGAGCCGCTCTTTCTCTTTTTACCATGTTAAGGCATGAATGTTAGTTTTATTTTTATTTATTTATTAGTTAGATGTGTATAGGCGCCTATTTGCCATGGTGACTCAAGGTGGCTTATAACATATAAAGCCACAATTTAAAACAGTAAAACTCATAAAATCAAATAAATTAATATCGTAAAATCACCCCCAACTTCCCCCACCCAGTGACAGCAGATTACATGAGCCATTTAATGGGCTTCATCCTGCTCTGTGTTCCTCAGGCTTGCTGGCAGAACCAAGTCTTCAGTGCCTTCCGGAAGAGAATCAGAGTGGCGGCCAGTCTAATCTCTGGGGGAATGATGTTCCAGAGAGAAGGAGCCATTATGGAGAAGGCCCTTCTTCTGGGTTCCACCAGGTGTATCTCCCTTAAGGATGGAACCCACAACATTCCTTGCCTCCTTGCTCTAATGGGTTGGGTAAGTGTGACCGGCAAGAGACATTCCCTCAGATAACCTGGTCCCAAGCCATGAAGGGCTTTAAAGGTGACAACCACCACCTTGAATTGCACCTGGAAGCAAATCAGCAGCCAATGCAGCTCCTGCAGGAGAAGTGACACATGTGCACACCGGGATCTGCATAAAACCATGCGGGCCGCTGCATTTTGCACCAACTGGAACCTCTGGATGCTCTTCAAGGGCAGTCCCATGTAGAGCATGTTACAATAGTCATGATGGGAAGTGACTAGGGCATGAGTGACTGTCAGTAGGGATTGTTGGTCCAGGAAAGAGCGTAACTGGTGCACAACCTGCAGTTGCGCAAAGGCCCTCCTGTTCGCAACCGTCACTTGCTCTTCGAGCAGGAATTGTGAGTCCAGGAGAACTTCCAAATTACACACAGGGTCTGTCTGGGGTAGTGCCACCCCATCCAGGACCAAAGATGGCAATTCTCCCTTCGCCAATGAACTTCAAACCCAGAGTGACTCAATCTTGCTAGGGTTTAGTTTCAACAATTAATGCAGGTATTGACAAATGACACCATCAATGCACAACAAGAATGCACCAGCTTGCTTGGGGGAAAACTCAGAATTTCAGAATTGTATACAAGTAGAAAAAATATTTGGGGAGGGGGAAGTAAGTTCTAAGGTAAACAAAACTTCTGCCCTATTATGAATGAGCCTATTCAATGGACATGGGATATTGATCAATTGTCTGGACAGGGAAATGAAGAAAGTTTTTAAAAATAGGACATGTTTTGGTTGTGAAAAAGATGTTAAGACTCTAGAAAGAGCATAGATTAGAGCAACAAAGATGATTAGGGGACTGGAGGCTAAAACATATGAAGAATGGTTGCTGGAACTGGGTATGTCTAATGAAAAGAAGGACTGGGGTGACATGATAGCAGTGTTTCAATATCTCAGGGCTGCCACAAAGAGGAGGGAGTTAAGGTATTTTCTAAAACACCTGAGGGCAAGACAAGAAGCAATGGGTGGAAACTAATCAAGGAAAGAAGTAACCTAGAACTAAGGAGAAATGTCCTGATAATTAGAACAATTAGTGGAACAACTTGCTTCCAGAAGTCGTGAATGCTCCAACACTGGAAGTTTTAAAGAAGAGATTGGACAACTATTTGTCTGAAATGATATAGGGTTTCCTGCCTTAGCAGAGGGTTGGACTAGAAGACCTCCAAGGTCCCTTCCAACTCTATTCTATTCTATTCTATTCTATTCTATTCTATTCTATTCTATTCTATTCTATTCTATTCTATTCTATTCTATTCTATTCTATTCTATTCTATTCTATTCCGAACAACAGCACAGACATTGTAAGTACTTTGTTACAGGTGCCACTGGTTTTCAAATGTGAAAAATCTGTAAGAAACTTGTGATTTTCCCAGAAGTCTAGTCTATCATTGTTGTATTATATTGATAATTTCAATTCAGCAACATTTCTTGCTCAATCTTAGCTCTTCACCATCAGATGCACACTGATAGATGAGACTATTTCTAGCTGAGGGTTGACTCCACCAGTGTATATTGAACTCAACCTAGCTGAGATCAGGCCCTAGCATGTAATTTCACAATGAGGCTATATGTATGAGAGATATGATCAATTAATGACTATAAGAGCCATTGTGGCACAGAGATCAGAGTGCAGTACTGCAAGTTACTTCTGCTGGCTGCTGACTGCCTGCAATTTGGCAGTTCAAATCTCACCAGGCTCAAGGTTGACTCAGCCTTCCATCCTTCTGAGGTGGGTAAATGAGGACCCAGATTGTTGGAGGCAAGAGGCTAACTCTGTAAACATGCTTAGAGAGGGCTGTAAAAGCACTTTGAAGTGATATTTAAGTCTATTACTAATGCTATCCAAGATAAAATTTTATCTGAAATAAACTAAAAACGTTAAGTTTGGAAGCTAAGCACCCCTGAAAGGAAACAGTTCCTTCTAGAACTGTGTATGAAGTGTATATTTTGTATCAGGCTATCAGAATTATATTATTATGGGAATTCCAGCTTTGACTCCTCTTTCTACACATTGTTCAGTCAATTTTACTGCCCTGGTTCTGTACCTTTCTAATGCCCAACAGGGTAGCAGAGATAACAGAATTAATTTACACCTATTTGTGGAGAAAATAGGTATTACTTGAATTATAGGTTGGTAGCTGGGAATATTTGGGAGGTGTGGACATTGGAAGATGGGAATGAATGAATGTTTCATCATTATTTTGTTTTTTTCTTATTCCATGCATGTAAAACAATGAAATGCAATCATTCTAAAATAATAAGTGGCAAAGCTATGTCAGATTTATATTTCCTTTTCTCCCTTTTCTCCTTGTTCTTTTTTCTTTCACCTCAAAAAGTAAAACTTAAAAGTGTCCAACACCTTTCTCTGAAAAAACTGTGCTTTTCTTAGATGTGTGTATGTGTGTGTTGTCTGAGTGTGAATTCATTCCCCTCCCCCCATAATTACTTACAGAGAGAGAAAGAGAGACTACATTATACCCTTTAGAGAAAATTGCTCCCTATATAAAGATTGTTTCTACTTAAGTTATAATTGGTAAATATCATCTCCTTGGAATATTTTTAAGTGCACCACTGTATGTACTATGTACTCAAATCTTGTTTGCATCTGTGAAAGGATGGACAGTATTTTATTACAGTGCCTCATCTGGAAAGGAAGATATTTAAGCCTATCAAGTGCACCATGAGACATTTCAGTGGCAGTATTTCTCTGAATCCCAGTTTTTATTATCGATCGTTCACAAGGGAAAAAAATGTACAGAAGAACTGTCCCTACCGTTAAGTAGAGTCAGAGAGCTCCCTGCCTGAAATGCACCTGCTGGAAGGGTAATATTTATTTGAAATAGACAGTCTTATGCATATTTGGGTGCCAAGCGATGTAAGTTTTTAAAGATCAAAAATGGAAGTTTGCATTGCATCCAGAAGCTTATCCGTAAACAAGCAGAGCTCTCAATATTATGTGTAATTTGTGAATACTGAATCAATCATGGTAAGCCATGGTGGTGCAGAGGTTAAAATGGAATATTGCAGGTTGACTCTGCCCACTGCCAGGAGTTTGATCGTGACCGGTTCAAAGTTGATTCTGCCTTCCATCCTTCTGAGGTTGGTAAAATGAGGACCCAGATTGTTAGGGGCAATATGCTGACTCTGTAAATTGCTTAAGTAAAGCACCATGAAGCGGGATATAAGTCTAACTGCTATTGCTATCAATACATTCACTTGCGACTCATAACAATTTCAAAGGCACATGTTTTCATCTAATGAGGAAGTGGCAAGGATTTCAGTTACTTTCTCCAAGAATAAGCCATCATAGGAATTGGTGAATAGGGAGAGACTACTTCAGAGCAATCTCTTCTAGGACTCTGATCACCTCCCTGTTCCAAAACTGAACCAGGTGCTTAGTGGCTCTGCCTTCCAGATTGGAGTGAAACCCTCCAAAACCCATTCAGAATCATAAGAGCCTCAGTGGCACAGTGTTTAGAGTGCAGTACTGCAGGCTACCTCTGCTGACTGCCAGCTAACTGCAGTTTAGCACTTTGGATCTCACCAAGCTCAAGGTTGACTCACCTTCCATCCTTTCAAGGTGGGTAAAACAAGGACCCAGATTGTTGGGGGCAAGAGGCTGACTCAGTAAACTGCTTAGAGAGGGATGGAAAGTACTGTGGTATATAAGTCTAAGTGCTCATGCTATTGTTGTACACCTAGAGTCATTTTTGGTGAGTTCAATGGCTGTAACAATGTGGGAGGAAGGAAACAAAGCCACACTGTGGGAGTTTGCAACGTTAACTGTCCTGGGGTAACCATAGCTGTAAAACCAGAACCTGGAATAGTTCATCTGTCAACTCTTTCACCTTCTCCTTTCTCTGCATGTTTTCTACTTTGAGTTAGTGATTCCTCTTCTTGTCCTCCCTAACCTCTGCAACCACTTTCTCCCAGAAAATGTCAGAGAGAGGGAAAAAAAGTTCCCCGGTCAAACCTCTATGTCTTTTGAAAGCCAAGGATCACCTGCCTAACTCTTCTTCTACAGTAAAGGTAAAGGTTCCCCTCGAACATGCGTGCTAGTCACTTCCGGCTCTAGGGGGTGATGCTCATCTCCATTACAAAGCCGAAGAGCCAGCGCTATCTGAAGATGTCTCCGTGGTCATGTGGCTGGCATGACTAAATACCAAAAGCGCACAAGAACGCTGTTATCTTCCCACCAAAGTGGTCTCTATTTTTCTACTTGCATTTATACATGCTTTCGAACTGCAAGGTTGGCAGAAGCTGGGGCAAGGAACGGGAGCTCACTCTGTTATGCAGCGCTAGGGATTCGAACCGCCAAACTCCCGACATTTCTGATTGATAAGCTCAGCATCTTAGCCACTGAGCCATCGTGTCCTTTCTTCTACAGTATGTCACCATTATTAATGAACTTGGCGCAATTCCCCTGGTATAAAGAAAGCCACAAAACAGGTATGCAACGCATGTGCAGGAACAAGAATGTGTCACATATCTGGGTGACAAAACAGAGACAAACTTGAAATGACTTGAAATATATCCTTTACCGCTTATGGCAGCAGGTGGCAGCACTTTCATTTTAAGCTTGCTCGGATGCTGCAAGA
The DNA here is from genome assembly GCA_033807585.1 of Hydrophis major. Classification (NCBI taxonomy): domain Eukaryota; kingdom Metazoa; phylum Chordata; class Lepidosauria; order Squamata; family Elapidae; genus Hydrophis; species Hydrophis major. The sequence continues at coordinate 19,688,803 of CM066337.1, read as the reverse complement.
TTGCTGAATTAAATTTGGCAGGTCCAAAAGTGATGTGACAGGATTCTCACAGTTAGGACTGTTGTGAACACTTTGACTTTAATTAGAACAGTGATACCCTGGGGAAGGGATGTTCCCCTCCCTGCCGTTCTGCAAACCTAAATTATCCATTCAAAACTCCTGCTCAAATAATTGGATTCTCTAGGCATTAAACACACACACACACACACACACACACACCAAAACCTTTAAAACTGTCTCAAGGGAAGGAGCTTCAATTTTCATTGAAGAAAGGGCACTAAAATTGGAGTTAGTTTTCCTTTCCTTTGTGTCAATATATTGATTTAAAATTCTCCACTTAAACTGCTATTATAACCACACTAAGAAAAAAACAAAAACAGAGATTAACAGATAATCAAATTAACAGAGTTGGAAGGGACCTTGTAGGTCATCTAGTCCAACCCCCCACCCCCAAGCAGGAGACCTACACTATTTCTGACAGATGTCAGTCCAGTCTCTTCTTGAAAGCTTCCTGTGATGAAGTTCCCACAACTTCCGAAGGCAACTTCTGTTCCATGGGTTGATTGTTCTCAATGTCAAAAAATTTCTCCTTATTTCTAGGTTGACTCTCTCCTTGATCATTTTCCATCCATTATTCCTTGTCTGGCCTTTGGGTGTCTTGGAAAATAGCTTGACGCCTTCCTCCTCTCTGTGGCAGCCTCTTTTACAGACTTCCAGATAATTAGAGTTGGAAGGGATCTTGTAGGTCATCTAGTCCAATGATCACCAACCAGCGGACTGGGGGCCACTGGTGGTCCATGAGAAAATGTTGGTGGTCCTCAGAGAAATGTCACTCCCAAAGCAATAAATCCAGGCTACACGGGAACACAAGGCTTGCATCACTTGCATTGTGAACAACACGAAGTAGTGAAGGGAGGGAAAAGATCAGAGGGGGGAAAACTTGCTCCGCTCACCTTGCCTGGCCACCCGGCTGCTTCTTTCCACTTCTTTCTTCTTCTGCTTTTGGCTGCATGCAAGGAAAGCAGCAAAAGTCTTTCTTTCTCTCCCCCAAACTCTGCCAGAAATGAGTCTTTGGGATCCTGCAAGGCCTCCTGCTCCAAGAGGCTGCACTGGCACAACAAGTCTCACAAAGACTTATTTCTGGTGGAGTTTGGGAGAGAGAAAGAAAGAGTTCTGCTGCTTTCCTTGCATGAAGCCAAAAATCTCTCTCTCTCTCCCCCTGAGAACGGAGCTGGAGACAGTATCCTACAATCCCAAATAAAGAATGATTGATTGGTAGGAAAATGGCATGGGGAATTTTCCTGCAGACTTTTTGGGGAGGTTTTCCCAGGGTCTCTGGTCTGCAGAGTTTAAAATTATGTGTTTGGTGGTCCCTGCGATCCAAAAGTTAGCAACCCCTGATCTAGTCCAATCCTCCACCCAAGCAGGAGACCCTACATCATTCCTGACAGATAGCAGTCCAATCTCTTCATGAAAGCTTCCAATGATGAAACTCCCGCAATTCCCAAAGGCAACTTCTGTTCCACTGGTTGATTGTTCTCACTGTCAGAAAATTTCTCCTTACTTCCAGGTTGAATCTCTCCTTCCTGTCTTTAGATCATTTTGGGAAAACCTAAAGCATTTCCAACCCTTTTATGCTGCTCTGATTGGTTTTAATAAAGGTATTGCTCCAATGGGCTTACATAGGACACTGTGAGTCAGAAGTAGTATTCAGCCAGTTCTGACCAGTTCTGGAGAACCGGTTGCGGAAATGTTGAGTAGTTCAGAGAATACCATCTCTGACTGGCCCTGCCCCCATCTATTCTCTGCTTCCCAAATCCCAGCTGATCAGCTGGGTCATCTTTTGTTGCCCTGCGCAGGAGAGTGGAGCTGGAAAGCAGGTTAGTGGGATGCAGAGGGAATGGGGGATTTTGCAGTATCCTGTGCCCATCAAGCCACTAATTTGAATCCCACCACTGCCCTGAGTGCTAAATGAAACCGAATTTTATTGAGACTCAGCGATGTGAAACCATAGGGATCTGCATTTGTTTCCTAATGACTGAAAAACTGAACAGATTGGGGCCCATTTGCTTCAGCTTCCATTCATTACGTACAAATGTGATGAGTTACAAATAGGTGCAGATGGGTCCATTCTAATTAGCTTATTCATACCCATTTGTTACTCACTTGGGAATAGGGTGGGAGGAATACCTTTCTCCAGAGGCATCAGTTTTGTTTCAAAAAAAACATTCCCTGAATTCTGAGGTGCAGAAGTCTTTTTGATTCTTTCTAATATAATCTATTTTGGTTTTATACCTCTCAGGCTAAAGCATAAATGCATAAATACACATTTTCCAAATTTTGCAGTGTAGCTTCCCAATCCAATAACAGCAGAGTATCCATGGAACAACAATGGAAATATCAGAGGGAAGTATAAGAGTAAACATGGACATTAATGTGAACCATAAAAAAAGAATTGCATCAGGTGAAGCTCCAAGCTGCTCGGGTTATTTCAAACTGTATACAAGGATTACAGCACATAGATATAAATTATATATTGTGTAAACTTTTCTCATTAAGAAACAATCACAGATTGATGTAGGAACATCAATAACCAAATTTGCAACAGGAAAAGTGAAATAGTTCCCAACAGGGACTTATTTTTGCCACCACCTCCAACTTTTGTAGCCAGAATTCCCTTAAATGCTTCAAAACAGTGTGACATCTGGAAATATAACAACTAACTAGAAGAATTTAATAAAGCCATCACAAAGAGGAATAAAGAAACAAAAATGTTAGAGGAAAAACACAAATTTAACCAAGCCATCAACAAATAAGAATCAATGGAAAGCCAATGGAAATAAATGTAAATTTGAAATAATGTGAACTTAAACAACATTGAGTGAAATACGAAACAAGCAAGGATGAATAGAAAAAAATTATTCGGATTACACAATGGAAAGTATTTTTTGTCCCTTAAGAGAGCTGGTGTCCTTTGGAAGGCTGCTTTTAACTCAAGATTCATAATCTTGGGATAGGAAAAATTCTCTCTCTCCCTCTCTTCTCTCTCTACCCTCCCTCTCTCTTGCATTTAAAAGGCACATCATAGAGACTTATGAGCTACATTACTTCAGCTCCAACTCCTCTGTTGGAGCTCCCTGAAGTGGTCAAATTGATAGAAATTTCCAATTTGGAAATCTTATAACATTGAAACTGAAATATTGTTTCTTCCTTTTGTTCAGAAATCTTTTAGAATTAGATTAGAAGGACATTTGCATTGGCTGAGCAACTTATTCATCAACTGAAAATAATCAAAAGACAATACCACGAGACAAAATTGTGGATATTGTTGTGAATGAATAAATGTGTAATAAAGTTATCTAGAGCTTGAAGTCAAGTGCAGGCTTCTGGCCCTGCACTTCTGATTGGCTATTAAATGGTGAGATCAGATTGGTCTGTTCAGGAGAGTCTGATTGGCCGTTAACGAGCCGTTCCCATTGGTCAACGGAGCTAGCGCTCCCAGGTTTTCATTGGTTGAATAGTTAATAAGTTGCCTATATAAGGAAGGCTATAACAGCCATCCAGTTTGAGCTGTCACACCATGTAAATAAAGAGTTGAAGTTCACTGTTTTCACCGGCTCATCTCCATTCTTCGCACCCATGCTCCACACTTAACACTGGCGATGAGGTTGGGATGTGGAGACATCAGAGCTGACTGAACAACGAAAAAGATAACCGAGCACGTGGCTGAAAACGCACAACAGCGGAACCATGTCCGGCGGCATCATACCACCCGCTCCATTCGACCCAGTGCAAGAAGACTGGGAGTCCTACATGGATCGTTTCCAAATGTTCTTGTAAACCAATAATTTGAAGGATGCCACAACCAGGAAGAAACAGGCGATATTCCTTACGCATTGCGGGCCGACCATATTCAAGATGGCCAAAGCACTAGCAAAACCGGCTGAAGTGAAGGCTATGGACTGGGATGTCCTCGAACCCCTACTGAGGGCCCACTATGCACCGACCGTACTAACGCTCGTAAGGTGGCACGAGTTCTACCAAAGAAACCAGCGGAAAGGAGAGAGCATTGCCGATTTCATTGCGGACCTCCGAAACTTGGGAGGCCTCTGCGGGTTCGCCGACCTGGAAGAGGCTTTGAGAGACTGAATAGTTCTGGGATTAGATGCGCTAAATGTGCAGAGCAAGCTGATGACGAAAGGCGACATTAGCCTTGCCGATGCCATCGCTGATGCTACTGCAGCAGAAGCAACCAGGAAGTTGGCTGCACAATTGCGCCGCAACCGCGCTGCGGTACACCAACCGACCTGTGACATTTCACCTAAGTCAGAAGAACAGCTTTTGACGGCCCACCACGAGGACCTCTCTTCGTCATCAGACAGCGACGAAGAAGAGGTCCATCGACTGAGGTCCGATCGGGACCATTACCCGAAGTCCTAACACCCATGCGCTGGCTGTGGGGCCAACCATTCCCGGTCCGAATGCAAATTCTGCGACGCGCTCTGCCATGAGTGCGGGAAACGAGGCCATATCGGACGGGTCTGTAGAAGCCTCCTAGAACCCAGCCAGACCTCGAAGGGGGCTAACTATCACCAGTCGACAGGAAACCCTCCTGTCAGGTGAGAACCAGTAAACCACTCCTACAGAAACCGAACCATAAATCGCCCAACGAAGTGAGAAGAGGCTCACCAAACTATCACTATCGGTCATGCCTCTTCCTTGGATGCCAAGAAAATCCGAATTAAAGTGGCCATCGAAAATCAGCCCTGCCAAATGGAAGTTGACTCGGGATCGTCTCTCTCAATGGTTTCCTGGAAGACCCTCAAGCAACTCATCCCTACTATCCGGTGCCAAGACCTCCATTCCCAAAGACTCATACTTAAAGACTATCAGGGGAATAGGATTCTAGTTGTAGGATCCAGTTGAGTCTGGGTCTCGTTCAAAAACCGCACAGCGTACTTACCCCTGACTGTGATCGACAAGGACTGCCCTAGCCTGTTAGGCCTCCAATGGTTCGTGCCACTCGGCATTGAAGTGGCAGGCATTAACCGAATCGGCGGCAGTGACTGGGAGGAGGACCTCATCCATGAATTCAGGGACATCTTTGCAGAAAAGCTAGGCGAGTACAAGGGGACCCCGATATCATTTAGCCTTAATTCAAAAATAGCTCCCATCCGCCTTAAGCCTCGTCGAGTTCCGTTTGCCCTAAAGCCAAAAATCGACGAACAGTTTGATAAGTGTTAGAGCCAACCGATCACTCTCCCTGGGAGACCCCAATTGTGACACCCATTAAGCCGGATGGTTCGATTAGAATTTGTGGGGACTACCGAGCCACCCTGAACCACGCCCTGCAGCAAAACCCATATCCGGTGCCGGTGGTGCAACACCTCCTCCATTCCCTGGGGGGTGGAAAAGTCTTTGCTAAACTAGACTTAGCTCAGGCATATCAGCAACTGCCGGTTGATGAAAAAACGGCACAGGCACAGATGATCGTGATGCACCAAGGTGCCTTTAAATGTACACGGCTCCAATTCAGAGTGAGTGTAGCCCCGGGGATCTTTCAGAGCCTGATGGAAAGACTATTACAAGGGATTAAAGGCATTGTCCCCTACTTTGACGATGTGTTAATTGCTGCCCCTACTTCAAAAATTTTATGGGATCGTTTAAGATTGGTTCTCCAGAAATCCAAAGACGCAGGCCTTAAAGTGAAGAAAAATAAGTGTAAGCTGTGTACAGATCGTGTCGAATTTTTAGGGTACTTAATTGACAGTCAGGGTATTCACCCTACCGATAGCAAATTGAGAGCAATAAAAAATGCTCCCAGACCCCGGAATAAGGCCGACCTCCAGACGTTTCTAGGCCTTATCAATTTTTATAACGTATTCCTGCCACACAAGGTGACTGTCGCTGAACCTTTACATCGTTTACTGGACAAAAAAGCACTTTGGGTATGGGGTCATAGAGAAGAGCAGGCGTTTCGTAATGTGAAAAAACTACTGACTTCTGACGCTGTACTAATGCAGTACAATGAGACCTTGCCGTTAATGATCACGTGTGATGCATCGCCTTTCGGAGTGGGCGCCATTTTGAGCCATGTATTGCCTAATGGTAGCGAAGCCCCTGTTGCCTATTTTTCAAAGACGCTTTCGAAAACTGAGCAAAATTATAGCCAGATTGATAAAGAAGCCCTTGCAATTGTGTCTGCTGTCAAAAGATTTCATGAGTACGTGTACGGCCGGGCTTTAACTATAGTGACTGACAACAAACCTTTGCTGGGAATAAAAGTGGGGGATAAGCCAACCCCCTATATACTATCTCCCAGAATGACTCGCTGGTAAGAATTCTTGGCTGCTTATAATTATCGGCTGCAATACCGCCCCGGGAAAGCCATTCTCCATGCCGACGCATTGAGCCGAGCACCGCTTCCAGAGACTATTGACGACCCCGCGCCAACAGTGACAACGTTGCAGATCGAGGCATTTCGTACATCGCCATTAACCGCCTGTGATATCGCGAGAGAAACAAAATGCGACCCCGCCTTAGCACGAGTCCTGACTTGGGTGGAACACAGATGGCCGTTGGACCAAGTATCAGACGACTTCACACCATTCAAAAGTCGACAAACAGAGTTGTTTTCTCAAAAGGGCTGCATCATCTGGGGCGATAGAGTCGTTATCCCAGAACGACTCCAACAAGCAGCACTGAGAACCTTGCACGATGGCCACCCGGCATCGTGCGCATGAAAGCCCTCGCACGAAGCTACGCATGGTGGCCAGGCATCGACAAGCAAATCGAGACTTGGGTCAAAGCTTGTCATAGATGCCAGGAAGTAAGCAACGCCCCACCAAAGGCAATCCCAACCGAATGGAAAACACTGCGGGGACCCTGGTCCCGTATCCATCTGGATTTTACTGGGCCGACCAAAGGCCACGCCTTCTTGTTAACCGTGGACGCCTACTCGAACTGGCTCAAAATCCACCGAATGAGGAACACAACAACCGAAGCGGTCATTAAGAAACTAGAAAGACTGTTTGCAACCCACAGATTACCAGACGTTCTGGTATCCGACAACAGGCCCCAATTTACTGTGCTGTCCTTTGAACAGTACCTGGCGGACCGCGGTATTTGACATGCGCTGACTTCGCCTGTGCATCCTGCGGCCAACGGAAGGGCCGAGTGCATGATACAATTCATCAAGAAAATGCTACAGAAAGTGAACTAAAGATAAACCGAATCCTCTTTTTACAGTATATCACTCCACACAGTGTCACCAACAAAACTCCCGCCAAGCTGCTAATGGGACGAAAGCTCCACTCCCACCTCGACCGGTTACACCCAGCGTACGAACTGGAGAAATCACTCGGATCCAGCAGCCGATGCCGTACCTTCCAGGTAGGCAACTTGGTGTTCGCTAAAAATTTATCAAGCGATCCATTGTGGGTAGAAGCGACTGTGGTCCATGTAACCAGCCCGAGATCATATCTTGTACAATGCCATGATGATAGACTATGGAAGCACCATATCGATCAACTACGATCAAGGCTGCAGTCAGGGATCTCCGAGTCCCCTAATAACCAAACTGAGGGGGGGGGAGATACAGAGGAAGATGAACTTCAATTAGCAGAAAACCTTTTTGAAGGGAACAATAGTGGAACAGAAACACGAGAACAGGAATCAGGGATGGGAGTGAGTTCACCTCAGGGTGATACCGAAGATGTTGGTGACAATGAAAACGCAAACTCAGAATCAGAAACACCCCTTTTGCCAAACAACGCCCTACCTCAACAAGAGTGCAGCCAAATACCGGGTGCAACGAAAATCAAAAAGACTAACAAAACAACCATCCTACCAAATGGACTACGTGACCGCACCCCGTAAACGGAACCCGGGGGGAAGGGGTGTTGTGAATGAATAAATGTGTAATAAAGTTATCTAGAGCTTGAAGTCAAGTGCAGGGTTCTGGCCCTGCACTTCTGATTGGCTGTTAAATGGCGAGATCAGATTGGTCTGTTCAGGAGAGTCTGATTGGCCGTAAATGAGCCGTTCCCATTGGTCAACGGAGCTAGCGCTCCCAGGTTTTCATTGGTTGAATAGTAATAAGTTGCCTATATAAGGAAGGCTATAGCAGCCATCCAGTTTGAGCTGTCACACCATGTAAATAAAGAGTTGAAGTTTGTTAAGCCTGGGTTCCCCAACCAGGGTTAAGGAGACAAGCTAAACAGAATGTGCAGCGTTTGTCAGATAGGCACACAGATAAATGAGTGAGATAAGTTTGTATGTTTGTTAACATACAGTAAAAATAACAGATACACTTGTGCTATCAAAAATATAGTTTATTCCATTTATAGCATAGTCAAAATAACAGTCCATTAGTCGTGTATCATTTAGTCAGTCCATTCAAGGATATTCATTTAGCAAAGTCCATGCAGAATATCCTATGTCAGTTCACTTACAAATCAGTCCTTTGTTTCTCTCCCGTTCGAGTAACGCAGTCTTGAGTCCATGCAGTAATTAGGGATCATCAAAGCCAGAGAGAGAGCAAGCTGTCGTCTTGCTTCTTTTAAAGTGCTTTCACAACCACTCCCTTAATTACATTCCTATATTTAAAGTTGCAGACACTTTAACTTATAAACCATGATTACATAGTTATTATTTTACCTAAACCAGTTAGGGTAAACAATGTTATCCCTAACATAGTTCACTGTTTTCACCGGCTCGTCTCCATTCTTCACACCCATGCTCCACACTTAACAGATATCTTCTATAATTTTCTCATACACTTGTTTGGATTTAGAAGAAATTATCCTGCAGTTCACTAACTACTGTAGGACCAAAATATCATTTTTAAAAAATGATCTAGCCCTCTTAAGAAATGCAAGCATAGCTAGAATATCTCAGTCCCCTGTTTTATTTAACTTACAGATGTTGTGTCAACATCAAGGCAATGATGGCTGCAGCAGTCCAGCTGTGACACTCCAATTGTCCTTCTGATTTTTGCTACACTCTGGAAAGCTTGTGTCGTACCCTAGGGATACCTGGTGTTATGTCCAGTCAAGTCTGGCCTTAGCCCTGGATGATGTCACCAGCTGTTCTTGTAGGTAGTCCTTGACTTATAACCACAACTGGGACCAGAATTTCCACTGCTAAGCAAAGTGATTGTTAAATGAGTGAGGCCTGATTTTGCAAACATATTTTTTGCCATGGTTGTTGAACAAATCACTGCAGTTGTGATGTGAATCATGTGGTCATTAAGCAAATCTGGCTTCCCCAAGGACTTGTTTCTAGGAAGCTGGCTGGGAAGGTTGCAGATGACTCCGGGGCACCACAATTGTTGTAAATACACTCAAGGCACCAAGTGTACACATTTTGATCATGTGACCTTGAGGATGTGTATCAGTCCTATGTGCAATGACCGGTCATAAGTCACTTTTTTTTTTTTAGATTAACAGAGTTGGAAGGGACCTTGTAGGTCCTCTAGTCTTAACCCCCTGCCCAAGCAGGATACCTTTCACCATTTCTGACAGATGGCAGTCCAATCTCTTCTTGAAAGCTTCCTGTGATGAAGTTCCCACAACTTCTGAAGGCAACTTCTGTTCTATCGGTTGATTGTTCTCACTGTCAGAACATTTCTCCTTATTTCCAGGCTAAATCTCTCCTTTCGTTTCCATCCATTATTTCTTGTCTGCCCTTCAGGTGCCTTGGAAAATAGCTTGACCCCTTCCTCTCTGTGCCATTGTGAATGGTTCCTAAATGAATGGTTGTAAGTTGAGGATTACCTGTTCTGTTATCTTCTAAACCAGATTTCACTTCCTTAGGGGAAGCCCACCTCTGCCTTTGAAAAGGGTGTAGTTATATATGCTGGACAAATAGGCTTCATTCTTTAAGCAAATAGCTTATTGATTTCTCACTTGATCTCTCTGAGATGTTTTTCCCAATGCAGGGTTGATTTTGCTTCTCCTCGTTCTCTCCCCACCAGATTCATTTCACATTCTAGCAGGGATCCTTTCGGGTTAGGCAGGCCGATGCTGAGTGCCGAATGGAATTCATCAGCCTTCCACGTTCCTGTTCCTAACTCTACCTTGCTAAGGCATACCTGTGAAGGTAATTCTGAAAGGCTTTGATTTTATTCATGCCTGCAGATGACGGTGAGGATTAGGAATTTCAAGATACAATTCTTAGCACAAAAAGAAATATGCTGCCTAAAATGGGCCTATTTTAATTGCAAATCAAACCTGCAAAGGACTTAAATTGTAAAATGTTTTACACACAAACACACACACACATACACACACACGCGGAGGGAGGGAGGGAGAGGAAAGAGAGAGAGGAGAGGGAGGGAAGAGAGAGAGGAGAGAGACAGAGGGAGAGAGGTGGGGGAGAGAGGGAGAGAGCTGTTTGATATTTAAAGCCATATGGGAATGACCTTTCAACAGTTTCACGTAGACCAAAACTACATTTTTAAAAAAATGCAGGGTCTATTCCACCGGATTCTTCTGAACATCAGAAAAGGGTTTATTGAAGATTCTATAAGTAGCAAAGCTTATTTCTGAACTCTCTGAAACATACAAAAAATAACATATGAGTGAAAACAACAAATTGGCATCTGGGCTATCAATATGATGATTCTGGGAAAAAGAAAAATAATCAGCAATTTGACAAAACCCTGATTGTTCTCCAAGATGAAACAAGTTGTGACAACCAGCAGTTTCTTTGCCTTTGTTCCTCAACAAATTTTCCCTCACTACTTCAAATTTTTGTTTACTGGCAGGAGGATGATAGTTTTTGTTAATGAATAAGATGAAAAGAAGCGTAGTCTTCAGCTACTTCCTAGATCAGGAGTGGGCAAACTACGGCCCGCAGGCCACATCCGGCCCGTTGGTCTTTTTAATCCAGCCCGCCAAAGATTGGTACAGAATTAAGGTTTGATGTGAATGATTGAATGATTGCATTCATTTGATTTTGACTTGTAATGACAGGCATTTCGACACCAGGTAGCAGCCTGTCTGTCAAATTTTAAAAGTCAGTGAGGCCCCCCACCAGCCAAAAAGTTTGCCCACTCCTGTCCTAGATCCACATAGCAATAGCAATAGCACTTATACTTCGTAGTGTTTTATAGATTTCTCTAAGCATTTTACAGAGTCAGCCTCTTGCCCCCAACAATCTAGGCCCTCATTTCACCAATCTCAGAAGTACGGAAGGCTGAGTCAACCTTGAGCTAAGTCAACCTTGAACCTCGAACTGCCAGCAGTAAGCAGAGTTAGCCTGCAATAGCACTGAGCACTTAGACTTATATACCACTTCACAGTGTTTTACAGCCCTAAGTGGTTACAGGGTTAGCATATTGCCCCACAACTATCTGGGCCCTCATTTTACCAACTTCATATCTAACTACTGGCAGTTGGCAGAATTAACCTGCAACACTGCATTCTATCAACTGCACCATCACATGTTTGAGGGAATCAGAAATTATTCCAAGCAATTTTGCCATCAACTTTTGCAAAATGGCATAAGAGAATTACATTTCAGATCTGTCCTGTAAGGAAGGATGGAGCAGAAAATATTTGATTGACATTTGCCTATGGGAGAGAACATTCCAAGTAGCAGGCAAATGTTCTTGTCCAGCTGGATTTCTTGTAGTTCTGAGTTTTTATTGTGGGGATTGTCACAAAATGGCTAACTTCTGGAAGATGTCAGAATTTGGGCAACATTCTATTTTTATTTACTTATCATGTTTAGAAACCACTCATCTCCCTTGCAGAGATAGGGCTGATAAAGTGGGTGTGGCCAGTTATAAAGGCCCCATTTTCAAGTGTTGATGTTGCTCTCCATTTTTCCTTCCAACTTCTTAATGTATTCTTTGTGGTCTTGCAATGTGAAGTGCAAGGAGAAAACTGACCTAAGGAGAAACTTCCTGACAATGAGAACAATTAATCAGAGGAATGGCTTGCCTCCAGAAGTTGTGGGTGCTCCAGTTCTGGAGGTTTTTAAGATGAGATTGGACAACCATTTGCCTGAAATGTTATAGGGATTTGGATTAGAAGTCCCTTCTAACTCTGTTATTCTGCTATTCTATCTACAGCTCTGCCAGTTTTCTCTGAGCATATAGACATCCAGATGAACTCTGCCAGCCTTTCATTAGACATTAAAGATCTGGTATTATCCCTCATACATTGGCCACTCTTTACAGATGAGCCACTCTTTACAGATACTGTTTAATAGATATGTGTTGGATGAGATATATGATATGATGTGTTTTTTAGATTCTTCCTTTCATATTCTTTTCTGTTGCTTTTATTCTTGAGGTTAGCCGCTTACAGTTCTTTTGTGTGTTGAGCAGGCATATACATTAAATACATACATTGTATGTGAACCATAGTTCGTCCTTATGTATGAACCCAGCCCACTATGGCTGTTCTAACCCATGCCCTTTTCCAACAAATCAAACACAATGCAAAGGGAACAGAAATCTTGTAATGCTTTTGCAAAATGATTAGCTGTGATAAGCCCAAGCCTTGCCAAACTGTGCAGTCTACCAAAAGATAACAGACAAGAAATAATTTGCAATACAAGAATCTTCAAATACAAACTCAGGATACTGGAATGTCCATGAGGCTGGAGTTTCAAAATGTCTTTGCGTTCTGCAAAGAATGTTCGCTTCACAGCTGACTTTTATCTTCTTGAAGGAGGGGCCATTACCTTACAGCCTTACTCCCAAGTCGCCTGTGCTGTTGTAGCTGCTCTTTCCTATGAGCAATCCTGCATGCATGTGCACTTGGCACAGGCTCCTTGGGAACCTCCTCATCACTGCTGCCATCCCCCACAATCTCTGAAGGGAGCAATCCATTCCCTAATGGTCCTGGCCCCTCATCTGGGTCCTTGCTCTCTTCAGCCATCCGCACTTGCTGCCAGCTAATCACAACAATGGCTTGTTGTATAAAACATAGCTCCATGAAGCCATGTTGGAGCAACCTTGAAACAGCCAGTAGATCTATGCCATCAGATACAATGAATGTTCAAAGTGAATCTTACTGAATTCATTTGGATTTATTTCCAAATAATTACACATAGGCTCCATTCTGACAAAATAGAGTTCAAACAGAATCCTTCTGAGAAGCAATCCAAACAGCAGGATACCCTTCAAGCTGAAACTTATCTGTGTTGCTTGAGAATGCTGAAAATACGAATGTATTTTCCTCCCTTGCATGACAGAATAATCAGCTGCATTTAATAATACAAAGCTTGGACAAGGCTGTTGCCTTGAGTCTCTTGCAAGCAAAGGGAATGTAGCTAATTAAATGAGCAGCATCCTGATTCTGTAATTGTAATCTGTAATTGAAATGATAGAGTGCATAACCTGGAGATATGAAGGCAGAGACAAATGTAATATCTAATAGCCCAGTTCAATGTATGTTTATCCATGGTTGGTCATTATCTCTCAGCCTGAACTATTCCTCAAAATTGTTGGCAAAAAATTAGAAGAGGGAAAGCTTTTGAAATCCTTGCCTTAAAATCTTTTTAGTGATTCTGCTGCAAAATCCTTATTTTGTTTTCTTTGTCTACTTCCAAAACATTGTTTTACATCCATAGATACTGCTCTTAATCTTCTCTATCTCTTTTAATCTTAACTGTTCCCTGCTTTTATTGTCTTCATTCTTTGTGACTGTTGTTTTCTCCTTATGCACATTTTACAGGATCTTTCACCCTCATTATTATTATTGTTTTGCAATCATTTTCTTAGATTTTTTTTCTTTCTTATTCACAGACTTCATCACTTCATCATTCTTTGGGAAGATTAATCTGTCTTCTTTGCTTTTCATATAGGACTTGCATTTTGTCTTCCTAGAATCATTCTATTTTTATTTTAGTTTCTTACTTTTCTTCCATATGCTTTCCCTTCCACTCCTGACCCTATCAAAATAATGTTTCCATTCAGAGCCTCTTAACATCCTGGTATCCTTTACCAATTCACTTAGTTTTTGTTTCACTCATTTTTTGTTTCCTGGATTTATAAAGCTGCCAAACTCAAACAACATCTACTTTCATCATAAACAATGAGCTAAGGAATGATTTTTTATGCATTCCTCTGCATATTTGAATGAACTTATCATTAAACCATGTATTTGAAACAAACAATCAAAATTGTGATATTTACCAGTTACCATTCTCATTAATTCTTAGATCTCCAAAAGGCCTAATCACATTTTCTGTCCTCTTCTTCTCTTGTCCCACCCATCCATTCATATTACTTGATGGTGTATTTTTCTCTCTCCGGATCAATCTAGATCCAACCTAGAACTAAGGAGAAATTTCCTGATAGTGAGAACAATTAACCACTGGGAAAGGCTTGTCTTCAGAAGTTGTGGGTGCTCAAACACTGGAGGTTTTTAAGAAGAGACAGGACAGCCAGTTGTCTGAAATGGTGTAGAGTCTCCTGCTTGAGCAGTGGGTTGGATTAGAAGACCTCCAAGGTCCCTTCCAATTCTGTTATTCTGTTATTTTGATCTTATAAACCCAGTGATAGTTTAAAAAAAAAATTACTACCGATTCTGTGGGCATGGCTTGGTGGGCATGGCAGGAGAAGGTACTGCAAAATCCCCATTCCCTCCCCACCGCACTACCCTGCTTTCCAGCTCCGTTCTTCTGTGCAGGGCAACCAAAGGAGACTCAGTCGATCAGCTAGGACTCAGGAGGTAGAGAATAGATGGGGGCAGGGCCAGTCAGAGGTGGGATTGGCTGGTTCTCCAAACTACTTAAAATTTTGGCTACTGGCTCTCCAGAACTGCCAGAACCTGCTGAATACCACCTCTGTGTACACCAATATATCCATGTTTTGCCAACTACGAGGTACATGCAATGTTCTGTGACACATGATGTATTCCTACTATTATTATTACACCACTAATTAAGTTTTATGTCAGTTTTCATGGACAAATAAGTTTTTGTTGTATTCATGAGATTGGCTATAAGTCACTCATAAGATAACAACTCTATTATAATCTTCAGTTGCTTCAGTTTAAAAACATATGCCTATCCCCATCCTGCTGTTGTTAGTGTCTACTCAAAATGCTTCTAGCCACAAATCAGAGTAGTTAGAAGCCTTTAATGCTTTCTTAACTAAGATGTTATAAAAATGATGATTACAATTAAAATAAAGTATCAAAATTATTTTGTACAATTAAACTGTAATTAGAAAGAATTATGGCAAATAAGGTGAATGGCTGACCATAAAGACCTCAACTGAGTCAAAAAGAATGAATGAAATATAAATATAATTATCGGCTGATGTTGTAATGGAGCCAGTTATTATTATTTTTAATCCTAAGGTTAACTTCTTTCAACAAACATTCTATTAGCAATTAGTAACTTGTATTAAAAAAAATTGAGGGTAAGAATAGAAATGTGTGTAATTAAAGATAATGATTTGCATAGATTTTTATTGATCTGGCCACAATTCTTGGTGTGTGCACCAGAATTCTACATATTTAATGGTCCACCAAGTTAGCCATATTCATCTAGATCCTTAAATGATGAAATGGTACTTATTTATTTCACAGTCAAGCCTAATAAAAGCCCAATAATTAAGAATAGAATAAATGAATCAATATCTATAGCAGTCACCAGAGAAGAAAGGACGATTGCACTTTGTACTACTTGTTTGTCTTTTAGTCTATTTGTATACTGCTTTTACACCCATGACCTCACAAGTTAATACATATCAAAGGGTTATACAGCTGTGCTGTAAGGACAAGACAGAAGCTAAATGGAAGGAAGTTCCAAAGCTATTAGGGTTTCTTCTAAGAAAGATTCTTTTTTTTTTTTTTGAAACAAATTTTTATTAATTTTAAAGATAAAACAACACATCATTAACCAGTAAATACATAAACACATAAAACCTCTTAATATTGTAAGTCCTTACAAGTCAAACAAAACAATATTTTTATACAGCATAATTCCAATTTATCCCATCCCCATATGGACACACAAATATCTTTCATCAAATTTCTCATTATTTCTCTTTACTCCTATTCAATTTCATTTCTCTTCCATATTTATCCATTTTATAGTCATCATATTCTTTTCTTTCTGGCTTGTTTAAATTATTCTCATCTAACATTCCTCCAAGGTTTTATTGATTCTTTTTTCCTTTTTTTTTTTAATAAAAAACAAATTTTGTTAGTTTTATCATAAGCATAATACACAAACATACAAACACAAAACATAAAACATAGACAAAACTAAAAGATCTTTTCTGAAGGTTGTCTGTTCCCGGGTTAAAACTCTTTACACAGACACAAATTCAAACATCATATTCAACCTAAATCTCCTTCCATATCTTATTATCATTTTCTTTTTTATATATGTATATAAAAACCATTTTTATCAGTTTTCTAAAAACAATGCACACAAAATCAAGGCATAACAGCTTATAAATTCTTTTCTAAAAAAAAATAATAATAGACCAATAAAACATAACATTTCAAGATTATAATATTAATATTTCATATAATATTAACTTCATATCTTGTCCCTACTTCTCTTTTCCATCCAAATTATTTATCAATTAAAATTTTATTGCCTTTTATCAATATACAAAATCAAAAGAAAAGCATATATATCCTTCCATTATTACCATTTTCAACAACATTCTTTGTCTGTTCTATTTCCAAACATCCATTCATCTTTTTTCTTTTACTATACTTCTCCTGTACAACAATTGGAGTTACATCTATAACTCATTACCTAACTTAAAAATACTACATATAAATCTTTCTTGGGATTCTGTTTAAAAGATTCTAAAATTACATAATAAATTTTTTATTCTAAATATACATATAAAAACACACTCTTATATACCCTCCAGAATCCCTCTTTTAATCTAAATTAAATTCACCCATTGTCTCTAAATAAACTTTTTTTTTTTAAATCTTGCTTCCCCCCATTAAGGCTTCTCCTCCCCCCTTTTCTCTCTTGCTTATTCTTCTCCTTGCCCTTTCTACCCCTTTGCTTTTTCTCTTCGCTTTTCTTGCTCCTTTTCCTTTGCTTTCTAACCTTGCCTCCATCTTTTCGCTCATTTTTCTCTCTTTTGGTTGTTTTTATAATTCTTAAAAACCCCTTTTTCTTATCCTTTTTCTCCTCCTCTCCGGAAGGAACCCATTGTTCATCAAAGATGGCTTCTTCTTCCTCTTCTTCCTTGTCCCAGTCCTTCTGCTACATAATCAACTTTTCAACAGAACATAACGCCAATTCTAAGAATTGGAACAAAGCGCCCAAAGTATCTTCTTTTTTATATTTTTGATAGTCAATCTCTAGTTCATCCACAGACAATGCCATTATGAAAAGGGAAAACTTTTTCCAAAAAAACCACAAGTATTTTTAATCCAGGACAATCAAAAGCAATTAAAAAAAAGAAAAAAAGAAAAAAGTTCCAAAAGTTAATACTTTTCTTCCTTCTTCTCTTTCTCTTTCTAAATTAATTTTTAATCAAAGAGGTCCAATTACCATATATCTTCTTTTGGGATCCACAAAGACGTTCTAGACAATCTCCTCCTTTTTCAGCTTCTGCTCCAATTTTTTTTCTCCCTTCCCACTTGCAATAACAATTTTAAATAATCAAAAATCCATACCTCCAGCAAAAATTTTCCAATTTCTTAAATTTTTCAATGTCCAAAAATCCCTTTGTCTCTTAGCTTAGCTTTCAAAGCAATCCACTTTCAATGTCTAATATATCCAAATATTTCTGCTTTTTCCGTGGGATGGGAGAGTAAACAAAAATAAAAAAAAGAAAGTTCCCTTTGACAGCTTCTCCGCCGCTTTCGATCTTCTTAGGGAAACAATGTATCCTTCAGCAACAAACAGCTCAATTCCAGGCAATTTAAAAGTTGTTACTTGACCCGGCTCAGACAGAACTTTCACTTTTCACACTTCCTCCAGCACAGTTCTTACCCGGTTGCTGGCTTCTTCGTGGCGGCCATTGCTGACCGCCGCTCCACCGCCTTGGGAAAAAGGGGTTTTTCCGGAGAAGGGGGGGGTCTGCGATGCCCCCACCTCCCTAACCGGCTCCCCTCTATCTTCAGCTGTCCCTACAGGGCAGCCTTAACCCCCTGATCCATCTGGATCGGGGGTACCTCGACAGCTAGCCAGCAGGGATCGCGAGCTGTCGCGAATTCCTGCTGCCCCGAAGCCACGCAAACCGGAAGTTTGAGAAAGATTCTTTTTTGAAGAACAAATTGAATATCCTGCATCTGCACTGTTGATCACCAACAATTGGTATCCACACTGAGACTAAATGAGGAACCCAAAGATTAATTGAAGAAGTCACATTTTATCAGCCACTAGGGCTATCAAGAATCACTAAGTGCCTCCTAGTTTTCAAGGCCAACTATTGGCTTTCAATGACCTGCTTATCATGCCACAAAAACTTAGCTATCCCCTCTCACAGTCAGTTTTATATGCCAGCACCACACAATCACAATTTTATTTGGGACCATTTTTATCTTTCTCCCACATATTCCAAAGGATGCTGGGAAAGTATCATTCTCTCTTTTAATTTCTGCCTTTTTTTCTTTTTGTCCTCCAGAGAACAAAAGACAAGAATTGTAGCTCATATAATATTTCTATACCAAAAATCCTAGAATGAAAGCTCTTGACTCAGTTAATATACTCTTTCTCTCTCTCTCTGTATGTATGTATGTGTGTGTGTGTGTGTGTATAGATAGATAGATAGATAGATAGATAGATAGATAGATAGATAGATAGATAGATAGATAGATAGATAGAGAAAGAAAGAAAGAAAGAAAGAAAGAAAGAAAGAAAGAAAGAAAGAAAGAAAGAAAGAAAGAGAGACACACAGAGAGACACACACACACAGAGAGAGACAGAGAGAGAGAGACTGCAGTACTTCAAGGAGCATAGGAAGAGCCTTTAACCAAATTAGAACCATTCATATTGTTACAGTTTATATCAGTTATTCTTAATCTTGACCACTCTTAGTTCATTGAATGTCACCTCCCAGAATTCTCAACAACTGTTTGAGAAATTCTGGAGGTTGATCCCAACCCATCTGGAAATTGTGAAGTTTGGAAAATACTGGTTTGCTAACCAGGTTTCAGGCTGAAATGTTTTTTCAACTCTACCCAGAGAGACCAAGAATTAAACCTGGGACATGGTAAACTATGGCAGTTGTCCTTACACTGAGCTCTATTCCTTCTTTTCATATTGATTCTTATGGGTGGAAAAGTTGGATATTGTAATCCAAGGAGTCACTTGGTTAGAAAAAAAAAGTTTATTTCACTGTTCAGCTGAATAACTCTCCAGTCTTTCAGGCAGTGGCCTTTGTAAATCTTACTTTTCCAAAAGCTGGTGAAAACAGAACATTGACTCTGCAGCACACAAATCATATACTATGCAGCTGACATCTTCCAGTTCGGTCTCCTTGCCCTACATAAGCAGAAGTTTTAAAGATCTTCTATGGAATTCCTTAACCCTCTTCAACATTTTGCAAACTCTTGAGTTTCTAATTAAATTAATATCAAAATGTACTTGTTCATTGCCTTTGCTATAAAATTAGTTCTTTAAGAATCTATCTTTTTTCTGCTGAAGTTGGGCACCAAGGGATATTACTGTGGATGAACTGAAGTCACTTTTATTTCTAGCTAGTTGTAATCATTACTGTGGATTTAATGACTTTTAATTTACGCCTAAGCTACTTCGAATAGACTTTAAGCAATGCAGCTAGATTTTTAAAATGTAGAATAGTAGCCTTCTGACAATATAATATAAAAATCTAAGATGCTTGGATCTTCTGGCTCAGAGGATGGTCACCATCCCATTTTAAACACTCTTGTTAAGATTTAGGTGGCAGTTCCTAATTATATGCTAAAAAAATTGAATCCAGTCACCATTTACTTTCTGGAGACATGGAGGTGAGACCTCTGGCTACAAGAACTGCAACAGAGGAATACTAAATGAAACAACAGAGACTCCCTTTTCCTCCACTTTTATAATCAGGTGGAGGGGTGGAATGTCAATGCCATTTCATAGAAGAAAGGATGGTTCTTGAAACATATCAGCCAAACCAACCCTTCTGAAGCTTTGCAGAACTTTCTTCCAGGTTATCCTTCCCCTGTTGGATGATTTCTGGACTTTTCTTCCCATAATACCCAACCAACCTAATCAAAAGCTATTTCTCTGGGCATTATGGAAGGAAGGCATCAAATAAACTAAATATAGATTAGACTAGAGGATATGTCTGGATTGTTGCACACCACCCAGATTAGTTTTCTGGGAGATGGGTGGCTACATAAATTTGGTAGACTGAAAGATTAGATAGATAGATGGGTGGGTGGGTGGGTGGGTGTGTGGATGGATAGGTGGATAGACAGATGGGTGGATGGGTGGGCGGATAGATAGGTGGATGGATAGATAGGTGGATGGATGGGCAGATGGGTAGATAGATAAATAGATAAACAGATAGACAAATATAAACTATACAGTTACATGCGATAGGATTTTCATCTAAGCATTCTACAGTTACAATAACTTGTTTTTGTCTGTTTTTTCCATTGCTTCATTCTGACCTCACAATGCCCTTGAATCCAAGAGTGCCCCCAAATACATTCAGGGTTTCTAAATTCCACCCTTTCATAACACCCCCCCCCTCCCCAATCTGGATACCGTTTCCAGGCTAAAATGCCTCTTCTCTTAATTATTGATTTGTTTATTGCAGACACATTGGCAGAATGAGAATTGCCTCTTGCCTGCCAGATCCTTGCCTGCAACCACACAAGGGGTTGGAGAGGTCTCTAATGTTGGCACTGGAGCAAGCATGAACAGCTCCAAGGTCCCACCGCAGCTCTTTGGCTCATGCACTTTTGTGACCAGGGAAGCCCACAGATGAATTTGCCAATCTCTTCCTCTTGTCATTTCCAAAAAGTTAAAGATGACCCCAGGTGCCACGGGGAGAAGTCCTCTGGAACCAAAAGGGGCTGTTTCTCTCTCCCCACACGGGCTGTTTTCTCTTTAACAATATCACTTTTTAATGCATCAAGCGGGGGCTTTGGGAACTTGGCACGCCTGATCAAAACACAATTATGCGATTGAATGCTGAAGCTGTTGTCATTTTCGCACAGGGAGAGATTAGATCCTACACATTAGTGTGATGGTTAATGATTTTAAAAGCTGCTGTTGGGGAAAAGCACACACGCATGTACGCACACACACACTCTCACAGAGGCACGCCGATGGCTTGGAGAGCTCCTGTTGTTTCTGAGGGTAAAAATCAACCTGTAATGTAATCTTTCCCAATTTTGGGCTTTGCAAAATTCAGAGGGAGGTTATATGCACATATTAACAGAGCAATACTGATTCATTCTGTCCATGGTGCTTCATTTCCTATATTTTATGGGAGTTTTTTCCTTTGTGGTGTCATTACCCAACTTTACCCAACTAGACATAATGAAACAAGAAAACAACCAAACTTAGAGTGCACCAAGACCCCACAGGGAAACCCTGGCTAGAAATATTCTCTACTATAGAAGTATATTTTCCCAAACACAGAGACCACATGTTTACTGAGACATTCACACATCTTGGCCAAGCCTTTTCTAACCCAATGCTTTCAAGACATGTTTGATCTTCATCCTCAGTTTGCAAGTCTTTGACCAACCCTCAATCTGAGCAATCATTTGCTTTTGCTGAGGTTGGTCAGGCTGAGTGCCAATTTCGCCACCCAACCCTCTGATGGTTCTACTACTCTTTGACCTGTATGCTCATTAGCTGCTGATTTGCTAGCCTGACCTTTGGCCTGTTTTAATGTTTATCACTTGCTTCTGGCTGCTGGCTCGCTCCCTCCTGACCTCCAACTTAGTTTCTATTAGGGTTTTGTGGGAGAAAACTATAGCTAAGGGCCAAAGCTCATGAATGGCATGAAAAAATGTCTCAGGGGCAATCCCTGGCATGACCAGTTCAAAGTGTTAGGTCAGTTACTTTGCAGGGAACAATCCCTCTCTATGGCTAAAATCTGATGTTGTACCACCAGTAGGTTTAGATAACATTAGATAAATAGACCAGGATCATACTTTTCACTAAGCCATGATTTCCTTTTTTGTGTTTTATTCAGTGCACATCACTAGTTCCTTGATTCATCTAACATGTTAAGCCAAAACAAAGTGAATCGCATTATAGTTTAATGCAATGATCGAAACAAACAAAACCCTAACCTGCTAAAAAGTAGTTTCCTAGGTGCCATAGCTACTAATCCTCAACAGACTGAACCATCCTTTCTCCATAATCTACATACGCTTAGTAACCTAGCAGCTCTTTCCTTCATCTTGGGTCATTGCCATCTTTTAAAGGAATAAACATCAAATTGCCATCAGGGCTTATGCAAGGAACCTGGGCAAAATCCTTCTTATCATAGAAGCACAAGAAAGAAACCAGGCTCGGAGAACTCAACCACTTAACTCTGGGCATCTTATATTCTCTGCTATTTCAAGATCTGTTTTTCTGGTTTATTGAATGTTAAAGTAAGTCCATTAATGTGTGGGGTAAGGCATCTGATTAACTCAAAAACAAACACCACATAATGCCTTTCCTTCTACTCAAAATCCAGGCCTTATATTAAAATGATTATTACAACCCAGAGTGAAACCAGTGGAGAATACTTTCTGCTCTGCCAGGAGAAATGGAGCTTATTCTTCTCTACTCCCCTTATTAATGAAAGCCATGCCCTGGAAGTATATATGATATTATAAAGTCATTATTTATAACCCACCCTTATTGGCCCCACAAAGCAACGAAGAGTAGTTTCTTAAGATCATTCAGGAAAGCTTATTATGCTTTCATGCAGAGGGTGGACAGCCCTTGGGCCATATGCAGCATTGACCTAATTGGAAAAGGGACTGCGAATGATCAATTCAGACTTTTGGAAGGAGGGTGGGAAAATGGTGCAGCAGAAGGGAAAGAGAAAGAGCGAGAACAGGGTAAAGGAGAGACAGGAAGAGGGGAGAAAGAGGAAACTAATGCAGCATGTTCCTGTCTATTCATATAAGTGACTGATTCAGGGTGAAAGATATAAATGTATGACTGCAAGACTGTTTCAACTGGCTGTTTTCAAAGCTTGATGGGAAGGTCTGGAAGAGGATAGTAAAAGTATTCAGCTAGACACATTGCCATTTGCTTAACCTGGCTGCTGAATCAACCCAATTTGGAAGTTCACAAAATACATAAACAAATGCATATTCTAGTCCTACAGCAAGTTCATTAGCAGCAGCAGCTTGAACAGCAAAAATAAAAAAGGTTAACACTAACCAAGTTTAACAAGTTGTACAAATTTGTTAGGGTTTTTTTGTGCTTTGTTTTTTTTTTAATCTGGTTTAATACCTTGTTTGAGTGCCATCATCTGAGATCAAGGGTCTTGCCTAAATATGTTTTTAAAAAGAGTGTGTGAGCTTGTATGAGCTGAAAATATTGCACAGGGAGAGACAAAACAAAGAGATTCCAGTCCATGGATTCTAGTCTCATCTACTAGTAGTTCTGGTCCCACCACCCTTTTTGCAAATTGTTCTATCCTCAGCCTTCTGGAGTGGACTGCATTTCTCTTCATTCAAGCACCAGATCTATGTGGTATGTTTAAGAGCACACTCCAAAATGAGTGGGACCAAAGTGCAACTTGGAAGTTCAAACAGATGAAATGCATCCCTAATGTCTTCAGGGAGGTATCCTGATTTGCCAATGCTTGTTTCCATATAGAATTGCCTCCTCTTTCTCTTTCTTTTTCAGTTTCTTTCTCTCTTTTCTCTTTCTCTTCCCTAAGATAATCAATAAAGTTTCATATGAATCAGACATCAATCTTCTCTTTGGCTTGAAAAGTAAGGAGTAGTCATGTCCAAATGCACCATGGACAGCGACAATTCTAAGATGACCCTTAAGGCAGGAGAAGCAACTCTAAATCTATTGGTAGGTCACTGTGTGATTTGCAGTAGATCAGGAAAAGTTGCTCTCCCTCTTTGTCTGGTCAGATCTGGGTTTTCTACTTGGTCCATTGCCAGTATGGGCCCCCTATTGCTTCCTGAATGTAGAACAGGGTGATGATCATTGGTTTATTTTGCGCAAAGTGCATAGGGCAGGAAGCTTCTGCCAGTGAATCCTATCTGCAGCAGTCCCTTTGGCATCTCCCCTTTTGATGCCCATTGTCCATAAATCATCTTTTAAAGTCTGATGCCAAGTTTCCTTGCCTGAATCCATTTCAAATGCACCTTCAGTCATGTTTTCTAGCTTTCATTCAGAACTGTTGCCTTATGACAGATTTAAGCCTTTGGAATACATGGTCTCCAGTGCTTGTTTTCTTGGTGGCATTTTTCCAGATGCAGTTGACTGCATTGTCTAGCATATGCCCTCCCTTCTAGGGGCTGGTTGCTGTCTAGAAATTTTATCCTGGCCTCATTGGCTCCTATTTTCTCCATGATGAAGATGTTACCTAGTTGGTAGTTATTACCTGGATGTTACCTAGTTTCATTAAACATCTCAAGAAAACCACCAAACTCAGAGAGCACCAAGGACCCCACCCCTTATTTAATAATAAGACATCTTATTTCAAACCAAGCTACAAATATTCTCCTTTATCAGTACGTATCAATCTTTCCCCAAAATTACAAAAGCTCCTGGGCCCACTAACAGAAATTACCAGTTCTGGGAAATTACCTGTTTTTCAACTTTTTCACTGCTGGCAAAGAAAACAATAATTGGTACCATTTTCCTAATGCTGTGTTGAGGTCTCTTTTTCACTTTCTAAAGAGTACACTCCCATCTCATGAAAGACACTTTATTTAATTTGCAGGTAGTTTAAATATTTCTTTTGATTTTCTTTTTTTTAAATTACTTTCTTCTGGGAGGTGGCAGAATGTACTATTGCTTGTGTGTGAAAAAGCCCAACTGGAGTTCCCTTCTGATGTCTCTTGAGGTTTAGATGACACTTGGGAAGACAGGAAAGCACTAGATTTATGGAGAGCGGATTGTAGAATGAAAGACGCATGCCACTGGGCCGTCATATCCCTAAATAAATGCAACAATTCTGTCCTTGGGATCTCTCTGAAATTCTCCTCTCTTTTGAAAGAGATTTCAAAGCAAATTCTTTTTTTTAATCAGATTGAATGAAAACGGCTAGAAAAACAAAACAGGGCAATTCTTTTTTTTTTCCAGCACGGAATTAATTTCTCCCACTCTTGTATTACCCTATCTGCTAAAGTCACACTGAGCATCTGTTGGGAACTGACTGAAAGCCAGGAACAGCTTCTTCTGTTTTCCTGCCTTCTCCTGCTGCTTTGGAATTAACCCTCTGCAGTCCGTGCATCCTCTTTTCCACCACAGCTCCTTAGGATGAGGGGAAGATTTTGGAAAGAGATTTTGGGAAGAGTGCAGAAAAGAGAGCCACAAAAATGATTAGGAGGCTGGAGGCTAAAACATATGAAGAATGGTTGCAGGAATTGGGTTTGTCTAATTTAGAGAAAAAAAAGGACTAGGGGTGACATAGATCGCAGTATTCCAGCATTTGAGGGGCTGCCACAAAGAAGAGGGGATCCAGGGGTGGGCTGCTGGGGGTTCGCAGGGGTTTGGGAGAGCTCCTAGCTAACTTTCTGTGCAGTTCAGAGAGCCCCTAAATCCCACTCCTGGCTGGTCCCACCCAACCCGCGGTCTGTTTTGAATGCAGGTAAGGGCAGGGCACACACGGAGGCTCAGGGAGGGCGAAAAATGGGCCACCCGGAAGTTCAGGAAGGCCAGAAATGGGCCCATTTCCAGCTTCCAGAGAGCCTCCGGAATCTGAGGAGGCCGTTTTCACCCTCCTGGAGGCTTAAGGAAATCCTCCCAAACCCTGGGAGGGCAAAAATGCCCCCCCTCCCAGACCAGGGGTAATAATAATTTTCGGAAACATAAGTGTTCCTACAAAGGCATGATATTTAATTGAAATGGATAACATGTTTAAGATGTAAATGATTGTTAATATTAATGATTAGATTATGGTATATTAGCGAAATTTTTTTGCGAAATGAGAGATTTCACGTAGAAGAAGGAGGAACACTGTAATGAAATAATGAGTTATAATATATGATGTGGGGGGGGGAATAATTATGGAAAATAGGGCTCCCATAAAAGTATGGGATTTAACTGAAAAGTAATGTGTTAAATGTTTAAGATATAAATGAATATTAATACTAATGAATAGATTTGTATTATTTTTGACAACATAGTATAATTTTAGAATGTACCAGACAGAATCCCAATGTAAGTTATGTGTTTTATATTAAGTATTACAAATATAGGGGAAAGAGATAAAGGCATCATACTCCATATAGTGTACAGGAGAAGTTTTTCTTTTTTTTTAAAGAAGGAAAATAAATGGATGGTTGGAATAGAACAGACAAAGAATGATAAATATTATGATATGAATTGAGAGGAGATAAATAAAATAAAACTGAGAAAATTTAAAAGAGAGGAGAAGTCATGTAGAAAATTGAAAATGTTAACAAGATATGAAATGGTATACAAAAGGAATATGAATTTGAATTTGTGTCTGTACCAAGAGTTATAACCCGGGACTAAGCAACTTTCAGAAAAGAGATTTTTTACGCTTTTACGTTTTGTGTTTTTGTGTATTTGTGTATTGTCTGTCTTGAAGAATCAATAAAACTTGTTTAAAAAAAAAAATGCTCCCTCCCCCCAGGCCGTGATGCAGGAGGTTGACTAGGCCACGCCTAACCAGCAACCGGGCAGGGAACCCTTTGCTAAAAATTTTGAAGCCCATCCTTGAGGGGGTCAACTTATTTTCCAAAGCACCTGAAGGCACAACAAGAAGTAAAGTATGGAAACTGATCAAGGAGGGAAACAACCTTGAACTAAGGGGAAATTTTCTAACGGTGATGACAATCAACCAGTGGAACGGCTTGCCTTCAGAAGTTGTGGGCGCTCCATCACTGCAGGCTTTTAAGAAGAGACTGGACAGCCACTTGTCTGGAATGGCATAGGTTGGACTCCAAGGTCCCTTCCACTTGTGATATTCTGAATTCTGAATCCTTTTTTCTCCAGTTTGCTTTTATTGTCCCTTTAAACTGGTCGGCAGGGGCTGATTTGCTTGTAAAAGGTAATCACCCTGCTATGCAGGGCACCTTCTCCTGATGTACTTGAAAAGAAAAATGTACACAAATCGCATCAAAATGTCCCTGTGTGTTATTCCCAATATTTTCAAGAAAGGGAGTCAGGGAAGGTGAAAAGAAAATGGGATACGGAGCGTTGCTTTCAAACTATTTTCTTTTTTATGCTTGGCCAACAGCAAGGGAACGAGGCCCTTATGGAGAGAAATATAATTGCTTTGGTTCTCCTTAGTTGCTGAGGCTTCCATGCTTGGAATTGCAGTCAGCCATAGTAAGGAAGCAGGGAACCCTTGGCCTTTCAAGTAGATGTAAACAATGACTTTCAACATCAATCATCCTTGCCTATGGTGACTGAGGACCCTGGATGTATTGATTCAACCCCAAACTTTGGATGAATGATTCCATTCACTTTTCATTTGGAATCAGTGGTAGGATTAGCATATCGAGTTCTGCTTTGCATACTAGAGATTGTTGAATAAGCAACAGTTGACTTTAATCACAAATCATGATTTCTTTGAATAAAATGGTCAAAGAACTATTGGGATCCAGAAGAAGAGTAGTCTCTGGGATTTTACCAGTTTGCACCTATTCACTAGAACCAGTTGTTAATATTCTAAGCAGTTTGGAGAACAGGTTGTTAGAAGAAATTACTGGCCTAATCCTGTAAGGAAGGCAGGAAGGAAACATTCTGGTGTTACTTACAGAAACTGCCTCTCCATTAACCCTTATTACATTCTCAGCAGGACTAGACTTCCTGTCTCTGGAACGTCTCTGGAGGTTTTTTCCCCTCCTTTGCTGGTACTTTGCTTGTGTGGAGTGACCTTTCAAAGTTACAATGGCACTGAAAAAAGTGACTTATGACCATTTTTCACGCTTACGACTGTTGCAGCATCCCCACAATCACGAGAGGCCAGGTGAGAAGATGAGTGTCTCGATGTGAGTGATGTTGAGTTGGCCACATCCAGCCAATAACATGACCACCAAGCCTTGTCCACCCAGTCACATGACCATCAAGCCATGCCCACCACCTAAGCCACGCCCACAGAACTGGTTGTTAAAAAATTTGAATCCCACCCCTGACTAGCCCTATAGAACATCTTGCCCTCTAAGTTAAGATCTGCCAGCATCCTTATGGGGGCAGATCTTTAAGACCAGGCTCTGCTGGTTGGCCTGGTGTCCAAATGGAGGTGTTTCCACCATTTGCTGCTGGATAGATGGCACGTTCCACTACTGCCACCCTGGGTCTCTGCTCTCCACTATTCCATCTTTTTGGCTATCACATTCATGTATTTATTCTCATTGTGCTTGTCCTTGTTTTACTTCTGTTTGCATGCTTTTTGTTTTTCTTCCTTGCTGTTTTTGACAGTCCCCTAAGAGATCGGTGGCAAATAAATTTAACAAATAAATAAATAAAACCCACAATGGCTGGGTTTTCTGACCAAGGCTTCCTGAGACAGTAATTAAGCACACTTAGTCCAAATAACTCTTGTTTTATTTCAGGGCTGGGAATCATAAATCTCAGCATTGTAATAAAAATCATTCCCAGCCTGTAATAAGTCCCAAACAGTCTCTCGAGATAAGCACCCACCTTTATCTCCTTTGAATTGCTGCCAATAACTAAAGTGCCAAATTAACTGTAAAAAACCAACCGAAGTACAAAGTCCACACAGAGCTTCAAGATTGAATCTGAATAGAGTGAACGACTGCTTCCTGAAAAGGTTTCTCTACCTTTGCACCTCCTTTATATCTTATGGGAGGCGCAATCACCTCCCAGTTTTACTCCCAAGTTGCCCCATTTGTCTTAGCTGTTCTTGCCCTCTAGCAGCTCTGCACACATGTGCACTGGGAACAGGCTACCCTTGTTCCTCTGCCTCACTGCTGCCAGACTCCGGAAGCTCCGGAGTCAGAACAGCAGTCCCAGATGGTCCTGGCCCCATCTCTGCATCAGATGCAGGACCCTCGTCCAAGGCCTCCCCAGACTCCCAGACTGGTCCCCGTTCTTCCCCACTGTCCGATTCCGCTGCTGTCTGCACAGGCTGCTACAACACTGGGTTTGCACAATAGACTAAACTATAGCTAAGCAAATAGTCTCTCATATTGCTCTTAGGCAGCCAGAGTAGGGCCATCATACCAAAATCTAGACAACTGAAAGAGAGGAGAATAAGGTTAGAAATGTTTGTATTTCTTTGCTGGCATCTACTGGTTACCCAGATTTTCGAAGCTCAGAACTGGGAGCCCTAAGCATTAGGACATGTATGCCATCTTGTCATGTAGTTTGCTGGGATTCACTTTTGAATTTAGACTTTCTTCAGAAAACATACTTAACCAGGCCCGTTTGTGTTGTAGCAGATGCGCTAACACCATGTCTTGAGCTAGATAAATTTTTAATGGAATTTATTCTTTTATGTTTTTGTGGTGTTTGGCAAGTCCAGGTTTCTTCCTAAAAGATTCAGTATATTGTGTAAACCTAGGAGGTTAATGAATCAATTAGTTAATGAAACACACTCTGTGAACTTAAAATGCCACTTTATGTACATTATTGGTTAACAAAAGTCAAGATGGTTTGCTTCTGTGAACTTAGTCAACCATACCACTGTGTTCAGTGTGTTCTGCTATCCCATCCTATTTTTAAACAATACATGATAACCAATTAAACTATAACTTGCAATAGTATCCAAAGTTCACTACACCACATAAACACAAATTGAGTATTTGTTATTCTAAACCAATGGTAATTTGGGCATTTCCTGACAGTAATGGAACCATTTGTAATTGTTTATTTGTGAGTTGAGGATCTCATTTGAAATTCCTGTTGCCAAGACCCTTGTGTAAAAATACAGAGTCTGTAAAAATACAGAGTCTGTGTAAAAATGTAGAGTCTGGTTTTTGTTTTATTTTATGATTTGCAACAGAGGTGGTATTCAGCACATTCTGACCAGTTCTGGAGAACCAGCAGCGGAAATGTTGAGTAGTTCGGAGAACCAGCAAATACCACCCCTGACTGGCCCTGCCCCCATCTATTCTCTGCCTCCCATTGAGTCCCAGCTGATCAGCTGGGTCTTTTTTGGTTGCTCTGCACAGGAGAATGGAGCTGGAAAATAGGTTAGTGGGGTGGGGAGGGAATGATGATTTTGCAGTATCTTTCCCCTGCCGTACCCATCAAGCCACACTTACCAAGCACACCATGCTCACCAAGCCATGCCCACAGAACCAGTAGTAAAATGTTTTGAATCCCACCACTGATTTCCAGCCCTCTCTAAGCAGTTTACAGAGTCAGCCTATTGTCCCCAACAATCCCGGTCCTCATTTTACCAATCTTAGAAGGACAGAAGGCTGAGTCAACCTTGAACTGGTTAGAATTGAACTGCTGGCAGTGAGCAGAATTAGCCTGCAATACTGCATTCTAACCAACGGTTCTAACCACCGCTGTTCTTCAGATGCAGCCCTTGTTGCAAGTTGCCACCTGTGGATGTATTCTGAATCTTACTAAAGCATAAAAATAGGCGCAGCAGGGCATCTTTCCTAGATAATTGGCAATCTTATTAAAGACAAAATTGGAATGCAGTCTTCCAAAGATTAGAGATGCAGGGATGATTAAATTTTACTTCTTAAGCATCAATTCTTATCACTGTTATTTATGCAAGGGTAGCGTAGGTATTTCAAAAGATGGCCTTCAAACCGCACATCCTATTAATATGAGAAATAAATAAAATACAGGAAGGAACATTTTAATACGAAGGTAGGCATGCATGCACATTTGAGGTTATTCTCACACATCATCTTGCAGTAAAAATATTAAAAATTGGAAAACTCAGAACTACAGTGCATGTTAACAAAGGCAGTGAACTGAGAAGCCAACAAGGAAAGTATTTTCAGACTACCGGAATTACACAGGAGGCAGAAGAAGGAAGTTACTAGAGAAGAGAAAGATTTCTGTCAAGTTGAGGTAGTACTCAACTTGCAACCACAAGTGAGCCAACATTTCTGTGGCTGAGCAAGACAGTTGTTAAGTTAGCTTTGTCCAGTGGTGGGATTCAAATAATTTAACAACTGGTTCTCTGCCCTAATGATTTCTTCCAACAACCAGTTCACCAAACTGCTCAGAAAGGTAACAACCAGTTCTCCTGAAGTAATGTGAACTGGCTGAATCCCACCACTGGCTTTGTTCCATTTTACAACCATTCTTGCCATAGTTGTTAGGTGAATCACTGCTATTAAGTTACTATTGGGGAACAGTCAGTTTTAAAAGGCAGAAACTACTCAATATTTCATTATCTTCCTTCTAGATTCTAAGGCTGGTTTCTGTGCTTGCTGTTGTTAGCTTTCTTTACATTTAATTTTAGTCCCTTTTTTCTCCACTGCTCTCCTTGATTTTCATTCCTAGAGCTTCCAGATCATTTGCATTTTCAACTGAGTAGTGTTATCAGTGTAGTGCAGTTTATTGATATTTCTTTCTCCGTTTTTAAAACTTATGTTCATTTTTTCCCCAAACAAGACTTCCTTAACATATGGTCAGTATATTAGGTTGAATAAATAACATAGTATGCAGTCTAAGGGGGGAGCAGGAGGAGGAGCAGAAAGAGGAGGAGGGGGGAGGATGAAGATTAATTATCCAGCATGAATCTCCCTTTCCATGTAGGCTTCTAATTTGCATCGGAGGCTCCTAGGTGTTATTTTGCTAGTATATCAAATTGAGGATGTCGCACAACAGTTTTATAGTCTCCTTACTTCGTTATTGATATGTAGATTGATCACTTCCAGTTTATTGGCCATTGTGTTATTCTCCAGATTTGATGGCATAGTTTGGTTAAAACATGGACTGATTCATCTGTTGATTGCCATATTTCTGTAGATATCCCATCAATTTTTGCAGCCTTCTGATTTGGTAATGGCTAGAGCACTGATCTTCAGTACCAGAGGTTTTTGTAAAAGGGGAATATTTTCTCAGGTATCTTGGATATTGACAACTCTACAGTGCAGAATGTTGGTTTCATTTTCATTTTTTAAAATCTTGTAATCAGTTACTCTGACCAGTTTTATTCATTTTTATTTACTTATTTTTATTTGTCAATTGCTTACAAGATAACAGGTATAAGTAAAAACATAGCTATGAATACATGGATACACATAAGAAAAATAAATATATATATAAAAGAAACAATAGGACAGGGACGGTAGGCACATTGGTGCACTTATGCATGCCCCCTACAAACCTCTTAGGAAAGGGGTGAGGTCAATAGTAGACAGTCTAAGGTTAAAGTTTTTGGGGTTTGGGGAAAAAAACCAGAGAGTCAGGTAGAGTATTCCAGACATTGACCACTCTTGCTGAAGATGTATTTCCTGTAATCAAGTTTGGTGTGATTAATCTTGAGTTGATATCTATTGTTTGCTCTTGTGTTGTTATGGTTGAAGCTGAAGTATTCATTGACAGGTAGGACATTGCAATGTATGATTTTATATACTATACTTAGATTGGACTGAAGGCGGCATAGTTCTAGGTTTTCTAGGTCTAGAATTTCGAGTCTGGTGGCATAAGGTATTCTGCAACAAGTAGAGTAGTAGAGAACTCTTCTTGTGAAATATTTCTGGACTTTCTCAACTGTGCTAATATCAGATACGTAATGTGGATTCCAGACTGATGAGCTGTATTCGAGTATTGGTCTAGCAAATGTTTTGTATGCTTTAGTTAGTAGTGTAATATTACCAGAGAAAAAGCTATGTAAGGTTTGGTTAACAACTCTTAACACCTTTTTGGCTATGTAGTTACAGTGGGCTCTATCACTTAGATCATTAGAGATGAGTACTCCAAGATCCTTGACAGAGTTTGGATCAACAAGGTCTTGACTATTCAGCTTGTATTTTATTTTCTGATTTTTTTTTTGCCAATATGTAGGACAGAGTATTTATTTGTTGAGATTTGAAGTTGCCATTTGTTTGACCATTCTGATACATAGTCAAGGTCTTTTTGAAGGGTAGCAGTGGTGGTGTTGAATAGCTTTACATCATCAGTGAAGAGAACACAGTTGCGATGCAGCGTAAAGAGATTGGTCTGTAATTTTCAACTAGGCTGGGGTCTCCCTTTTTAAAGATGGGGATGACTGTGGCTTGTGACCAGAGTTGATTAGTTGATACTCTGATCATTTATTTGCTTGGCAAAAGATTTCCTAGTATCCTTTACCAAACAAGCTGAGGTTGGAAAGTCCTTCTGAGTTTAGAAACAGTTGTCTGGAATTAACTTGTTTTTTTTTAATATATTAACAATAGCACTTAGACTTATATATCACTTCCCAGTGCTTTACAGCCCTCTTTAAGCAGTTTACAGAGTGAGCCTCTTGCCCCCAACAATCTGGGTCCTCATTTTACCTACCTTGGAAGGATGGAAGGTTGAGTCAACCTTGAGTTGGTCAGGATTGGACTGCTGGCTGTGGGCTGAGTTAACCTACAATGCTGCATTCTCACTGCCACATCAACATGGCTCTTATTCATTTCCATCTTCAGTGTCTTTACAGATGTTGTAATACTGCTTGTCTCTTTTAAAAAACCCCTCTGGACTTCTTTGTTGAATTCCTTCCTGAGATCATTGCCTTTCTTGACTTGGGTTTCTCTTGCCTTGGAAATTTTTACAGCTCGTTCTGACATCCAGTTAACTTTCTTCTGTTTCTTGATCTTTGCTGTCACTTTTGTTCTTCTTTGATTTCATTACACAGTGCCATGAGGTTTAGGTCTGCAAAGCATTTCCTTGAAAATGAAGATTGTATTGTGGAAACTGGTTGGCTTTGTTCTGCTTTAGCTTGAGTTGGAACTAGTTCACGCGCAGCTTGGGAGCTGTCCTATAGTCAGTGGCTGGTCACATCTTTGCTGTTAGAATTGAGCTCTTCCATGTCCTTGCATGAATAATACAGTTGGTTTAATTTCAATGTATACTCTTCCTGATGCTATCAATGCATACAGGCACTGCTTTGGTGGTTTGAAGGCTGGTCTTAGCTATGAAATCATTGGATGGGATGAAACTGATAAATCATTCAGAAATAATGATAGGCTTCAGAAATCATAGGCACTCCATCACAGGAGGTTTTTAAGAAGAGACTAGACAGTCATCTGAAAGAGTATAGGTTCTCCTGGCTGAGCAGGGGATTGGACTAGAAGACCTCCAAGGTCCCTTCCAGCTTCTATTCCATTCTAACTCTAACTCTAACTCTAACTCTAACTCTAACTCTAACTCTAAATCTAACTCTAACTCTAACTCTAACTCTAACTCTAACTCTAACTCTAACTCTAACTCTAACTCTAACTCTAACTACTTCTTCATTTCTGTGTTGCAGGCCATGCAATCCAATTGCATTTCCCCCCCCCCCCCTTACTATTTCCAATTTTGGTTTTCCCATCTCCAACCACAAGCAGCTCTCTTTTTTGTCTGGATGTTCTGCCAAACTCAGATTGAATTTGACTGTAAAACTCATCAATCCCTCATTTTCATGGGTAGTTGGAACATAAACCTGGATAACTGATCTATTAAAAGGTTGTCTGCAAGATCTAATCAATATTATTCAGTCACTGACTGCATTGTACCCAAATACAAATTTTGCTATATCATTCCAGACTATGAAATCAACACTATTTTTTCTGGACTTGTGTATGTGTGTGTGTGTGTGTTGTGTGTGTCTTCTGAGTAATAAATGGTATGATCATCTAATTGAAAAGTGTCCAATCCAGTCTATATCAATTTACTGATGTCTAAGATTTCAATGTGTAGTCGATTCATTTCTCTTTTACTGTATTGAGCTCAATATAGTGGAGACAAAGATTTTCCTCTTACACTTTTGACTTAAGTCTATAAGTATTTGATCGTAGTATTTATATGAAAAGAATAGATATGAATTCCCATAATACATAAATGCTCTTAACACTTCATATTGAAAGGGACTGGAAGGAGGTATAGAAATAAATGAAATTTCATTTACTAACATTAATAAAACAGATAGCACTAGTATTTAATAATTAGGAGGTAATTGAGTGCCATTACTTATGTGCCAAACTGACATCATCTATATAAGAACCCCAAGACACCCAAATGTGAATATACCGTTTCTCCAACAATATGGCCTCCCCCAATAGGAAGTCCCAGCATGTTTTATAGGCCTGAAATGAAATTAAGCCCCTCCCCCCAAATTAAGGCCTATATTAAAAAATGCGAAATGGGGGAATGGGGGGGGGGCTTGCCATTAGGAAGTACTTTTGTTGCACACCCAGATATGGTGCTGCTTGCGTTGACCCTGATACGAAGTGCCCCACCAATGCCAAGGTCAACATCCAAGCCATCGCTGTCCGCCCACCTGAAGATACAAGGGGGGGAGGGAATTAAGTCACCCCCGAAAAGACAGCCTAGCCATTTTTTCGGGGCTCAAAAAAAAAGACCCGGCCTTATTAAATGAGAAACATGGTAGATCAGTGGTGGGATTCAAATTTTTTTACTACTGGTTCTGTAGGTGTGGCTTGGTGGGCGTGGCATGGCTTGGTGAGTGTGGCTTGGTGGGCGTGGCACAGGAAGGATACTGCAAAATCTCCATTCCCATCCCACTCCAGAGGGAAGGATACCACTGGTTCTCTGAACTACTCAAAATTTTCGCTACCAGTTCTCCAGAACTGGTCAGAACCTGCTGAATACCACCTCTGATATAGATATAATATCAATATCTATCTATAATTTTACATTGCAAACAGACCATACAGGATATATAATACAGAGCAGATGAACACTGTGCCAAAATCTGCTTTGGAAATTATGAGGATTGCTATTTCCTCATGTAGTTGGGACTACAACTTCCATCATCCCAAACCATTGGCCACCTTGCTGTCTAAAACAGATGGGTATCTGCCCAGTGCTTGTTTAATCCTGAAATTAATCCCGTTATTTAATACATACCCCACTTCCTGCTGAAGTGAACATTTGAGATAGTGAGCAAAATGGAACAACAAAAAGAGATTGAGAACATAAAACGAATCCCAAAGACAATGAACAATTAAAAGCCGCAGATAGACCAATCCATCATGCATTTATCTAATCCACCCTCTTACCCCCTCCTTTCCAAAAACCAAGTAAAGTAAGCCTGTTTATGTGACCATTACAGTAGAAACCAGCAAGCAAAAAGCTTTTATAGGATGGCAATATTAAGGATGCTTATCCGCTAATGCCTGCCAATCAAGCCGTTGTCAAAGACCCCAGCTGACAAAGGCCACTTGGAAAGCTGGTCTCCATCTGCAGCAGCTGGTTCACAGACTTCAAGAGATCCCAATGAAAATGGGAGCCAGAATCACCCTTTTGTCTTCTTAAAGCATTTCAACCATTACTCAAGAATTCTTCCCCCACCCCTCCATTTTGGTTAATGATGATGATTGCAACTCACCAGTTTTGCTTGCTTTTGCTCTTTTTTATGACTTTGCCACTTCTTCAGCACCAAATAATACTGTAGTTTGTTTTCATGATACTGAATACTGTTTCTCACAGCCTAGACTGGATGTATTCCTAGAAAACCACCAAGTGACAATCCAGCTGTGTTTTTCTCTCTCCATTCCATGTTATTTCCCAGCCATTTCCTATAACTGCAATTCCAATCTGGCATCTCCTAAGGATGATGAGATGACACTTCCCAGAATTTCTCCTCAGTGATTCTAGCTAGGAATTCTGGGACTTGTTTTTCTATTCTACCCAGAATGCACCATGTGGAGGAAAGAATAGTTCTCTGTCATTTTTATCCTCCTTCTATAATCATTTCCAGTAAATCAACAGAAGTAGTTTTATCAGTTAAAGTCAATTTTATCAATAAAAAATCAATCAAGAAGAGATTGGACTGCCATTCATCAGAAATGGTGTAGGGCAGGGGTCTCCAACCTTGGCTCCTGGAAGCCTGGCGGACTTCAACTCCCAGAATTCCACAGCCAGCTGTGGAACTCTGGGAGTTGAAGTCCGCCAGGCTTCCAGGAGCCAAGGTTGGAGACCCCTGGTGTAGGGTCTCCTGCTTGGGCGAAGGGTTGGATCCCTTCCAACTCTGTTAATCTGTTAATTATTCTAACTTTGCTTTTTGCTGAAATAATTATACCCCAAATTGGCAACTTTCAGATATATTTAAGTTCAAATCCTATAATTCTACCAAGTGACTAAGGATTATAGGCTAGGAATTTGTGGTTCCTAAAGAAATAATATCATACTAAAGTCAAGAAGGTTATTAGTGAATATATCATGAGAGGGAAGATCTTAAAGTCCAAACCCAGGGGAGGAAATACCATTAAGGTAACTAACAATTGGGTAATTCAAGCCATTTGACACACAACTGGAACAGTGGGTTAGACTTAAGCAGAACTAGAAGTCTCAGAAAGGATCAGAAAAATAATGTAAATGAATCATGCCCTTCCACCATTAAGCAACATTGACTTTACTTGCCAAGAAGCATAGTTGGGTATGGAATGTTGCAAGTATGCCAGACAGTTGAAGAAGAGAAAAGAACATTGGAAGAATATTTGAAGGACAGTGAAGAAGATACACTGAAGCTTATACACCTTGATGGGTTACTGAATATCAAAGAGACCAAGCTTGCCTAGAAGAATGACCAAATGAAAAATAGAAAAGAGACATGGCAAGGCGAAATATTACATGGCCATTTTTAAAAAAAACCCTAGCAGGAAAAGCAGATAACAAAAACCTGGTGATGATTAAGAGGAGGGAAGCTGAAGAAAGAGACAGCAGGGCTAATTATGGTTGCACAAGACCAAGCCTTATGAACAAATGCATACAAAGCTAGAATTGAAAAGACAGCAAGGGACAACAAGTTCTCCCTCTTCAAAGAAGCCGAGGAAACAATGGATCATCTGATTAACTGCTGCAAGATCACACATACTGACCACAAACAAAGGCATGACAAAGTAGCTACAATTGGAATATCTGCAAGAATGCCTGCAAACAAGAACCATTGGGACTAGAAGATAGACCAAATATTAGAAAATGAAGAAGTTACAAGTGATCTGGGACTTTAGAATTCAAGCAGGCAAGCAGTTGCCACATAACACCCCAGACTTGAACAATTGTTAACAAAAAGGTTAAAAAAAATCCTGCACAGTGAACATTGCAATAACTGAAGACAACAAAACAGAAGAGAAAGAACTAGAGAAAAATGACAAAATGCAAAGACATACAGATTAAAAAAAAAATAGAATAACTGTGGCAAAAGAAAGCAAAGATATTATCTGTAGCAATTGGTGCCTTGGCTGCAATCCCCAAACTTCCGGAGCACCAGTTGAACATCATTGGCATTGATAAAATCATTATCAGTCAATTGCAAAAGTTTTCACTTGCAATAGCTTACATCCTGCAATGATATCTTTAACACTATCAAACAACATCTGCCTACCCCAGGTTCTTGGGAAAGACAGAACAACTGGATAATGCCAAATCCAGTCTAAACATCTGGCTGACAGTGCAACCAGCCATAATAATAACCAAACATCAAGGCTTTCTCTGTTTCAGTTTTCCTTGGTTTTATTTTATGTCTATTGTGATTGTCAAGTAGTTGGCAGATATATTGTGAGTTTCCTAGGCCAGATCCATTCATTGCAGTATTATTAGTCTCACAGGGCTTCTGGCAGAGTTTTTTTTTTTTTTTCCTTAGCCTTGGAAGTGACAAAAATCAAATGTGGAAGATTCTACATGAAAAAAATATTGTCTGGTGAGCAACAATAAGGATTATTTGGTTAGTTTCCTGGGTGAACTGTATTTGATAATCATAGTTTTTGTGCCTGTTTTGAATGAATCATTCAATTATTCAGTTCAGAGGTGCAATTCTAAGGTAATTTAATTGAGCCTCCAATCAGATTTATGAATGGTATTGGCATGGCAGATTGATTTGCCTCCAAATTGATTCAGATCATGTCTGCATCTGTCATAATTTTTTTCATTGATCTGGAAGCTCAAATCAATTCAACCATTTGATTTGGCTTATCTGACCCAAATAGAATCAATTTCCTGAATTAAAATGAAAGCTGCTGTGGAATCACAGGTCTCATCTAAACAGGATTTCTCCAGATTCATATACTCCCATGTCAACCTGGGCAATAGTAATCTGTTAAGCAGCCTATGCATAAACAAACATAGCTTAATTGTATGTGTGAACTCAGCATCTTTATTTAAGGATGGCCATGTTCAGACAACAGACCACTGGTAGAAGTATGGATTTCCTTGCAAAGCAGGACTTAATTTTATAATACTATTTTTTTCCCCCTGATGTTAAGAATGAAATAGGCCACTGGTTAGGAGCAGGGTGATAGAAACCTTATCAAAAGGGAGGTTTTTAGTTATGCTTCCCAGTGCAGGTCCATCTACCCACCGCCAACCCTTACATTTCCCCTCTGAGGATGTAGCAATTCTTTCCCAAGACTGCCAAATCTTTCTTAAACATCTGAAATCTTTAAGAAAGGGAGGATACACCTGTAAAGTCCCTTGTTCTGCAGCTGAAGAGTACAGGTCTGATCGTTGATCAGTCTTGCTGTCTGTGTGCAAAGGAGCAGAAACAAGAGACTATTAAAAGAGACTGAGGAGGAGTGGAGAAAAAAGCAGGATGGAACATACACACAAACGCTAGAGAGGCAAAGAAAATTAGACGGGGGTTCCTGATGTGCTTGGGTTTTTGCCTGTCCCCCAAAATACACCTTGAATCTTAATTCACTCCTGTTCCCTCTCTCTCTCTCTGACAAACACACAAAGAGAGAGAGAGAGAGAAACCCGGCCATCTGATCTCTCCCGGAGATCAGCCCTTTCCAGTACACACACTTTCTCCCCTCTTTCCATCTGGTCTTTTTACATCCAATCGCTGCTTGTAGAAATGTGTTGTTGTTCCAAGATTCCTTCCCACCTCGCAAACTGGTCCTACTCGAGGTTTTTTTTTTTTTATTATTATTTTTCAACTTCTCCCCGGCGGTAGTTTTCTACCCCCCCCCTCCTCCTCCCCACCTCCGCCTCAATATTTCTGCCCTGGGTGTTTTCAATCGATTTATTTATTTTCTGTTCGGAAGCCGGACTATCTTGGTTAAAAATAATAACCACACTGATTGGCGATGGTGTGGGCGGTTCTTATTGTTGTTTAATCTGGGACGAATACACTGGCGACTTTTTGCTTTCTATTCCTCAGTTTATGCACCAGGATTATGTACCAGGGATTATTTTCTCTCAAGATTGCAGATTTTTTTTTTTTTTTTTGGTTTAAAAAAAAAAAAAGGAAAGAAATGAATAGAAAGTGTGGAGCGAGCTTGCGTTCTCTCGCGGGTGGCAATCCCCACGGGGATCCTTTCCCCTCCGCCCCCCACGTCCACCTGGCCGGTCCTTTTCTGACATTTCCTCGGAAGTAAATGGAACCAGCCACTCCTCCTCCCGCCGCCCCCCTCCCCGCAACGGAGGCGGGCTCGTTCCCACGCCAAGGGACCCTTTCGGGTTCCTGCGGTTTCTGTAGGGAGGAATCGCTCGGGGGGGGGGTGTGGTCCCCGCACCCAGCCGCGTTCTTAAGCCCACGCGTGTTTTCCGGTGGAGAGAAGGACGGGTGGCCAGCTTTTTCGCGAATCGCTGCCTTCACACGGTCCGAGCCACCGAACCCGTCCATCGATCGGCCAGGAGAAAGCCGACCTACCCCACGCCAAACTTCGGAAATCACAACAACGCGTGGGCAACACACCCCCCCCTCGCTCATCTCCCTCTCATCTCCCATCTCCGAGCGGAGTCACGAGTGCAAACGGCGGGGCCCCGTGGCTGTTCTTCATCGCCCCCGTCGGTTCTGGTGCCGCTTCACTTCTGCAGCACTGCTGGGCGTGGGAAAGGCAGGAAGGGCTCCGAGCTTCGCGACTCGCTCTCTCTTCCCACTGCCCGGTGATAGAGAGATATTTTCCCCTGCAGGTGTTTCAGTTTTCATTCTGCCCAGTAGGTGGGACTTGGGGACTCGGAGCATCAGTATAGGAGCCCGTCCGCTCTCGCTTCCTCCTCCTCCTCCTCCTCCGTGCCGCTGCGAATCTTCTGTTGCAATCTTCACAAGTCTCGGGGAAGAGCAGCCAGCGAGCCAGGCCAGCGAGCTTACGGTGGATCAACAAGGCACCGGGACACGCGCGCAATATTCCTCCCCCCCCCATCCCCAAAAAATCCCGCCATCACACTCACACACACACTCACACACACACACACACACAGCGCGCATCTCTCCACCAACCGCTATGCCTCGCGCACCGCTCTCGTAAGAGGGAATTTACAGCCTTTCCGCTTGGCCAACATGGTTTCAACGTCGCGAGGATTTTTTCTGGCTCTGATCGCTTGAGGGTGGTTTGGTTTTTTTTTTTTTTTTTTTTTTTTTTTTTGTCTTCCTTTTCGGTTGAGGTTCCCCCCCCATCCCCCTCTTTCTCCCCCCCCCCTCCCACCCTCTTAAAACCTTCTCTTTCCCCTTCTCCTTCTACGCTGCTTCCTCTCCGCCGCCCGGCTCTCTTTCTTTTCTTTTTAAATAAAGCCACACCAAGTCGAAGATGGATGTCTCGTTTTGTCCGACCAAATGTAGTTTTTGGAAGGTTTTCTGGCTCTGGAGCATTTGGGGAGACTACTTGGTTTCCGTTTTGGGTTGCCCTGCCAACTGCCTTTGCAACAAAACCGAGATCAATTGCCAACAACCAGACGATGGCAACCTCTTCCCTCTGCTCGAGGGGCAAGATTCGGGATCCACCAATGGAAATGCCAGCATCAACATTACGGATATCTCTAGGAATATCACTTCGATGTAAGTCCCTCTTCTTCTCCCCTCGGCTCGAGATCTTCTCTCTCTTTCCCTTCCTCACTCCCCCCCCCCCTGCCCTTCCCCCCTTGTGTTCAAATCCGAATGTGTGGTGACTGTAAAGGAGAATGCAGGGCTGGAGGGAGGGGGGGTGAATGGGAAGCGAAGATTTGGCTTCTGCCTGGTGACGGATGTATCCGATGCCCCCCTTGGCCGCCGCTTCTATCCTGTGACTTGCTCGCTGCTTGTGAAGAAGGTTAGGATGGGACCCGACTGCGTTTCGCTGAATGCAGATTTAGCATCCCTTCCAATCTGCTCCCGCAAAATTCTGGGAGCCTCCCTCGGATGAAAAAAGCAACAGTTTGCAAAAAAAGAAAAAAAGAAAAAAAAAGCTAGAAAGGGCCAGTGGAGTCGGAGGGGATGGGCAGCAACCTTGAAGGCAGTTGGAAGTGGGGGCCTCTCTGTGTGTGTACACGCATTTGTGTGGCAGAGAGGTTGCATATCTCTGGCCAACTGATCTTTCCCTTACTTACAATCTCTAGCTGGCTTTAAACTGTGTGCAAAGAAGAATAGGGGGTCTCTGTCCCTCTCCTTCCTTTTCTCTCTCTCTCTCTCTCTCTCCCTCCTCCCCCCCCATGATAACAGGACTTTTTCCCATTCTTTTCCCCCTCTCCTTTTATATTGAAGT
Organism: Hydrophis major; assembly: GCA_033807585.1. Classification (NCBI taxonomy): domain Eukaryota; kingdom Metazoa; phylum Chordata; class Lepidosauria; order Squamata; family Elapidae; genus Hydrophis; species Hydrophis major. The sequence continues at coordinate 19,646,186 of CM066337.1, read as the reverse complement.
CTCCCTGCCCTTGTTCATGCTTTATAACACAACCCTATTAACACTGAAGATACATATGCACAGAGAGAGACAGAAAGGCACACACACAAATTCACTCCTGTGTGTGCCTAAAATGACCTTTTGGAAATAATTGTCCGACATAAAGTCATCCACATTCAAGTTGTCTCTCTCACACAGACACACACAGAGGCTCATGGACACACAGACGCTCATGCACACATATTTTAATGGCCAGTGTGTGTCTGATTCCAGAATCAGCCCTTTCCCTCCTAGTCCCCCCTCTCTTTCTCTCCCCCTTCTCCTTTAAGCAGTGCATATTTTGAGTAGCTGGCCTGGGGTGGGGGCTGTTGGAAGCGGAGATATTTTTAGTGGTGTGCTTTGCTGCTTTATCTGGCAAAATCGACTCCCAAGTTCCTTCTTTCTCCTGGTTAGGAAATCCCAATGGATGAAACACCACATAAAATCCCATTTTGGGGGGGGGTGATTGGGGGTAGAATTCCCCTCCCTCTTTTCTCAAGTTTTTACCAACCTAGATTGCAAATATGAATCACACCAAACACCTCTAGGCTTGGCTTTCTGCATTGTGCTAATACACACACACACAGAGAGAGAGAGATGCTTGTTTATAGAGAAGGAATGGATGGACCAACCCCCCCCCCTTCATTCATTGACACAGACCCAAATAGGCTGATTGGGGTGGGGGAGGGAGAGACCTCCTGTGTAAGTTACCCATAGGACTCCCATAGGGATGGGGGGGGGATGTTTGCTGGTCGAGGAGTGTGTGATGATCATTATTATTATTAGGCAGTGAAATGCAGGAGAAGATGGGGATCGCTAATGAGAAAGGCGATGGTGGATATTCTTATTAATTAAATATCCCAGTGGCACAAGACAATTCATAGAAGGAGTGGGGGAGGGGACCAACAGATGGGTGACTTTAGATTGCTGTTTTTCCATCCTTGGAACAGGGGAGGTGCTTTTTAGCTGGAACAGAAACAATTGCCCAAATATGTATGTGATATTTTTGTGCTTGCTTGTCAGAGAGACCTTCGTGGTGCACAGAAGTTGAGAAGGTGGCCTTTTAAAATACTCTTTAAGATGGACTCTCTGTCTTTCTCCTGGGCTGGCTAGATCCTAAAGGCTGGCCCTTGGCGTTGCCAATAACTTAGCAAAAGTTACTAGACCCTAGAGAGGTGGATAGCATGGGAAGAGAGAGAGTGTCTGTGTGTGTATATGAAAGGGAAGAATATTTCTTGTTTCCAAATATTTTCCTGCATGGTTGGTTAGAGACAATGCTAACTTGCTAGAGGTGATTGGGCGAGTGGTTGCTTTTAAATCCATCCTGCCCTTAGTAACTTTTTCATTTTATTGCTATTTTGATTCCCACAATTTTTTTTCTCCACTCATTGCCCCAAAGAATCAGAGAAGCCAACTTTTGGAAATAGTCCTGCATTCAGTTCCCAGACTTATCCCTATTTTTTACAGTACAGGATGGTTTCTAGATAACATCAGGAAAAATAAGTGCATGGATGTTTCTGGCCTTCTCATCTTTCAGAGGCATCTTGCCCAATTTTCACTTTCCCCCCCTCTTGTTCTCCTGTAATTCACCACCATTTATAAATGAAGTGATATCTTTTTACTCTTTTATGTGTCTATATCATAATCTGAACTGCTGGGGGAGATATGATTATGTGAATCTTTTGTATCCAAGAAATAACTGGATTGCTTTGAAAACGCTGATCAAGCTGTTAGCTGAATAGGTAGAGAACCTGCTCCAAACTCCAAAATAAATACGTTTTATACTTTCTTCAAAAGAACATGTTTTAATTACACCCCCCCCCCCCAGGAATTAGAGGTTGTTAGGCTAGCTGGAAATCTGACTCTGCTCCTGATCTTCACCTTGGCCTTTTGAAATAAATAAATAAATAAAAAGATACACTGGATATTTCTCTGGCTAGTATGATGCTGCAGAAATACACTTTTGCGTTTGGGGGGTGTGTGTGTTAAGAAATAAAGCAGAAAAGGAGCTGGCTTTTCTTGAAAGGGGATTAACCAATTACAGTAGAATCTATGAAGGATTCTGCCCACGATAACAGCTAAATGGAACTTCCATCTTCAAGGGCAGTATTCCATCAACTGTCAAATCCACCATGTTTGTTACTGCTTTTAATTTTTTCAATATACTTTTGTCTATCTGCAGTTGGAAGCAAGGTGTTGGCTCAGTGATCTTTTGCTTGAATAATAATAACAGGGCTCTTTTCCTAGCATGGACAAGCATGGAATCGAATAAATTTCTATCCTGTTCTCCGAAGACTGTAAAATTCTTAACGAGTCTGTTTAATAAGCAAGAGGCAACACATGAGACAGAGAACCAAAACAACAACCCCTGTTCCTGCTGATCCTGCCAAATCAATGGGCTTCTAGCAGTCTTAGAGAAAGCTCTGATGGGGCAATTCCATCAATTCACCCTCCCCCCCCCCTTTGAAGCAGATCTACAAAATGGAATCGTCTTCCTGAGTTGGGGGTGTGTGTCGCCAGACCACTTTATTTTGGATGCTTCTTTAGCCTTCAAGCAACCTGCTGATGTGCAGGGGGCCATTCATCTCACCGATTGTAATAATGCCTTGCTATTTCTCACCTTGTCTTTCCTTGCGAAGAAGATTCTTGGTTTTTCTCTTGAAGATTTCTTTGGAATTTCTCTTGACGAGGCTTTTGAGCTGACTTTCTTGATATGTTGACATGTTGTTGCTCCCTCTGTAGCCTCCCTGGCTGTCCATATTCTCTGATTATTATTCTTTTTTTTGAAAGAAAAAAAAAAAGATGCATGAGAACAATTCCTTCTGGGTGAGCTTCCTTGGGATTTAATTGAAGGATGGGAAGCCAGGTTGGCTGTAGGCTGCTGGAGAATGATCTTGGCTGGTTGATAGGCAGATGATCAGAGAATGCCCTTTTCATCGGTGCTATATTGAAGTCCAATGAGTTGATACAGTCCAGAGGGTGTCCTTCTCTGGGCTTCCCCTCTGGAATGGCCTGAGAATCTTACCTTGTCAGATAAAGATGGAAGTTACACTAGCTGTTTTATTGTGACACAACAGTGTCTGTTTAAGCACCACCAGGGGCTTTTAATTTCATTAACTGTGTGTCTCTTTGAAGTAGTGCATCCCCTCTGAGAAAAAAAATATATATATATCTGAGAGTCTTAGATGTATCCAAACAGGAAAAGGGGGAAAAGATATTATCTAAAGTATCTCCCTCTCTCTCTCTCTCTCTCCCTCCCTCCCTCTCTCCCCCCTGGAGATGGAGGCTGAGCAATTGTCATCCCAGCCAAAGGATGGATTCCAAAGTTTCATTGTGAAGACTGAATAAATAAAGAATAATTCTTGGCTGGCATAAATCCACAGAATAATGTCCACAAACTGTGATGGATGCTAGTTAAGAAGATAAAGTTTCCTTAGCCCAATGGTAAACTGCAGAACTTGGGAAACTATTCTGCTAGATAGTGCTGATCAAACAATTAAACACAACATTCCCCAGATAGCAGCTGGTGATTCCAAAGACTTCCTCGCTTAGGAAAATAGGATTTTTTTTAAAAAAAACATCAAAATCCTGCAAGCAAATGGACTAATCTTCTAAGATTATCTCATGATATTAAGTGTGAGAGTTTTGCAATTTCAGAAGACAAGGGGCCAGGAGAAAAATAAGGTAAAACACAGCACAAAGGTGCCCATTTTTTGTTTGACTAATATTGGCCTTGGAATATCTAGATGTGTAAGGATGAGTCTTTGATGCTTTTCACTCATAATAAGTATGGAGGCCAAAGTCTGTCCTTTAAATGAGGGTCTTGTATTATGTGTGTTATTCTGTAATTTTGGGGGCTGATTTCTAATATCTCGAAGTAGCAGATTGCAGATGGAGTAGCTATAAAAATGAAGACATGAATGGGAGTAGATTGGGAATAGTTGGGGAATTGATGAATACCTATTTAGGTTCAGTCTATGTAGCATTTGTGTGACGTATGTTTGTGTTACTATGTAGTGATTTAGTTACATTGTAAGGCATCTTCCCATGTTGTCATTTGTTTGGATCCTAATCTTGGATAGCTTTGCTACTTCATCTTCCTAGAAATGGAGGAAAATACATTTTGTATCATTCATCTACCACTCTTCAACTTTGCTGCCTGATATATTTGGGAATTTTGTCCACCACTTTTGGAAATTACCATGTCAGGAAGGATGACTTATGTTTACTTGCAGCTGCTTTCCAAGGTTCACCTCCAAACCCAACATTTTAAAATAAATAAACTGCTCAAGTGAGGGTTCCAGAAATAAAATCTTAGACATTTACATGCAAAACCCTGTTCCTTTTGACACTGAGTGATAGTTTAAGATTTTTCAAGCAAAGGGTTTGCAGTGGCTCATGGTACTGTATCAGCACATTAGATGTAATAAAGACATTTAATTTATATAAGCTATTTAGAAGAGATCAAGTAACAGACCAAGTGCTATCTTGTAATCCTTACAACAAATCTCCTTTTACAGAAATGGAAGGGATGGGTGACTAGGGCTAAAGAAATGTAGCCTCAGGCTACTTTAAAGAGTTAATGACAAACATAAAAGTTGAATTAATGTTTTCCAGGCTCTGTCTCATTTTGTGGCATAGTGGTTAGAGGCTGCGCTAGATCTCCACTCAGCCATGAAGTTCCTTTAGGTGACGTGCATCTTATTTTTCCTCATCTGAAGCAGCTTTCAGGACTGTTCTGAAGATACGTGCCAATTTGATCTCCCTGGAGAAAAGTTGAACATTTCCTCATCAATGTACATTGTTCGTACTGGTACTGCAAAGCCACTCAAAGAACACTTTGGAAGTGGGCACACTGCAACAACTCCAGGATGCACAAGGCCCTGGGCCTTATTTGTGGGTTTTATGAAAGCCTTCAGATCATAATTTTTCCAAGGCAGTAATTGTCTTGAATCAAACAGTGCATTTATGATTTAGTCCTATTATTATTATTATTATTATTATTATTATTATTATTATTATTATTATTATTATTATTATTATTATTATTATTATTATTATTATTTTAATTTTAAAAAACTCTGTAATGTGATTGTGATGTGGTGTTTGGGGCACTGTGCTGGAGTAGCTTTCAAATTTCATTGTATTCATGGAATGCAATGACAATAAATGTATTCTATTCTATAATTGCTGGGAGAAAAATGCTATTTTCCTGTTCCCTTGAAAGTGAAACTCATATTTTAAATCCCAAAATAGGTTACCATTAAAAATGGATACTCCCAATTATGGCCAAACACCCTTTCAGTGTCAGCTTGGAAGCCATTTTTCTTTGAGGCTTGTGGGCTCCCTGGGAATTTGGGAGGGGGACTTCAAGGAGCATTGGAAGATTAGCCACAGCAACATTCCTTTCTCATAAAGTCAAGGACATGTAACCCTGCACCTGGAGGGGAGTGACTGGGAATAATCTCCAGTTGGAACGAAGTAATGATTGGACCATGTGATGGAGAGGGGTGCAGGGGTTGGATTTGGGGTTTTCTTTGGGCTAGGGAAAACCCGGAACTCTCAGATTTGGGTTTTCCCCAGATGTGCCAATATGACATCTCTAATAAAATGGATCTTTGGGAAGATGATATTCTCAGAATCTTTTTCTTTGGAGGTTGTTACTTGGAATGCTGACATCCAGTTTCATGGGTGAAGTGGCCCTATCTGTGATACTGCCTTCAAAACAATATTAAATGTGGCCTTGATTACCATTGTTCTAGTGGTAGAACAGCAATAGTAACAGACAAGGAGCTGCAGGTTGCTTCTAAATATTCAGAGAAAGCTTAGGAAAGATCTCCTTTCCATTGTATTTTCTCAGATTAGCGGGAAAAAAAAAACGCTTAATAGTGAAAACAGTCTGGTTCAACCACTGCCAAGACTCTCTATATGATTGAAAGTCATCCTCAAAGCCAACTCTTTGTTAGCAGGGATTACTCATAAATAAGGCTCCGGTGAATACAAACTTCAGAAGAACTGCAAAGTGTGTTGTGGCCTAAAATTCAGTGTTAGATAGGACACTGAAATCTTAAGCTTACAAAATTCAGGTCTAGTTGTTTAAAACAACATCTGTCAACTGCATTTCTGCTTGGACTTGGACTTCATAGGAGCTTAATTTTTCCCAACAAGATATAGATTTATAACCAACCTGAAAATCCTTCTCTTTTTATAACCTGTTGATTCTGTGTTTGTTGATGGTAGCAACACTTGCATACATTTCTGTTCTGTAGATAGTCACTCGTGGATTATTGCACGATGCACAAGATAAAGGAATAGCTTCTGAAACCTGTAGATAACATGAACCAATGGTCCCAAGTAAGGAAAGTTGAGTGATAGATTAATTGCATTTCAATGAGCAATTGAAATCTGGTGTGGTTTACACCATGGTGACACAGTGATTAAAGTGCAGTATTGGAGGCTAACTGCTCAATTCCAGGAGTTTGATCCTGACAGGCTCAAAGTTGGCTGCATCTGCAGAGCCGTGGTGGGGCAATGGTTAGAATGCAGTATTGCAGGCTAATTCTGCTGACTGCCAGCAGTTTGATTCCGACTGGGTCAAGTTTGACTGAGCCCTCCATCTTTGTGAGATCAGTAAAATGAAGACCCAGATTGTTGGGGGCAATAGGCTGACCCTATAAACCACTTTGAGAGTACTGTAAAGTACAATGAAGCGGTGTATAAGTGTAACTTCTATTGCTACACTGACTGGCAGTGGTATGAATTCAATTCCCAGTCCAAAAATCTTTCCTGGGCTTACCTGAAGAACTAATCCTGGTATATTTTGCACAGATACTACTTCCTGTACCATAACTGTGATATCTCCCAGCTTAGCATGTATTAGGCAAGTGAAAGAACTAAGTAACTCCCCCCACCAAATGTTCAGTGTTCCCCATGCTATCAGCATTTCTCCTATCCAGAATTTAGAGCCTCCCCAGAGTCCAATGGGGTTGGACAGCTAATCAATTCAAACAGCAATAGCAATAGCATTTAAACTTATATACTGCTTTATAGTGCTTTACAGCCCCTCTCTAAGTGGTTTACAGAGTCAGCCTATTGCCCCCAACAATTTGGGTCCTCGTTTTATCCACCTTGGAAGGATGGAAGGCTGAGTCAACCTTGAGCCTGATGAGATTTGATCTGCCAAATTGCAGGCAGACGGCGGTCATCAGCAGTACTGCACTCTAACCACTGCGCCACCGAGACTCTTAAATAAATAGTAGGTAGGTAGGTAGGTAGGTAGGTAGGTAGGTAGGTAGGTAAGTAAGTAAACAACAACAACAACAACCAGCTTCGGACTACTGTAGGGGACTCATACATATTGTATGGAATGGACATTAGTCAGACGTAGGTGCTTCAGGTGGCCTTACTGTCCCAGTGGAATATCTTCTCTTGTCTCCCCATCTCCGATAGAACAGTTAACCAATCTTTTTAGACTCGTGCATCTGGAATACTGTGCTTTTTTGACTGGCAGCAGCTGCTGCAGAGCTGCTGATATTGTAACACATTGCCTCATGAAGCAAGTAGTAACTTCTCTGAGCGTTGAGACTGCCTTGCACCAAACTGTTGTGTCAGTGCAATCTCAGACTTCTGTGTAACCCAGTGCAATTCTTAAATGCTTGTTGAGGAATTGAATAAGAGCCTCAATTAATTAATGCTCTGATTTGGGCAGCTCTTTTGTGCTCCCCTCCCTTTTTGCACACTCTCGCTTTCTGGTTGGCCATAGCAAGGCAGTCAAAGCCGTCACTCTTGCTGTTGTTTTGGTTTTGTAGGGTGAGAAACCAATGCTACTGTCTGTTCTAAATCTGTGCACGCATGCACACACACACACACACTCTCTCTCTCTCTCACACACACACACCCTTGCTTCAAAAAAGAAGTTGGAAGAATTTGAGTCAGTGGGCGAAGATGTGAGTTGGAAGAATATCACTTCTGACTCAGCAACTCTGGGTTTGTGAGCTGCTTATGCTGAAATCAGATAGTGAAGGCAGACTAATAAACGAGTAGTTTTCTGTATTTTCTACCTTGTGTTTTATGGTGAGTAGACAACAATGCCAATTTCTACACATTACATGGATGGCTGTTTCCAAATTATCTGAGCATTATGAGCGCTACTAATGCACAATAAAAGAATTAAAGCTTCTGTGAAGCCAAAACATGCATGCAAGGATGAAGCTTGCTTGCCACATGTTTACTTATCTGGCCTGGTTTTATGGAGCTGTTTTCCTTCCACCTCATTTTGCACGGAGGCAAAATGGGGTAACCTCTCATTTGAATTCCCACATAGCCTAAATCTTGGAGATCCCTTCAATCCAATGCTCCCCCTCCCAGCTTTTTTTTATTATTATTGCTTGAAGCTGTCGTTAGATGTACAAATCCTTTTTTGCAGTTACTGTAATAGACTAATCCTGATATGAATCTTCTCTAGTGGGGGCTATAACAGTTATAGTGTACTTCTTCTGTGTTGCTTTAGAACAGAGTTCTCTAGATTCTACCACTTTAAGACTTGTGGACTTGATCTCCCAGAATTCCTTAGCCATCCATGCTGGCTGGGGAATTCTGGGAGTTGAAGTCCACCAGTCTTAAAAGTTGCCAAGCTTGGAGATCTCTGTTTTAGATTGTATGATTGTTTGGCTTAGTCACTCCCATCCCAACACAGTAATCACACATAATTCCTGAACTGGCTGCTTTCTAGAAAAGAGTATACAGTATCTGGCTATACATAAGGATCATATTTTCTTTGGGTGGTAAATTTCATTGGTTAATGATACTTGTTGCTTTCTTCTTCTTCTTCTTCTTCTTCTTCTTCTTCTTCTTCTTCTTCTTCTTCTTCTTCTTCTTCTTCTTCTTCTTCTTCTTCTTCTTCTTCTATTATTATTATTATTATTATTATATGCTCTATAGTATGATTGTGATATGGTGTTTGGGACACTGTGCTGGAGTAGCTTTCAAATTTCATTGTATTCATGGAATGCAATGACAATAAAGGTATTCTAATTCTATTTTTTTTCTTTTTTGTACTACTTTGAGATCATTGGATATTCCAATTATTTTATGGATGGATTGACTTGTTTGTTTTAATGGGACTTTCTTGTGCAACTAGCTACTTCAAACCTACAAGAATGCATTGTGTACAAGTTAGTTAAGTAATTCAGTCTTGGGAGATTCAAAAGTTCTACCTTTTTTTTTTACAACCTAAAACCAAATGTTTTGGGTTTTGGAATGGGCTTTCAGTTCTTGAAAGAGTCCCCCTCCCCCAGGAAATTTAGACAGATCCTCTTTGAAGTGTTAGCTGCACAGGCAGTCCTCGACTTACAACAATTTGTTTAGTGACTGAAGTTACAATGGCACTGAAAAGAGTGACTTGTGACCATTTTTTCAGATGTATGACTGTTGTAGCTTCCCCATGCTCATGTGATTTACATTCAGATGCTTGACAACTGACTCACATTTATGATGGTTGCAGTGTCCTGGGGTCATATAATTCCCTAGTGTGATCTTCTGACAAGCAAAGTCAATGGGGAAGCCAGTTCACTTAACAACCATGTGACTAATTTAATAACGGCAGTCAATTTGTTTAACAAATGCAGTGAGAAACATTGTAAAACGGTCAACAAAAGTCGCTTAATAAATTTCTCACTCGGCAACATACATTTTGAGCTCAACTGTGGTCATAAGTCTGAGGACTATCTGTACTTCTTAGAAAGACACAGCCAGCGATTCCTTACTAAGGATGGGATAAGAGGAGGTTAAGCATCTGGTTGGCTGATCTCTAAGCTGCTATTCTGTTAAGTGTCTAGAAATGTTAGCTTAGTCCCAGAATGCTGCAAACACATCTGCCTCTACGTCTCAAGAGATTGAGGCCCTGAACTAGGAGCCATTAAGCTTTGTTTGCTATGCTCTTTCCCTTTTTTTGGAATCTCTAGAGTAGAGTAGAGACATTATCTGTTGTCATGTAGTTAGACACCATCCCTGTCTGAACAGCTGCTTGAAGGAATAGCAAAAGCTAACTAAATTCTTGCAGAATTTGATTAATCTTTTCTCTTTCTCTCTCTCTCCATCTCCCTCTTCCTCTCTCCCTCCCTCTCTCTCGATCTCCCTCTCCTCTCTCCCCCTCTCCCATTCATCCATCCCTACCTACCTACCTCTCTCCCTCTGTTGCCCTTCCCTCTCCCTCCACCTCTTGATCTCTCTCCCATCCCATCTATCTTCCCCTTTTCCTCCCTCTCCCTCTCTTCTTCCCTCTCCCTCCCTCTCTCTACCTCTCCCTCCCTCTCTTTCTTCCACCCTCCCCCTCCCTGGCTAAAACACTTGGTAAAGCTTTTATAAAGACCTAGTTCTTCCCAGTACCACCATGCTGAGTTGTTGCAGGGTGCCTATTGATCAAAGTTATGAACCATGGTCACAAATTGAATCTTTCTTTATTTTGCTGTTCTTGTCAAGTGCAGGAAATCAAGAGTCCAGCTCAAAAAATTAAAGTTTATTGTAATCCTGATAGTCCCTATAAGAATCTGAACTACTAACAATCAAAGCAAATGGGTGGTAGATAAAAGTCAACAGAATTCAAGGAGGGCTGAATTTAGATTTCTTGTGGGTATGAAAGGATTCCAGACTTATGATCTATTTTACTCCTCCCTCCAGCTCAGCCTGGTCATCTCCTGCAGTTCTCATTCATTGAGTTAGACTGTGTTAGACACAAAAACTGTTTTTAATCTGACTTGCCTTATGCACATAAGACAGAAGCTTCCAAGATTCATATCATGACTCTTTTGATTCACTCCTTACTGTAAGACAAGAAGATAGGCTGTGATGAGCCTGTCAGGTATAGACCCTGAAGTTGGAGGCTTTGGATCTGAGCCATTTTCAGCAGTGAGCCTCACAATGCAGTTAAATCAAGAGATTAAGGTGCCACCAAATCCTGGGAAACATTGATGCATATGTATGCAAGTCTCAGATAATGGCATGAGTCATCTTATGACTCTGGGCTGCTTGAGAATCTTCTGCTGAAGTTACATGGAGTCCTAATCCTTTGATTCCAATCATTCTGTACTTGAACCAACTTAACAGATAACAGATAATCAGAGTTGGAAGGGACCTTGTAGGTCATCTAGTCCAATTCCCCATCCAAGCGGAAGACCTTATACCGTTTCTGACAAATGGCAATCCAATCTCTTCTTGAAAGTCTCAAGTGATGGCACTCCCACAACTTCCAAGGGCAAGCTGTTCCATGGGTTGATTGTTCTCACTGTCAGAAAGTTTCTCCTTATTTCCAGGTTGAATCTCTCCTTGTTCAGTTTCCATCCATTATTCCTTGTCTGGCCTACAGGCACTTTAGAAAATAGCTTGACCCCTTCCTCCCTGTGGCAGCCCCTCAAATATTGGAAGGCCGCTATCATGTTTCCCCTCGTCCTTCTCTTTACTAGACTAGCCAAGCCCAGTTCCTGCAACTGTTCATTGTATGTTTTAGCCTCCGGTCCCCTCATCATCCTGGTTGCTCTTCTCTGTACTTTTTCTAGAGTCTCAGCATCTTTTTTATAATGTGGTGACCAAAACTGGATGCAGTACTCTAGGTGTGATCTTACTAAGGCTTTAATGAGTGGTATTAGTACTTCCCTTGATCTTGATTGTATCCCTCTGTTAATACAATTTAGGATTGCATTAGCTTTTTTGGCTGCTGCTGGCTCATATTTAGCTGGTTGTCCACTAAGACTCCAAAATCCTTCTCACAGTTACTGCTATTGAGCTTGGTTTCACCCAGTTTATATGTGTACTTTTGGTTTTTCTTGCCTCAGTGTAGGACTTTACTTTTCTCTACATTGAATTTCATTTTGTTAGATATGGCCCAGTGTTCTAGTGTGTCAAGATCCATCTGGATCTTGAGCCTATCTTCTTGGGTGTTAGCTATTCCTGCCAGCTTTGTATCATCTGCAAATTTGGTAAGTTCTCCTTCTATTCCCTCATCTAAGTTGATAATGAAGATATTAAAGAGTACTGGGTTGAAGACGGATATAAAGATCTCCCAAAGAGGGGAGAGGGCAACCAATGATCTTTTGGGCAATGATGCTAACCCTCTGGAGTCAGGGGTGGGATTCTACCAGTTCGCACCTATTCACTGTTAAGATTCTAAGCAGTTTGGAGAACTGGTTGTTAGAAGAAATTACTGGCCTAATCTTGCAAGGAAGGCAGGAAGAAAACATTTGGTGTTGCTTACAGAAACTGTCTCTCCGTTAACTCTTATTATAATCTCGGCAGAACTAGACTTCCTGTCTCTGGAACTTCTCTGGAGTTTTTCTTCCCTCCTTTGCTGGTACTTTGCTTGTGTGGAGTGACCATTCAAAGTTACAGTGGCACTGAAAAGAGTGACTTATGACCATTTTTCACACTTACGACTGTTGCAGCATCCTCACAGTCACGAGAGGCCAGGCGAGGAGATGCGTGCCTCGATGTGAGTGATGTTGAGTTGGCCACACCCAGCCAATAATATGACCACCAAGCCACGTCCACCCAGTCACATGACCACCCAGCCACACCCACCACCTAAGCCATGCCCAGAGAACCTGTTGTTAAAAATTTTGAATCCCACCCCTCTCTGGAGTGCTTTCCTATCTGCCACTGTGCAATTGGCAAACTAGTGCAATAAGTTAAGATACTCTCTGTGGTGCAGCAGTCGAAAGTCACCAGCAGTTTTTCATTCGGTTGTTGTTTTCTGAGAAGTCTCAGGTAGTATAATCTCTGCTGGGCCCTTCTGACTAAGGCTGCACTGTGTCAGGTCCTCTTTTATGATAACACCCAGAAACTTAAAACTGGCCACTTGCTCCACTTGGTCTCCCTTGATAAGCAAGGACTGGATGTCTGATCTGTTCCTTCAATAGTCCACTATAAGCCCCTCGGTCTTATTAGTGTTGAGGACCAAGTTATTGTCTCCACATCACGAAAGCAGGAAACCCATAATCCAAAGACAGATTAAATAAGAAAGTCCAAGGTCCAGAATGGGACAAGTAGAGATTTATGGCTTTCTTCATTAGACAGATCTTAAACTTCATTGTCATCAAATCACACTAGCTTGTTTCTTTACCTTTGGCTTTGATACTGGACTGATCTTGACTTCTATCTTGCATTGCCTTCTGATTATATGTTCATGGATATGGAACATTATATTAATTTAGCTGTTGCTCTGTCCTGGACCTCTGGTGGGTTTTACAATATGCAGAAAGCTCTAAAGCTATGGGATCATAAGATTCCTTTCCAGAAGTTGCCTAAAAATATTGGACATGTCTGTAGAAAGACAGCTGCTTGTCACAACAAATTTTCTGCATAATGGAGTTTGCCAATTAGAGTTGTAGGTTGTGATCATTGTAAAGGGAGCCATCATGTGACTGATCCAATTTTATCTTGGATTGGTTTTTTTTGCAATGCTCAGGAAGCAGATCTGTTCACAATGGGGCATTCTTGCTGAAAACTAGAAATAAATACTGGTTTTCAGCAAAAAAAAAAAAAAAAACCCACATTGTAAATGGCAGTCATGTGATTGTGGGAAACTACAAACAAACCGTAAATGTGGGCTGGTTGACAATCACTAAAAATGTAGTCATGTGACTGACAGGGTGGTGGTTCGCCATTGGAACTTTGGAACTGGATCGTAAGTCTCCTTTTGGGCTTGGGATGCATCATAACTTTGAATAGTTACTAAGAGACTAATTGTAAGCCAAGGACTTTCTCTATTCAGAGATGGTATTCAGCAAGTCCTGGCCAGTTCTGGAGAACCAGTAGCGGAAATTTTGAGTAGTTTGGGAAACTGGCAAATCCCAACTCTGATTGGCCCCACCAACTCCATCTATTCGCTGCCTCCTGAATCCCAGCTGATCGGCTGGGTCTTCTTTTGTTGCCCTGCACAGGAGAGCGGAGCTGGAAAGCAGGTTAGTGGGGTGGGGTGGGAATGGGGATTTTGCAGTATCCTTCCCCTGCCATGCCCGCCAAGCCACGCCACACACACAAAGCCACTCCCACAGAACTAGTCGTAAATTTTTTTGAATCCCACCACTCTCTGTATTGCTATGTACACTGAAATCCTACAGAATGATAGAGAAAAATTATGAACTCTACAGGTATGGATTCCTGGCCTGAATTTAGTTGGATTTGGAGAACCATAGGGAGCTGTTATCCATTAATTGGATGCCAGAACATTTTTGAACTATTGCCAAGAAAGATGTTATCCTTTAATTGAAACCTGGCAGAAATCAGGCCTATATAACCATAGTAAATGCGATGAGGCTTATTTCAGTAACAGAATATTTGTTAACAGAAATCCTTAGGCTAGCATATTCAAGGAGGGCTAGAAAAAAAAACATAGCCTGAAATCCTGAAATCTAGATAATCTGAGCTAGTATAGTTTATTCTTCTCCTTGATATATTAGATTTCAAAATACATAGCATCTTCAAGTATAATGTCCCTGGAATAAAACTCTCTGATAAAAGAGTGTTGTTCACTGAGAATGCTCCCCCATTGTCTGTTTACTCATCTGATGATTATTAAGATACTGGAATTTTTTTCCTTTACCATTCAAAAGTGCCTTGCAATTTAAAATGGGCATTACACGTTTTCTTCTGCTTTTCTTTCCCATCCCAAATTAAATAGGTGATGATATGTCCAGAGGGCCCTTTCAAACATGGCATTTTAGCTCTGGCATCTGCTTGTCATGTAGAAAATCTCTTACCCGTTAATCTGTTTAAAACAACAAAAACAACAACCCAGAAGCAAAATGTAGTTTTCTCCTTGTCTCAGCAATAATTAAAAAACAAAAAACACACGCAAATGAAATTCACAAATATCGTCAGTTTTAACAGACTTCCAAGGAAGTGTTGCTGACATTATATGGAGAAATTGTGTTAATAGCCTGTGTGAATATTCAGAAGTTTCTGCACTGGCATCTTTATAGAATTAATCAGATTGTTTCAAATTAGATGTGATTTAAAGATTCATCATAGATCAGTTTGGATATCCTAATCAGATCATTTCCTAAACTGATTCTAATCCCGTCAAAACAGAACTGATTCATAAAATCAAATCCTCCAGTCAAAGTGAACTTCTTTGACACTATTTGTTTTTTAGCTTTTACTTAAGAATGTTGGAGTCCATTGTCATGTAAAATAATGGGCTCCAACTTACTTGCAGCAAACTTTACAGAACAGATAAAGTTGGTTAGTTTTATTGTCTTATTCTGATGCTGTAGCAACACTGAATTTGGAGAAATATGTTTTACTATATCTGCCAATAGCAGCACGAATGAATAGAAGCATAAACTTTTGTGCCAGAATTATATCATAAGTGAATGATGTGTGGGTTATAAGTGGTCCCAGCACCCCTTATTTCACTCCTTAATCCCCCCTCAAATTCCCAAACAAAAACTCCCAATTTAATGCACAACATTCCTTGAAAAAGAATGGCCACAGGATCATATTATTACGACACAATGTTTATTTTTGATATCTGATGGGTTGTACTTGTGTATAATACCATAGTCTTCAGTGGCTCATTTATTAGTTTTGGAGAACTTAATAACATGCTTGTCTGGGGTAATTAGATTTATCAAATAAAAAAAAGGTTGTTTTTTTAAAAAAAACATGTAATGTAGAGACTAAACTTATAGAACTAAACTTAATCAAATTTATGTTTAAAGTAAAACATGCTCTGCAGAAAAAGCAGTTTTGGCATGAATAAAATTTCCTTGAGCCAGATATGATAAGGGAAAGGGAGAAGTATAATAGAGGAATAATTGAATAACAGAGATGGAAGGGACCTTGGAGGTCTTCTAGTCCAACTTCCTGCTCCTGCTCAACGAGAAGATCCTATGCCATTCCAGACAATTGGTTGTCCAGTCTCTTCTTAAAAGCCTCCAGTGATGGAGCATTAGAAGAAGCAACTACTTACATGCTTTAGATTAGCACCTAACTCAGAGATATGGAAGATTTAGTACTCCAGATTTTGACCAGCAACCTCAGCAACTTCTGTCATCATAGTCAATGGTGGGGCATTGCTGAGAGTTGTGTAGAAGGATGGCAGAACCTGGAGGCAGAGAGAAAAGGGGGATCAACCTAGAATCTCTATGTAGCCACAAGCAAACTAAGCCAACGTCCCTTGAATTCCATTGATTCTTATCTAACTCTTAGCAGGTACCAACTGTTAGCTGAGAAGATTCCAGTGCATAGGCTTTTAGCAATACATCCATTTAATTGAACCTTCATGTCTGGACTTGGTCTTTCAAGCCTGACAAATTGTTCAGCGATAACTTGGAAGAGAGAATGTATTCACCCTCCCATGATGAATGTAACTTACTTAGTCAATGGCTGAAAATTATCTATCTATCTATCTATCTATCTATCTATCTATCTATCTATCTATCTATCTATTTATTTTGTCAAGCATGTATGAGAAAACAAGTATGAACATAACATATAAACATATCAGTATAAACAGGTATAAGTATACACATAATAAATGAGTACGACTAAATGGGGACAATAGGACAGGGACGGTAGGCACACTGGTGTGCTTACGCACGCCCCCTTACAGACCTCTTAGGAATGGAGTGAGGTCCACGGTAGACAGTTTAAGGTTAAGGTTTTGGGGGTTTGAGGATGTAACAACAGAATCAGGTAGTGAGTTCCAGGCATTAACCACTCTGTTGCTGAAGTCGTATTTTCTGCAATCGAGTTTGGAGCAGTTTACTTTGAGTTTGTACCTATTGTTTGCCCGTGTGTTATTATGGTTAAAGCTGAAGTAGTCATTGACAGGTAGGACATTGTAGCAGATATTTTTAATACTGACCATGAAAGTTTGAAAAAGTTGTGATATTCCACTCATCTCATCACTCCCGCTGAAAATAACAACATAACAATAACAATAACAATGGAACTGTAGCAGAGAACATACTATGGGCAGAGTTTCTGTGGTTCTTGGTATTAGAAGCTATAACTAAAAGATCCTTTGCTTGCATTTCAGTTGATTAGGTTTTAAAAAATGGTTTGGACTTTCTTTAATGCTAAGAATCCTTAGTCTCCATTTAGAAGACATGTTATTCTCCTTGAGAAAAGGGAAGAGGTTGTGTACATTGCTACAGTGGTAACATTTGGCATAATTAGGGCAATTCACACATTCTTTGACCTCTGCTAATGCCACACAGCAGAGTGTATGGGGGAAAGTAAGCTTGTACAGAGATGAACCATCTGCTCAACTTCTGTTCACAGCTTTAATTTTCAAACAAGTGTCAGGAATCTGATGAATGTCACCATGTATCATTCATGGTACACCACTGCTGCCTCTCCTTTTTGATATATGTCATCCATCTGACATACCACTAGGTTTGGCAAGATGTTCTCCAAAGTGATTCCTACATAACATTCCCAGGCTCTTTATTCAAGATTCATTCCATTTCCCCCTCCTTAAAGGTAAAGATTCCCCTCGAACATATGTGCTAGTTGTTTCCGGCTCTAGTGGGTGGTGCTCATCTCCATTTCAAAGCCAAGGAGCCAGCGCTGTCCAAAGACGTCTCCATGGTCATGTGGCTGGCATGACTAAACGCCGAAGGCGCACAGAACACTGTTCCCTTCCCACCAAGGTGGTCCCTATTTTTCTACTTTAATTTTTTACATCCTTTCGAACTGCTAGGTTGGCAGAAGCTGGGACAAGTAACAGGAGCTCACTCCGTTATGCGGCACTAGGGACTCGAACCGCTGAAATGCCGACCTTTCTGATTGACAAGCTCAGCATCTTAGCCACTGGGGCACCACATCCCCCTCCTTAGAATCTCCTTTTTTCTCTCTCTACCTCCTTCCCCAGCAAAGGATTCTCTGTCCTTTCTCTTCCTATCATCTTAACTAGTACTGGAATATTTTCATCAATGACATTGTAACTTCTGAGATATGAAATTGCCATTCTGTCTAGCATTTTGTGTCTCTCTAGAGACTTGAGAGGAGAGCAGAATGAGACTTCTGCTGGTATTTTTTTTGCCCAAAAAGATTTATGGGATGCTGAATTTAGTAGTTCTGTAAATTGAAGGTCCTATCTCTCTGCCTAGCTGTCTGACCCTAGGAATATTACAAGCTGGAAGAGTACCAGGCTTTTCTTAGTATGGTAAGAATTTTATTCCAAAAATAGGACTCATTTGGGGAAAGTTTAAGGGGAGAAAAAGCTTGTTTTAAATCTCTGGAGGGTTTTGAGCACATCATCTGTCTGTAATCTCCATCTCCAAATGGAAAGAAATACCATAAAAACAGCAGCAACAACAACCCAGTATTGCTGGCCTATCCCCTGGAGAGACTATGGAGAGGCCTTAGAAAGTTACTGGACATATGTAGCCCCCAAGCTACCTTCTTTGTGTCCATCTACTAGATTAATAGCACTTAGCACTAGCACTTACATTTATATACCACTTTACAGTGCTTTTACAGCCCTCTCTAAGTGGTTTACAGAGGCAGTCTATTGCCCCTGACAATTTGGGTCCTCATTTTACCAGCCTCAGAAGGATGGAAGGCTGAATCAACCTTAAACCTGGTGAGAGTCGAACTACTAAATTGCAGGCAGCCGGCAGGCAGCAGAAGTAGCCTGCAATATTGCACTCTAACCACTGTGCCACTGTGGCTCATAAGTAATAATAACATCATAATAACCAACATTTGAAACCCTGAGCAGCTCCACTTTTTATCCTTTCCTTTTATAAACAATTCCCATTTCTTCTTAAACCCAACTCATGACTTTCCCATTTTCTGTTCTTCTGTTCAGGCAGTATTTTACCTGTGGCATAATGGTCAGCTTGTAGGGATTGCCTTCGCCAATCATTGCATAGTTCAAACTAACCAATAGCTGAAATGTAAGAATGCCAGCTAATCAATTCTCCCTTTAACTGTTTCCACTGGCTGGTTTCTAATTTGCTTCAACTCATCTTGTGTGCGCTTTCTGTCCCCCTGGAACAGAGAACCCAAAGATGGAGTCAAACATTTCATTGGTCATGATGAGACCCTGCATGTCCACAAAAGATTACAGATTACAGATTAACAGAGTTGGAAGGGTCCTTGTAGGTCATCTAGTCCAACCCCCGCCCAAGCAGGAGACCCTATAATACCATTTCTGACAAATGGCACTCCAGTCTTTTCTTGAAAGTCTCAAATGATGAAGCTCCCACAACTTTCAAAGGCAAAGTTGTTCCATAGGTTGATTGTTCTCACTGTCAGAAAATGTCTACTTATTTCCAGGTTGAATCTCTCCTTGTTCAGTTTCCATCCATTATTCCTTGCCTGGCCTTTGGGTGCTTTAGAAAATAGCTTGACCCCTTTGTCTCTCTAGTATCCCTTCAAATATTGGAAGACTGCTATCATGTCTCCCCTGGTCCTTCTCTTCACTAGACTAGCCATGCCCAGTTCCTGCAACCATTCTTCATATGTTTTAGTCTCCAGGCCTCTAATCATCCTGGTTGCTCTTCTCTGCACTTTTTTTATAGTGTGGTCTCATTCAGCCCACCCTGAATTCCTCAGACCCTTCTCTGCCTTCAATTTGCAGATAAGTTCAGATTCTTGTAGAGTAGTTCAGATTGTTGTAGAAAGCTTAAGCTTGCAATAAACTCATTTGAACCGCCCGAATCTCCTGATTTCCCCTGTGCTGGATAAACTGCTAGCAGAGGTGTGATGAGTATCTTCAATACAGCTTTGTGAATTGTTGTGCAGCTTGGAATAGGTAAAAATGAAGGGGAGGAGCTGTTTTTTTTAAAACAAGTAAAAGTTCTTAAAGTGATACCTGAAGACTTGGTGACATTGGCATTATTTACATTTATTTATTTATTTACTTCCCTGGAAATCAGGCAATAAATTAAAAAAATAAATAAATTAGTAGATTGTATCTTGGCACAGATCCAGTTCCCATGACAGATTTATTGGGTGAACTTTGGAAGGCTGTTTTCCTTTTATCCGTAATTAAAAAGGCAGGTCTTTGGAATAAGCCAAAGCTAGCATTGTTAATCGTCTCTAGTACATATATTTTTAATTGGTAACTCAACATTTAGATCCAATCATTTCTACCAAGTGGTTTCTTAAAGCATGAGAAAAATAATCTTAAATCACATGGACCGCTTGAGAAATTTAAGGCCAGTGAAGCAATAACAGGACAGAATAACAGAATAGCAAGAGTTAGAAGGGGCCTTGGAGGTCTCCTAGTCCACCCCCTGCTTCTGCAGGAATCCCTGTAGCATTTCAGACAACTGGCTGTCCAGTCTCTTCTTAAAAACCTCCAGTGATGGAACACCCACAACTTCTGGAGGCAAGCGGTTCCACTGGTTAATTGTTCTCACTATACAGCAATATAGTTAGGAATAGCTTGTTTATGCCAGCTTCAATTGATAAGTTTGTGCCTGGCCAAAATACTTAATCTTATGCATCACTCCCAAAGAATGATTAATGCCTCTATGGTTAGTTTTAAAGATAACTATCCCTAATCTGATGGTTTTTAGATATTGTTGCAAATTTTTAGCAACCAGGCCAAAAGAAAAGGATTTCCGTTTTTTGAAGGACTGAATAATATAATTTCATTTCACAGAAAACAACTTTGTGTCCAAGCTATGCAATAGCTTAGTTTATTATGTCAGAACATTGGCATGATAAATAAAAATTTATATTTTGGGGTGGGGAGACAGGCAGGGGTGGGATTCAAATTTTTTAACAACCGGTTCTGTGGGCGTGGCTTAGTTGGTGGGCATGGCTTGGTAGTCATGTGACTGGCTGGGTGTGGCCAACTCAACATCACTCACATCAAGGCACGCATCTCCTCACCTGGGCTCTCATGACTATGGGGATGCTGCAACAGTATGAAAAATGGTCATAAGTCACTTTTTTCAGTGCCATTGTAACTTTGAATGGTTACTCCACACAAGCAAAGTACCAGCAAAGGAGTGGAAAAAAACTCCAGAGATGTTCCTAAGACAGGAAGTCCAATCCTACCAAAAATGTAATAAGGGTCAACAGAGAGGCAGTTTCTGTAAGGAACACCAGAATGTTTCCTTCCCACCTTCCTTACAGGATTAGGCCAGTAATTTCTTCTAACAACCAGTTCTTCAAACTGCTTAGAATTTTAACAACCGGTTCTAGCGAATAGGTGTGAACCTATAGAATCCCACCCCTGGAGACAGAAGGAGAATGTCTATTATTTCCTTTTGGCCTTCGAATCCATTCCTCTTTTCTGGAAACTTTCCCCATTTCTGAACCCAGCGATGTCCTGAATAAGTGTGAGATCACCAAGAGCCTTACAAAACCAGTAGAAGAAAATTCTGGTTTGAGAGTAATATTTTTTTTCTTTAATTTTCTTAGGATTCTAATATTCACCATCTAGAACCTGGCACAAAAGGGAAACAGACTTGGATTTCAAAGAGCAGCAAGATTCTGAGCATGAAATGCTATCCTTAGCATGTTGAGATCCTAATCCATTTACATACTACTAAAATTCTCATTGTGTTCATCTGTTTGTCTGCCTGTATTCTCAAGTGAGCCCAAATCGTGCATTATACTGCAATGATTTTTTTTGAATCGAGCAACTTCAAATCTGCTTAAAGAATGTGTAAAAAAAATCCAGGCCCTTTCACTGTATGAATTTGAAATTTCAACAATGCTCAAACCAGTTTTATTTGCAATATCTGTGCAGGATCCCTGTGGTCACATGATCATGATTTCTGAAGCTCCCTGCCAGTTTCCCATAAGCAAAATCAATGGGGAAGCCAGCAGGAAGTCAGAAATCACTGCCACTCCAGGTGTTTTTTTGCCCTCCCATGGCTATTCTGTTTCTCTGTTTTAGGTAAGTAAATATTGGCTTATTATTGAAGCCCATTTGCTGCTAAAATTATAATTTTTCTATTTATGATATACATTTAGATAATCACAGGTTCATCAGGAATTCAGGGGAAAAATATGGTCACCCTAAAATCTAATGCTCATTCTGGTCACATCAGGATGTATTATCAGTCTCTTAAAGGAGGTCCCAATGGGTCACATGGTTGTCTGATTGATACTGACATTCTCCAGGTTTCACATAATTCATCTTTCCTTCAGCATCTATTTACTAAGTCTGTATTACTTCTCATCGTTCCTATCACCCATCTCCTCCCACTTATGACTGTATGACTGTAACTTTGTTGCTTGTATCTTTATGATTTTTACTGACTGTTTCCTAGTATGATTTGATTGCTTATTGTACTCTATGACTACTATTAAGTGTTGTACCTTATCATGAATGTATCTTTTCTTTTTATGTACACTGAGAGCATTTGCACCAAGACAAATTCCTTGTGTGTCCAATCACACTTGGCCAATAAAGAATTCTGTTCTATTCTTAGTATGAGGCAGAAGAAGTGCTAGGTAATTGGGAGACAGAAATTCTTGCCAATCCATTTCAAATTGCCCGCAGATTTGCAGGAAGATTTATGACCTACCCTTTCCCTACTCCTAGGAATAAAGTTGGGTGCAATAAAGAGTGAATTTTTTTTCTCTACAATACCTGTTTATAAAAGAGCTGTCATAAGGAAAAGCATAGGAGTCGGGCCTAATTTTAGAAGAGGGGAGGGTAACAGTAGAGAGAGTGGAAAGCTTTTAGTGAACCATAACTGAAGGTTGCTTCCCTCTCTGCATCTTAAGTAACAAGGACATTCCTGCCAACTCCCTTTCCTGTGTCTAAAAATAAAACTTGCAAGGGGAAGGTTTATGTAAATAACTACTTCCAAGAAAGGAGTATGTGCCAAGAATTAAGGAATGGCTCAGAGATACCTGATTCTCTTTTGCAAAGGACCTAGGCATCAACTCCTTTTCAGAGGTACAAGCAGTGGTGGGATTCACATTTTTTTACTACAGGTTCTGTGGGCGTGGCTTGTTGGGCATGGCATGGGAAGGTTACTGCAAAATCCCCATTCCCACCCCACTTCTGGGGGAAGGATACTGTAAAATCCCCATTCCCTCCCCACCCCACTAACCTGCTTTCCAGCTCCATTCTCCTGTTCAGGGCAATGAAAGAAGACCCAGCCGATCAGCTGGGACTCAATGGGAGGCAGAGAAGAGATAGGGTTAGTGGGGCCAGTCAGAGGTGGTATTTGCCGGTTCTCCAAACTATTCAAAATCAGAACTCAGAACCTGCTGAATACCACCTCTGGATACAAGGGAGAATATTTGTAGCTCAGGGTTGGAATGAGAGGGTCCTTGGTGCTCTCTGAGCTTGATGGTTTTCTTGAAGATATTTCATTATCCAAACTAGGTAACCTTAACAGCGCTAGTGATGTTACCTAGTTTGGGTAATGAACCCTCTACAAACTCAGAGAGCACAGAGGATCTCCCCATACAAGGGAGAGTTGGGTGAGTAATTTCATCAGTGCAGCCTATGGATATGATGGGACTTTGGAAAGGTTGAAAGTTAATTCTCAGGGAGATGGGGTAGTTGTGACCTGGAAAGTAGTTCTGGAGATGAGCTCAGTAGATCCAGAGGCCAGCCCAACCACAAGAGCTATAATTTAATCTCTTTGTTTGAAGAAGGTCCTGGGTTCCATTTTGGCTTCTTTCAAAAGTATCTCCTTCTCGATCATCTTTTCCCCCTGAGGTTCCAGAAAGCTATTGCAATACAGGAAGTCCTTGACTTACAACCAGAATCGGGACAAGAATTTCCACTGCTAAGCAAGATGGTGGTTAAGTGAGTCACACCCAAAGTTGTGACCATTTTTGCAAGGGTTGTTAAGCAAATCATTCCAATTGTTAAATTACTTGCTAATTTGAATTGAATTCTTTATTGTCATTGTAGGTATATACACATACAACGAAATTCACAAAATTAAATTAAATTAATTATGCAGATGTTAAGAGAGTCTGACTTTCCTCATTGACTTTGCTTGTTGGAAGCTAACTGGCAGGTTACAAATGCCAACCACATGACCCTGGGTACTACAACTGTTGTAAATGTACTGTATGCTAGTTGCCAAGCACCTACATTTTGATGATGGAGGTGCATAAGCACAAGGACTGGTCATACGTCACTTTTCCAAATGCTGTGAACTTCAAATGGTAGTTAAAACAGTTGTAAGTCAAAAACTACCTGTACTGGATTGGATATTGTCTCTCCTAAGGTAAGGTAAAGGTTCCCCTCGCACATACTTGCTAGTCGTTTCCAGCTCTAGGGAGTGGTGCTTATCTCTGTTACAAAGCTGAAGAAGAGCCAGCACTGTCCGAAGATGTCCGTGGTCATGTGGCTGGCATGACTGAACGCCAAAGGCACACGGAACACTGTTACCAAAGTGGTCCCTATTTTTCTACTTGCATTTTTTACATGCTTTCAAACTGCTAGGTTGCCAGAAGTTGGGACAAGTCACGGGAGCTCACTCCATTATGCAGCGCTAGGGATTTGAACCGCCGAATTGCTGACCTTTCTGATCGACAAGCTGAGTGTTTTAGCCACTGAGCCACCGCGTGCCTACCATTCTCTCTCCTAGGAGAAAACAGTTTCTGTGTTTTTCAGAAAAGCGTGGATTGTCCAAAGTTGAGGTGGCTATTTAGAAATGGGCAAAAGTAAAATAAAATTTTTGCTGTGAAATTTCACAAAGACCTGTATTTCCAGCAAGACCAGGGATGGGTGGGGTCTTCACCTTCCAGCTTTCCTTTGCAATCAGCACTTTCCAAACTGCTTTCATGCTTCATACTTCTTTAGCTTGAAAGGAAGTTGGGATGAGTCATCCTTTTGAACAGAAGATACCAGGAACCTTTCTGATGTGACTGAATAACAGCTCTAAAGGCCAAGGAGTTTTAATCGGCACCGGGAAGACATTTTCTCTTTTGCTTTTTCTGGCGACTGGTTGTTAATCTATGAATTTGCTTTTGGACTTTCTTTTTGAATAGAGAATTTTGGTGAAACTCTTGTAAGCAGAGTAGGATATTTTTGTATTTGTGGAGCTGCTGGGAAGGGTATGTGAAGGTCTTGCCTTTTATGAGATGATAATCTCTCTCTAGCCAGATTCCCATACTTCAATCCAATCCCTGGGGAAAATGTTAGGAAAGATGTTTGCTCAGGCCTCTTTTTAAAGAGTGGTTACTGCTAATAAAGAGTCCTGCCTGGGAGAAAATATTTTGAGGATTTGTTTTTCCTTTGGAGAAGTTCAAAATAATTGCCTTCATGCATCTTCTAGTTGGTGCTATTCTTCTCCTCTGCAAATCCTAGAATAAGCTAAGATAAAGGTAAAGGTTCCCTTCATACATATGTGCTAGTTGTTTCTGGCTCCAGGGGCCGCTGCTCATTTCCATTACAAAGCTGAAGAGCCAGCACTGTCTGGAGATGTCTCCGTGGTCATGTGGCTGGCGTGACTGATTGCCAAAGGCACACGGAACTCTGTTCCCTTCCCACCCAAGTGGTCCCTATTGTTCCACTTGCATTTTTACATGCTTTCAAACTGCTAGGTTGGCAGAAGCTGGGACAAGTACGGGAGCTCACTCCGTTATGCGGCACTAGGGACTCGAACCGCTGAAATGCCGACCTTTCTGATTGACAAGCTCAGCATCTTAGCCACTGAGCAACCGCATTCTACAATAAGCTAAGGCGATGTTATTTCAGTCTGCATTAGGTGGGATTGTTTGGGGAGAAAGTAGAAGCTACTGATTTTGCAAAGCAGGGCGACATTAATTGGATGAACATTAAGCCATTGTAAATCCAAGTCCAGAACAAGTGGAATAATTTAGACTGGAGTTGGATATATTTTAGAGTTATGGAGATGGAAGGGACACTCGTTTGGCAGGGGGTGCAAGAAAGGAGACAGAGTATGTTGCAAAATGCTTAAGACAAGGGGAAGGGGAAGTCTTTGATCAGGGGAAGATCATTTGTGCAATAAATTAGAGCATGTGGTTGCATAGCTTTTGGTTCAGTGTGTCTTCTGAGCCTAGTTGATGTTTCTTTGGGTTGTGCAATCCTAGCCAAGTATGCTGATTTGGTAAAACATCACTAAGTACAGATAATGCTCAACTTACAACAGATTGTTTAGTGACCATTCAAAGTTAAAACAGCACTGAAAAAAGTAATTTACAACTATTTTTTACAGTTATGACCGTTGCAGCATCCTCATGGTCATGTGATCAAAATCAGATACATGGCAACTGACTCATATTTATAACAGTTGCAGTGTCCTGGGTTCATGTGATCTCTTCTTGTGACTTTCTGTCAAGCAATGTCAGTTGGCCGCCAGATTCACTTATCAACTGTGGCAAGAAAGGTCAGATAATGGGGTAAAATTCATTTAAGCAATGTCTCACTTAGCAACATCAATAGCAGTAGCACTTAGACTTATATTCCACTTCGTAGTGCTTTCCAGCCCTCTCTAAGCACTTTGCAGAGTCAGCATATTGTGCCCAACAATCAGGGTCTTCATTTTACCAACCTCAGAAGGATGGAAGAAGGCTGAGTCAACTTTGAGCCAGTCAGAATCGAACTGCTGGCAGCTGGCAGAGTCAGCCTGCAATACTGCATCCTAACCACTGTGCCGCCACAGCTCTTTCAACAGAAATGTTGAGCTCAATTGTGGTCATAAATCGAGGACTACCTGCAATTGTGAGTTAGTGTTGTATGCAAACTGGTACTGGGGTAGTGGGCACACTTGGAATGCTGAGAACAGTCATAAAACAGATGCTCTGCTGGAAGTTCTGAGATTGTTCCCTGCCACTTTCTCTAGATTCCTGGAATGTTCGCTACTAACTCTCTACTTTGTATTTTTTTTTTTTGGGGGGGGTTGCCCTGTTGGCCAAAAGGCCCCCTTCTAAACAGAGCCCTGTCTGTAGTTCTTTGCCATTTTATTTTTCTAAGCCTGCTAATGTGGGATCCAAATGCATTTCTGTAACTAAAGATAACCCTGAGGCTAGTGCTTAGCTTCCTAGTTGGTGAGTTTTTTTTTAAAAAAAAATTAAAAGTATCTTAAAATCTTTAAAAGGTAAAGAGTATGAGAGGTGCCAGGAAAGGTATCCATGGACTCATGGCATTAGAGAGTGGGCTGATCGAATCGTTGTTGTGGCAGAGTCCTGGAAAGAAGTAGGCTTACACTCCTACCCATCTTGGCACATTTTTAAAGGTCTTTTCAACTGTTGGCTGCTAGGCATAAGAGCTGCTGCAACATGCACTCCTCCAGGCCTCCTGTTGCTGGCAATGCTGGTTCATGTAGAAAGAGGTCTGAAGTGACATCCTCATCTCACATCATCTGCCCTCACTGTAGAAGTGGGAGTGGTTCTGGCAGCCCTGTGGCATGGGTTGGCTTGTTGACTTTTTGCAGGTGGTTCCATCTATCCTTAGCCTGGCTTGATGAGAAGGGTGCAAAGTGAGAGAAAGGAAGGGATGCAAAGAAAGGCAGGGGTTCTCTGATATTTTGATGTGACAACCTACACAAATCTGAAGATGAGCACTGCAAAATGTATGGGAAATCATTTTTTTTCTCTCTTCATCTGTCACCTTGCAGATGGAGATTGCATCCCACCATCCACGAACAGTCTTATTCCAGACTTGCAATGGGTGTGATCCACGGGGAGGCTTGTGGGTCTGTAGATATGATTTACCAGTTACCATAGCATACAATAAACCTTGCTTACTGGAGCTTAAAATTCAACACTGTGTTCTTGCTTGCTCACGTGGGATGTTCCAGGTGCAATTCCTTGGAGATTTCAGGCACAAAGAACTCAGAGTGACATCTGAGAAAGATACATTTCCAAAATTTCCTGGGGAACCAATTTTATCTACCCTGGATGGAACTGAGTCTTTAAAGAATTCCAAGCAATGATTTGTATCATTGCCACTATTCAGTTTTGTTGGCTTGGCTTTAATTATTTCTCACCAAAATCCAGCATGGGGCATTTGTTTGGCACCTGAAAATTGCCAATTGGTGCCCCACTAGATTGGGAAGAATTGATATAAAGAAAGCTTCCAGTTTGATGTTTAAAACAAGCAAGAACTGCTGCTCTTCTATTTTCTCTCTCTCTCTCATCATCATCCTGAAGATGTCATCATCACTACCACTGTCTTCATAATCCCTTGAGGGATGGAATCTGAGCAACTGAATGGAGCGAGCAGAGGGTTTTACTGGCCAGATGCCTTTCCTGTTCCCAATGCAGAGTTTTGTTCAGTGGATACATTCTCATTGTGCCCAGAGAGAGAAATATCTGCCTCTACCTAGGATTGAACTCACAGCCTCCTGATTTTGAGGTGAGAGCTCCACCTCTGGGCCACCGCACCACTCCATCCTGAAGGTGTCATCTTCTCATGAAAATAAAATGTCCTTGCCTCATAGCAAGAAGCTATTTGTGCTCTTTATAATACCTCTAGTTAATCTTAGCTAGGAGCTCTCCCAAACCCCTGCGAACCCCAGCAGCCCACCCCTGGGTAGGATGCCCATTTTAAGAAACCAAAATAAAAGAAGAAATATTCAACCAGTCTGGAATCTTAGTTAGACCCAGCTGGAATTGTTTGTTTATCTGTATGGTGTTGTATACTGTATAGTATAATATTGGAGGAATTGATTGATCACACGCTATCAAGTCCTCTTCAATGCAGTGAACCGATAGATAGATGATAGGTAGGTAGGTAGGTAGGTAGGTAGGTAGATAGATAGATAGATAGATAGATAGATAGATAGATAGATAGATAGAGGAACAGAAGATGCTAAACAATGGACTCCACCAAGGAACCACATTGCGTTCTGTTATTAAGTCAGAGGGATACAGCTTCATGCTGAACTGGGAAAGGTTTGCCTTGCTTCTCTTTGATGGAGAAAGATGAAAGTATTGGGGTATTTTTGGGCAAAGCACAGTTTGCACCACAAGAGGTCAGCACAGTGCACAAGAAATGCACAAATTGGGGAGAATGATTGGCTGAATCACTCTGAACCATCTGGAGAATAAAGTGGGGAGGGGAGGCAAATAAAGTATTGGAACTGAAGCCAGGAGGGGGGCTTGCATCTTTCTCTCTGCAGGTGGGGCAGTGGCTGAGAATCGATTGGATCCCAGCACAGAGAAGCTTTCCACTTAAGAACGAAGAGAGGAGATTTCAGGAGCCCAATTAATCTAAAAGACCTGGGATAAATTGAAACTTCCATGCTTGTTATATATCTCATATGTGGTGGTGGTGGGGAGTGGCGGGGGGGAGAGAAACAGTTATTTGTAGGCTTGTATATCTGGGCACACTCTTCGCTAGTGAGGAGGAGTGGGAATCAGCATGGAGCAACTCACTAGGTGTGATGAATCCATTCATGCCAGATAAAGAACAGCTTCTTGCCACAGGAATAAAGAGGGACATCTCCTCAAATCTCACCTTTTTATGGCCATTTGAATAAATGCAGAACCTTTAACTAAACAAGGGCGATTCTAACTATTCTGTTCTTTGTTCATAAAACAAAGTCCACCCCCCAATTTTTTTTTTCTTGAAAGGGTAGTTGAACATTCTCACTATAGGGAATATGAAGACTCGGAACCACATGTTAAGTCCCAGTTATGGTGATTTATTGCTCATGCCTATGCACAAGAATCAAGTCAACTAATGGTCAGCATTAAATTGGCCCTAAATAAGAGTCGACCGTATTCAAGAGGGTTGGGCTTAGACTCTTTGCGGGAATGAAACAAAGGTAGGCTGATTTCTATCTTGATTCCCACCCCAAGCTCCTTATCTCTTCTCCAACAATTATTAGATATGGAGCCTTCCCTACAGAAGTTGCTCCCACCTGGCCATCATTGTTCTTTTCTATGTCACTTTAAAGTATGGTTTAAATTAATTTAAGTTTGGTTTAATGGTTTAAGGCACTAAACTAGAAATGGGAAGATTGTAAATTCTAGTTCTGCCTTAGCCAGCTGGATGACCTTGAGTCAGTCCCTCTCTCTTAGCCCTAGGAAAGAGGCAAACCATTTCCAAAATCTTTCCAGGAAAACTCAGTAAACTTTGCCAGGCAGTTGATAGGAGTTGAGACGAATCAACCACCTCCTGATTTTCAGCTCTTATTTTTCCTCTCTGTATGTCCAACCACACCTAGCATGTATAGTATTCCAAGGATAGAAATCACACTACATTTTATCCCCAACAGAAACATTGTACTGCTAGAATATGAATAATATTAAATAATATTTTAATAATAACAGTGAATAATATTTTATCAACGTCATATAATCCCAAGGTTCTTTTCTTGTCAAACCGCTAGCTTTAATCTTATCTTTCCCCCCCACAACTCACTGGGGGGGGGTGTCTCTATCGGTGCAGCGTTTATTTATTTACAATATTTTTTTTCATAATTTTTTTTTTTCAGTAGCAAATTATTCAGAAAGCAAACCTCTTCCTTTGCATTCCAAATAGCAGTTGCTTCTCCACCCACCTGCTGGCTGTTCTGAATGATGCAAATTTGGGGTCAGAAGCAATGTACAACTGTGACTAAGAATCTTGTTAAGTGCAAAACTTGACTCATCCTTGGTCCCCTTTATTTCCAAGTGAAGAGTGATTCAACTAGGAAAGTGACTGAGCTGTTCTGAGTGCAGCTTTAAAAATGGAAGTTGGTTTGTAGTTCACTGGATACAGTAGGTAGACGGAGAGAAAAAGTTAATAGTGACAGTAAATTCAAGTTTTTTTCCAGTGATGCAGAAAATGTACGTGCTGGTAGAACAAAGGGCCAGTCCTAAATTTGGATTAAGTAACACGAATGTAAAAAAAAAAATCTATTTTTTAAAACATAGCCTCATTTACGGCCTCGTTGTGTCAGGATCCACATTTTCAACAGTATTGGTGTGTAGGTTTTTTTTAGTCCACAAGGATTATTCTTATCACTTTTTTTATAAACGGGGGGGGGGGGGGTAGAACAGTGGTGTTATAATGATACAGAACCAGGATGATTATGGCAGTGCAATATTGTGACATTTATTGGATGGATCTGACTCAAGCTATAATATTCCTCCAAGAATAAAATGTCCTGGAGAAAGCTAAATGTGGGGCTTGTGTGATTTACAAAACCTCAAGGCATTTGAATTTAGAATCAGAAATACTTTCTGGTTTTACCCTTCCCTGCCTTTGCATTCAAAAAGGGATCTTGCCAATAACCAGGCCCCTATGATTTCTGGCAGTTGGTCAGTGAAGAGTCCTAATTTGTAGATTACTTTTTTTAAAAAAAAATAATGATTGCAACATATATTTGGCATGACAAAAGGGTACATGGAACTATGTAACAATGATTATGGTGAATGTTTGATAGGTATACTAACATTCCTCAATGTGTTTATTACAGAAGAGCTGGCTGTTTTGTAAACTTCAGACACTTTTACACCTTTCCTCTATTAAATGTAGTGGCTTTTCAGACGGTGTTGGAGATAACTAACAGGGTTGTTTCAAACTCTAGATCCAATTTTTTAAAAAATAATTCAAATCGAATTGGAAAATATATATTTTTTGCCTTGGAAAAAGTGTTTTTGAATATTCTATGCACAAAAGGCTATTGAATCACTGAACTGGGTCTAAATCACTTTGAATCTTGATCCCACCTTTATTAGTTTATAAGTAACTCAAGTAGCTAAACTATATAATACTCCTTTTGATTTTCTTTACAATAACCCTGTGAGGTGAATTGGCCTGAGAAAGAATGACTGGCCCAAAGTCACTCAGCTAGCTTTTATGCCTAAAGTGGGACTAGAACTCACAGTCTTCTGGTGATTCGCTTAAAATTATTCAGCTAACTTTCTTGCTTAAGGCAGGACTAGAACTCATGGTTTCCTAGTGATTGGCACCAGGTCACCCAGCTGGCTTTCATGCCTAAGGTGAGACTAGAACTTTATTTTATTGTCATTGTACCTCATACAACGAAATTAAATGCCATCTTCAGTGTACATAGTAACTATAAAAATAAAACACAAACAAACATCCTTTGCATTCTATACAATTGAATTGAAAACCCCTGATATTGCATTACACACTAGAATTCAATATAGTTACTGCTCTGGGATAGAAGCTGTTTTTCAGCCTATTTGTCCTTGTTTTATTATTCTGTACCGTCTGCCAGATGGTAATAGTTCAAGAAAAGGGTGCCCAGGATGAGATGGATCTTTGAGAATCTTTTGAATTTTCTTAAGGCAGCAGGAGCTATAAAGCTATAAAACTCACAGTCTCCTGATGATTGGCCCAAAGTTATCTAGCTAACTTTCATGCCTAAGGTGGGACTAGAACTCACAGTCTCCTAGTGATTGGTCCAAAGTAACCCACGCAGCTTTTATGTCTAAAACGAGACTAGTTACTGGTTTCTAATCCAGTAACTCAACTACTACTCCCAACTGACCATCTTTATTATTAATAAATATTAATCATGCATATTAATTATTGAACATGTACCCAATCCTATACATCATATATTTTTAAGTGTCTACATTGGACGTCAAAACCTGGTAATCTCCCAAATTTGTATAAGGTTGCTTTTCTTCAGTTTTGTCATTTGTAAAGGCCAGATATTTTGATTACTTCACCCCACAAAAGATCTACTGATAAGAACATAAACTTCAAATACAACAATTCATTCATATCCAAGATCCTTAAACTAAAATATCGCCCTACAGGTTGTTTTTATAAATCATGATGCGCTGATGCTAATTCTCAACAGAAATTGGTAAAAAAAAAACATATCAGAGAGGTTAGTGAACAATGAAAATAGAGGCAGCTGCCAAATACTCTTTTGTTATATAAAGAGTTGCAAATATAAGAATAAACCGTATTCTTACATTCAATCATGTATCTATTGCTTTGCACACAATGTTAAGAGGTGCTGGTTTTTCTCCCGTAAGCATCCCAATTTGTCAGGCTGAGTCTTTCATTTCTCTTAAGCAGTTTGAAATGTAAATGAGATGCTGAGTGAATGTGATTTGAG
Organism: Hydrophis major; assembly: GCA_033807585.1. NCBI lineage: Eukaryota > Metazoa > Chordata > Lepidosauria > Squamata > Elapidae > Hydrophis > Hydrophis major. The sequence continues at coordinate 19,613,226 of CM066337.1, read as the reverse complement.
AGTTTAAAATGGCTTTTGACAAGGAACCACTCAGGACTGTTTTACCCTAAAGGTCTTCAACCATGGGGGTAGAGGAGAGAATAGATTGCAAAAATACTCATAAGGTGGGCTTGTTCTTGTTAATCTACCAAATGGAAATTGGTGCTGTCACAGGCTGTGAAATGTTTCAGTGTCATTTATGTAATTCTATATATCTATATAAGAAATATATGTGAGAGAACAATATCAAGGACGTGTCTCTGTTAGTGCAACACTGTAGATGTGAAATATTTGAGTGCGAAACAGAGGTGTAGGGAATACATTAAAAATGTCAACATTTTAAAAAAATCATTGGGAGCTTTTAACATGGAACGTAAAGTTCAGGAGGTTTGAAAGGCTATTTCTCCTCTTTTTTTTTTTTTTTTGCTTTAATACAACTGCCATCTTGCCTCTTTTCATCACATTGTGAAAATAAAATTCAGAGGAAGTTGTTGATAAAGAAAACCAAATTGACTTTTAGCATTTTCAGGTGATACATATAAAGGCTTGGCAAGGTATATCCAAGTTTCTGGTCAGAAAACATGGAGAAAATGAAGTTTTCAGTGTGTACTAGAATTTTCTTTTAAAACATAGATAAAGTTTTGTTGGCTTAATCGTTTTAGATCGTAATATCCTATTTTTTAAAAAATGGGCACAATATTCATACTTTTATATTTTAGAGCATTTATACTGAAACATGCTTATAATCTTGTAATTTAGTTACCTTGGCCTACTTGAATAATATTATAATTCTAGCTCACTCACTAGAGTTAATTTTTCCAGAAGTACCAGTAAAATAAGCAACAGAAAAAGTTACTTTTGAATCCAGAGTTGTTCGTTTGATCAGTAAGAAAAAAAAAATAACTGTAGCAATGAAGATGGGATTACATTTATCACCACAAATAGAAACACTGATAGAACTAGAGACCATGAAACACCTATTGCACGTATACTTTGAGGGTAGGTGCAATTGGTGGTAACTCTGGAATTACTCTGAATAGCTAACCTTCTAAATTGCAATTTTTTATTTCTGTTCTCTTTCACCAGTATGTCAGCTACAAATGTTAGTGAAGGACTCTCTATCATTCCAGTTGTCTAGCTGCGTTCCCCTTTGTAGTATTTTTGTTCTGCTTATTACTCTCTGCATGGGTATAAAGCAGACAGAGCAACTCCACAAAGCATCCATACAAAGTCTTTTTATTGGTTCATCAGGCATCCTTATCAACTCACAGTTATGATGAAGTTCTTCTTAATGTCCAATCCTTTGCATATCTGCATTATGGTGTAGAAAGATAATAAACTCTCATCCCCATGATGATTGAAGCGGCTGCATGGTAAAGGATTCAGGCAAGAGTGAGGGAGCCTCCCCCAACCCAACAAGGGTCAATTTAATGACCAATCAGGATTACAGATGTGACCACAAGACATGGACTACATTTCCCAGGATACCGTAACTACATTTACCAAGATGCATTCCCTTAAGGGGACAGCTCTCAATTCCTTACTAACTATCCCAAATCTCATTAACTCTAAACTTTCTGGACAGCACACTCCCGCCTGAATTGTAAATTCCACTAACTAAAGTAACTGGATAACTAAGATAAACAGTAAAGAGTAATACTAACTGAATAGCAGATAACTATATAACTAAAATAAACAATTAGCTATATAACTAAGAGAAACAGCAAATAATAAAGCATCAAACAAACCAAAGCATGCAAAGCTTGAGGTTCAGTCTTCAAGTTCAGCCTTTCTCTGCAGCAATACTAGGTTGGTGATCGGTCTGGTGTAGAGCTTCTTGCTAAAAGTCTGCTGGTCACCATTTAGGGTGGACAGGTACTCTTGCTTCCAACAGTTCAAAGGAGTGTTGACAAGCGGTTGAACTGTATGTTGAGAAGACATCTGCCCTTGTAGAGCATATTCATGAAAGTCTGGTGGTCACTGGCAGCCTCTTAGGATGGACCAGCATTCTTGTTTTTGATGGTGCTAAAGGGCATCGGAAGGCTGTCGGAATGGATGGTGCAAAGGTATCTGCCCGGGTTGGGGCCTGTATCCAATTGACACTGACAAGTCCTGAGATTCCCCAACCCAGGTCTGTTTTGAAGGCATAGGGTGAGTATTTCGGGCCTCTTACTACTTCAGTATACGCTAAAGCATCAGGGGCATCTAGTCCTAGCAAGAGCAAAATCTTGGCTTCAGGATCTAGGGTGGGAAAGTGATGAGCCATATGCTTCAGATGAGGTATGTTTCTAGCTGCCTCTGGTGTTGCAATGTGACTGCGATCATCTGGTATCACATCCCATTCCAACATGGGCGGCAGTAGGAACTGGGAACTTCCATCTAATGACTCTATACAGAGTCCAGTAGCTTCCCTTCCTGCCATGCGCCTTGGTGCGGTGCACGTTGATATCATGAAGTACGCTTCTTCTTTCTGAACATCAAAGAGGTTGAAGAATGTGGACCTGGCAAATGAACGATCACTTTGAGATCCAGTATTACATACATGTTCACTGCTTCTTCTGGGTGTCCATCAGGATAGACTTTGGCTAAGCAGATCTGATGACACGAGCAAGGGGCTGGTGTGTTATCACACACTGTCATGCAATTGACACTCACCACTGGCTCCGATTGTGCTTTCGCGGTGCGCTGAGGCTGCATAGTGTGCTGTTGTAGCATGCTGAAGCTCCTTGTTCAAAGGAGGGTTAGGAGTTGTCTGCTGTGGTGGTTCAGAGACTGGATGGGTGACAGAGCAGTTGGGTGCTCGTTGCTTTTACATAGATGGCATTGCACCTTGGCTGTGCAGTCTTTGGGTGCATGTTTAGATTCACAACACTTGTAGCAGAATTGGTACTCTTTTATCAATTCTTTCCTTTGGGTCAGGGATTTTGCTGCAAACCCCTGACACCTGTTCAGTGTGTGTTGAGTGTTGTGCAAAGGGCAAAATTGGCCTCTCTTTGGAGTCGGAGGCTTAAATTGGGTTGCTTGTGATGAGTCCTCTCGCGAAGTCTTTATGGAGAAGATCATGACCCCTGTGTTATGTGTTGTCGCATGGTGATGATCTGTAGAAATATGCAGTAGACTCTGGAGAGGTGCAGAGTTTCAGTTGTGGTCTTTGTTAGTTGGGTAAAATCTGCATTTCAGGCGAAGGTTTCCTAAAACTGTTGCAGGAATCTGTTTGCCGGAGAACAAATTCTTAGAGAAGGGCAAAGGGTGGTTCTCATTTGGCAATGATTGCTTCTTATGTTATGAAGGCTGTTCGCAGCTCAATAAGGATGTTGGAAAATTTCTCTTCTCTTCGGGTTTTGTGGATGGCGATACATGGGAAACTGTTAAGTCATTCTAGGAGCGAGTATTCCATCAATGTGTCCTTACCATATTTCCAGTCCAAAGCATCCCATGCTCGTTTTAAAGTGGTGCCTAGGTCATTAAGTATGCCTGTGTAAATGTGTTTCACCATGTAACTAGACCGTAGTCCTAGCCATGCCAACAGAAATTTAAGTTCTTTACTGGGAAGCAGCTGTTCATGTTGAATGGTACTTGTGAAAATGTTCTTCCACAGGAGGTATTCTCTGCCTGGCTTGTCACTGAATTTGTACACACCGCTAGCTGCTAAGTCTAACTTTCCACACCTTGGTGATGGTTCTCTGTTACTTCTCTGTGAGGGCAGGTCCTCTCTTTGTATGACGTTCTCATAGGCATAGTGTTCTGGCTCGAGGGCATGTGTTGTGAATGGTACGTGGTTCGCCTCAGAGTACTTTATGAGGAGGTCGTTATCTGTCCCCACATATGTAGGTAGTACTTCTTGAGGTCGGGTGTAGGTTCCACGCTGTGCATCAGAGTTGTCTTGCAGTTGTGGCGAGAACTCTTTTGCCTGTGGATTGAGTGTGGCAATTGTGGTTGGTTGCATGTCAACTTGAGAAGTCGTTGTGATCACTGGTGGGTGAAGTTGCTTGTTCAGAAGGCCGTAAGATGTTGGGGTAGGGTTGCTGATTCTGGGAAGAGAATCTCGGACTTTAGGTCGTACAACATCAGTTGGGGAAGGTTTGCTGTTGGTGGGAAGTTAATCTCGTATTTTAGGCCTTACAACGTCTGTTGCATGACTGAGGTGTAGAGTCTGTGGTTGAGATTCACTCCTATGCTCCCCAGGTTGTGGGAAACTGCTAGGCAGCTGAGGCGGTTCCACCTGCTCATTTCATAGCGAGTGCTGCTCATCCATGTAGGCCTTGACCCATGTATCTGGGCTCTCTTCTTCCAACTCTTTGAGGTTGAATTGGAGGGAGGTGTTGTCGGACGCTTTCTGCAATGCCGCAGCCCCTGCTGTCTTTGCTACTGTGTCTCTTTGATGTTCGAGCATCTCCACTTGGGCCTGACTTTTGCTATTTCTGCTTGTTGGTTGGCCTGAGCTTTGGTCATTTCTGCCTGTTGCTTGACTATTTCAGCTTTCTGCCGTACCACCTCTGTCGTAATATGTAAATCTGCCTCTGCTATGGCAGCTTTAATTTGAGCTTCTACACCTTGGCCGGCATAACTTGCTGCTTTGGAGACCTTAGATGCGCCACTGCAATGGGAGGATGCTCTGGAGGGATGGTGAGACCCAGCAGCAAAGAATTGGCGTGAGGTACTAGGACCTGCTTGCGATTAAGCTGGTTTGGGATGGATGGAGGAGGCTATCCTCGAATGGTGGGAAGAAGGTGCTTGTGATTGAAGACCTATGTCAGATGTGGCCCTCTCCCTTGTTCCTTTTGAGGTGCATCGAAACTCCTGGAGGGAGTTTCTGCCTTCCTGAACGCTGTCTTCATGTTCATTGTTCACCTCCTCATACCAATAAATATGTTCTTGGAGCTCTGGCTCTTCCAGGCTCAACTGTATGTATTTAAGCTTATTTTCACGGTCCCTCCATTGTGTGAGATGCTCCTCTAACTCCTTCTACATTAGGAAGAGGCTCTCGAGGGGCAACTTGCTTTTGGGGGTGTTGCAGATCTTGACCAGCTCTGTCCATGCATTGGCATGATGGCAATACTGCCTGTTCCAATCCTCCCTGAAGTGTGCCACCGCGGGTTGGGGAAGCTTCCTATGCTGTCTGAGGTCATAGGCTTTCTGAGGTATTGCTGCTTCTCCAGAAGTTTGGACATCTAAAACTGGCTTTTGGGAACCAGGCTCCACGTTTACATCAAGGGTGGGAGGACGATTCGGGTCCTCTGGTACATCAGAGACAACTGTCATGGCTGAAGAAGTTGCCATGGTTCAAACTGGCAAAAGGTCAATTTTGGAAAATTTTGTGATTTTCCATGTAATTCCCTTTATTTTGCTAGAGGACGCTGTTCGCAGGTAGCAGAAAGTAGGAGTGTCTGCTAAATTTAGTACTTGAGCATGTAGGTGGCGCTGCAGGGTCTGGGTGGTGCTGGCACAGCACACAATATGCTCTGAGCACACAATAGGGTGCAGGGTCTGGGCGGTGCTGGCACAGCACACAATATTGTCGCTGAGTCTGAAAGATGTTAGAGCAGAACACAGGTTTGCCTGTTAGTGTTGCTTGCTGCACAAATTGTCACTATAGGAGGTGTTGTCGCTAAGTCTGAAAGACGTTAGAGCAGAACACAGGTTTGCCTGTTAGTGTTGCTTGCTACACAAGTTGGCACTATAGGCCTGTTGATGGAACTGGCTAGGTCTGGAAGACACTGTTGCTAAGCACAGATTAAGCTGCAGGTAGTACTGGAACCTTGAGTTAAGTTGCTAAATGTTTCCACAATAGTTACAAAAAACAGAATTTTCATTAGTTAAATACTTAGATTGGGGAAAGTTCCTCTAATTCTTGTGAAAATTTGTAAAAAAAGGTCTTTGAATTCTCTGGGAAATTTCTTCTTGATCACCAGATGGTGCTGTGGACTGCTTTGCCCGAGTCTTTAGGGTAGGGTGAGCCCCAAAGGAATTTATTGCTTACTGGTTGGAAGAGAAATTCATCAAATACAGCATTCCAAAGGTTGCATGCAGTGTGGCCTTGTTATACTTTTAAATTTTCTAGTATAGATATAAGATGGATAAACTCTAGGCTTTTAAGCAAAAAAGAAATTGCTCCTTTGTTCATATAGCTGCTTGAATTAGCCTTGTTTCTTGGGAGGGAGGGAATGGGCTCCTTTGCTTTGAAGACGGTCCTTCAACTAATGATTTATAACCCCCAATAAACTGGCCAGAGTAGTTGTAAAAAATAGCTGGAGAGGCCTCTTTTATTGCCTCTGAGCTGGAGAAATACAATTTCTTTGTCAGAGGGCACAAGAACATTCAGCAAACTTACACAGGTTTTAAAACTTGAACAGGGGAAACATTTTCAAGCCCCACTCAAACTGTTTCATTACTTTGGCCAACAATGGGAAGATGCAGATTAAGCCAGAGAATAGGATGTTTGAAAGTCTCTTGCATAAAAGGAGAAGGGGGGAATTCTTGCCCCTCCCTGCTAATTCACACTGGCTTTGAAAGCTTGTTGCTTCAAAGGCACAGAGAGTTTGGCATTTCACATTCACTCCTGGCTTCAATATATCTTTGTCTTTATCACAAAATTCAAATTGCTTTTAATCTTTACGGGGATTCCAAATTAACTGTCTTTTTACTGATGAGCTTCAGATGCTTCACTCTTCTACTTCTAGGAATCAAGATTAAATTATCTTTCTACTGTTCTGCTTATTACTCTCTGCAACTCCACAAAGCATCCATACAAAGTCTTTTTTATTGGTTCATCAGGAATCCTTATCAACTCACAGTTATGATGAGGTTCTTCTTAATGTCCAATCCTTTGCACATCTGCATTATGGTGTAGAACAGTGGTTTCCAAACTTTTTCAGTCCACTGCCCCCTTGGTGCTACAAACTCATCCTCGGTGCCCCCCACCCAGGGGTGGGATTCAAATTTCTGTGGGTGTGGCCTAATTTGAGGGTGTGGTTTGCTGGTAACATGACTGGATGGGTGTGTCCAGGTGACTGGCAAACCAGATACAAGTGGTCCTCACTTAATGACCGGTTGTTTAGCAAGTGTTTTAATTTATGACTGGCCTCCCCAGAGCTACTTGACCAGTTTTTGGAGTTTTGACAGCTTTAGATCAGGGGTCTAAATCCCACCCCTGCCTGTGTGTGAGAGAGAGGAAGAGAGAGAGGTTGGATCAGATCTCTCTCTCTCTCTCTCCCACCAATGCCAGAAAGCCACCTTCAGTCAGTTGTGAATTAATAAAAGTACTTGAATAAAGATTATTAAGAGCTTGAAGTAAAGTGCAGGGTTCTGGTCCTGCATTTCTGATTGGCCGATAATAGCAACATCGGATTGGTCCGTTCAGGAGAATCTGATTGGCTATTAACGAGCCTCTCCCATTGGTTAACGGAGCTAGCGCTCCCTGTGTTTTCATTGGTTAATACTCAAGAGCTTGCCTATATAAAGGGGGCCGTTGCAGCCATTGAGCTGAGCTGTTACACATGTAAATAAAGAGTTTGAAGTTCACTGTTCACCAGCTCGTCTCCGTCCTTAGCGCCCATGCACCAATAGCAAACTTAGGGCAATCAAAAACTCCCCCAAACCCCGAAATAAGGCTGACCTCCAGGTTTTTCTAGGCCTCATCAATTTTTATAACGTTTTCCTGCCTCACAAAGCAACCATAGCCGAACCCCTACATCGTTTGTTGGACAAAAAAGCAACCTGGGTATGGGGACACAGAGAGGAGCAGGCGTTTCGACATGTGAAAAATTTATTGACTTCTGATGCTGTTTTAATGCAGTATAACAAGACTTTGCCTTTAACGATCACGTGTGATGCATCACCATTCAGAGTGGGCGCCATTTTGAGCCACGTTTTGCCAAACGGTAGTGAAGCCCCTGTTGCCTATTTCTCAAAGACGTTATCAAAAGCAGAAGGCAATTACAGTCAAATTGATAAAGAGGCCCTTGCTATTGTGTCTGCTGTTAAGAGATTTCATGAATATGTGTATGGCCGAGCTTTACTATAGTGACTGACCAGAAACCTTTGCTCGGAATAATAGCGGGAGATAGGCCAACACCTTATATTATCTCCCAGAATGACTCGCTGGTCAGAATTCTTGGTGGCATATAATTACAAGTTGCAACACCGCCCGGGGAAGGCCATTCCCCACACCGACGCATTGAGCCGTGCACCACTTCTGGAGACCATTGATGACCCCGCTCTGACAGTTACAACACTGCAGATCGAGACACTTCGAACACCGCCACTAACAGCCCGAGATATCGCGATGGAAACGAAATGCGACCCCATTTTAGCACGAGTCCTCAGTTGGGTCGAGCGCGGATGGCCATTGGACCAGATACCTGATGACTACGCCCCATTCAAGAATCGACAAACGGAACTATTTTCCCAGAAGGCCTGCATTATCTGGAGTGATAGAGTCATTGTCCCAGAGCGGTTACGACCAGCGATACTAAGAACCTTGCACGATGGCCACCCCGGCATCGTGCGCATGAAAGCCCTTGCACGAAGCTACGCGTGGTGGCCGGGTATCGACAAGCAGATCGAGACATGGGTAAAAGCTTGTCACAAATGCCAGGAAGTAAGCAACACCCCTCTGAAAGCAACCCTGACTGAATGGGAAACACTGAGGGGACCATGGTCCCGTATTCATCTGGACTTTGCGGGACCTACCAAAGGACACACATTTTTATTAATGGTGGATGCCTACTCGAACTGGCTTGAAATCCATGAAATGAGGAATACAACAACTGAATCAGTCATCAGGAAACTAGACAGACTATTTGCAACACATGGATTACCAGACGTTCTAGTATCCGACAACGGGCCACAATTTACCCCGTTGTCCTTTGAACAGTACCTGGCGGACCGCGGTATTCGCCAAGCGCTGACTTTGCCAGTGCATCCTGCGGCCAACGGAAGGGCCGAGCGCATGGTACAATTCGTCAAGAAAACCTTGCATAAAATGGACTATGGCGATATAGAAGATAAGATTAACCGGATACTCCTTTTGCAGCATATCACTCCGCACAGCGTCACCAATAAAACTCCCGCCGAGTTATTAATGGGGCGGAAGCTCCGCTCCCACCTCGACCGTCTGCACCCATCATATGAACCTGAAAAACCACACGGTTCCAGCGGGAAATGCCGTAATTTCCAGGTAGGCGACTTGGTTTTCGCTAGGAACTTTTCGGGCGATCCATTGTGGGTCGAGGCAACTGTAGTCCAAGTAACCGGCCCTAGATCGTACCGCGTGAGATGTCGCGACGATAGAATATGGAAGCTCCATATTGATCAGCTGCGTTCAAGGCTACAGTCGGGGATCTCCGAGTCCCCTGACTTCCAAACTGAGGGGGGAGGAGATACCGAGGAAGCTGAATTTGAAACGGCAGAAAGCTTAAGCGGAAGTAATAACCGCTCAGAGGCAACACGTGAAGAAGGATCGGAAATGGGGATGAGCTCGCCTTGAGGAGATGCCAAGAACATTAGCGGCAACGAAAATTTGAATACAGAACGGGAGGCACCCTCTTCACCAGATAATGTCCTACCCCAACAAGACTGTAGCCAAATACCGGGAGGACAACGTAAATCAAATAGACAATCAAAACAACCTGCCTACCTCAAAGACTACGTGACCGCACCCCTTAAATGAAACCCGGGGGGAAGGGGTGTTGTGAATTAATAAAAGTACTTGAATAAAGATTATTAAGAGCTTGAAGTAAAGTGCAGGATTCTGTCCCTGCACTTCTGATTGGCCGATAATAGCGACATTGGATTGGTCCGTTCAGGAGAATCTGATTGGCTATTAATGAGCCTCTCCCATTGGTTAACGGAGCTAGTGCTCCCTGTGTTTTCATTGGTTAATACTCAAGAGCTTGCCTATATAAAGGGGGCCCTTGCAGCCGTTGAGCTGAGCTGTTACACATGTAAATAAAGAGTTTGAAGTTCACTGTTCACCGGCTTGTCTCCATCCTTAGCGCCCATGCACAGAACATAACACAGTCAAAATTCATATTAGTGGATTTAAAATTATGAGTTTGGTGGTCCCTGAAGTCCAAAAGTTTGGTGACCCCTGATCCAAAGGGATGAGCCTGAGAGAGGGAAAGAGAGAGAGAAAAGAGAGCAAGAGAGGAAGAAAATAAAGAGAAAAGGGAAAGAAAGAAAAAGGGACAAAGAAAGAGGGGAGGATGGAAGGAAGGGACAGAAAGAAAAAGAAATAAAGGAGGGAGGGAGGAGAAAGATAATGAGATATCTATTCTAGTCCAATCCCCTGCTCCAGCAGGGTTAGAAGGGAGTGTGTGTGTGTGTGTGTGTTCTCCTTGTAATTTACCAGTACATTTTGGTTTTGCCTTCTTCAGAAGTGGCACTGTAATTACATTGGGGAAAAGTAATTTTTAGGGTGGAGATCTGGTCCAATGGATCCTGTTTAAAGCCTCAACAAAATGTGAGAGCTTCCTGATAGTCTTGACCATGTTTCATCCACAAAACCTTTAATAGAAGCCAAAGAGGTTTCAATGTGGAAAAGGGCCTCAGTCTAAACTAGGCCTCATTCAATCTGATGCATCAGGTTCCCGATGTGCCTGCGGGGCCGGCACTTCAAACATGGATGGATGGATGAATGAATGGATGGGTGAATGGAGAGAGAGAGAGAGACAGACAGACAGACAGACAGACAGGTAGGTAGGCAGGCAGGCAGGCAGGCAGGCAAACAGACAGACCTTTTGGATGGGTGGATGGATGAACGGACGGACAGACAGAAAGCAACAGCGGTGGCACTTTGGGAAAGTGGTGATAGCGGCTTTTCCCAATGTGCTGCTGCATTCAAGGCACCGGTTCTGGAGCATTACTACAGTCAATGGGTGAACCTGCAGGGCCGGCACCTCGAATGCCTCCCTGCTGCCAAGGGGGCTGGCAGAGGGGGGCTAAGAGGTAGCAGCACCTCCAATGCAGAAGCAGTGGCATGTTACATGCCGCCACAGCCGCATTCGATGTGTCACCCCCTGCCACCTCTTAGTGTCCTTCTGCTGGCCCCCTTGGGGATGCTAAGAGGTGGCAGGGAGGTGTTCAAGGCGCCAGCCCTGCAGGTTCACCCATTGATTGTAGCACTGCTCTGGAGCCGGTGCCTCAATGGGTGAATCTGCAGGGCCGGCTGGTGCCTCAAACGCCCCCCGCTGCCTCTTAATGCCCCTCTGCCAGTCCCCTTGGGGACACTAAGAGGGGGCAGGGGGACGGTGCTTTGAATGCTGCCCCGGCAGCACATAACACGCTACCGCTTCCACATTGGGGGTGCCGGCTCTGGAGCGATGCTACAGTCAATGGGTGAACCTGCAGAACCAGCACCTCGAATGCCCCCCTGCCACCTGTTAGCATCCCCAAAGGGTCCAGCAGAGGGGCGCTAAGAGGCAGCAGGGGGGTGGCGTATTGAACACAGCCGTGGCAGCACGTAACGTGCCACCTTCCACATTGGAGGCGCCGGCTCTGGAGCGGTGCTACAGTCAATGAGTGAACCTGCAGGGCTGGTGCCTCAAATGCCCCCTGCCACCTCCTAACACCCCCCTGCCAGCCCCCTTGCCTCTTAGCGCCCCCCTAAGGCATCCCACTGCCCCCCAGGGGGCAGTACCACCCACTTTGGGAACCACTGGTGTAGAAAGATAATAAACTCTCATCCCCATGATGATTGAAGTGGCTGCATGGTAAAGGATTCAGGCAAGAGTGAGGGAGCCTCCCCCAACCCAACAAGGGTCAATTTAGTGACCAATCAGGATTACAGATGTGACCACAAGACATGGACTACATTTCCCAGGATACCTTAACTACATTTACCATGATGCATTCCCTTAAGGGGACTAGCTCTCAATTCCTAACTTACTATCCCAAATCCCATTAACTTTAAACTTTCTGGACAGCACAATCTTGGTAGTATAGTTTGTCCAATGGGAAGTGGTTAGGTATCCTTTGGGATATAACTGCATCTGGGCCCTTTAAGGAACAAAGCCTCAGTGCTTTGATTCAAGCATCTTTCGTAGAATCTGTTTTTGAAGACTGAAGATTGACAGTAATAGCTAATGGTGAAGGTAAAAATCACTTGTAAGTATAGGCTGAAGCAGTTCACCCTTTAAATCATGTCCATCACTACTCAGCTTATACACAATTCTTTTCTATAGTTATGAGTGACCATGAGACAAAAATTACATGACTCCTCCTTTTTGATGATGTGTAATATAATCAAGTCAATCAACAGGATCCCTTTACAACCATATCTCCCAGGGATCTACACAGGCTCCTACCTTGCCATTAAAACAAAAAACAAAAAAAAATGCTATTACTGATTATTTGTATTTATGCTACAGTACATCTTGGAAGTTTCATTCATTTTCATTTGTAAATAAACCTCTGGTAGATCTAACCTGCTGAAATGTTGTCCACCAATGAGATTAGCAAGATGTCCTTAATTCTAATTAGAGTATTGCTTGACCTATTGAGTTAATGGTGACTAAAATCATCATATATATTGGACATTCCATTCTTTATCGCTTATGGAACTACAGTGGTATCTCAGTCAACATTTGGAGTAATTCCCTTAGCTTTCAACCAATCCAATTTTTCTGGTTTTCCATGAACTGGATGTGCTTTGTGAAACATGAATGTGGCTTATTTTTTTTGTGACAATATTTTACCTTTGATGTGCTTGATTGTGCCAGTCTTTGAACATAGCTACAACTTAATTCAGTATAATTTTAGTTTATTCCCAGTGGTCTCCATGAAAGGAAAATAGCATGCAGGCTGCTGATAGACCTGTAATCTAACAGTAGCTTCCTTAACCCAAAATGTGGGTCCATTTGTTTTTCCAACCTGTAGATCCAAAATGCCTTGCCAGATGCTGTACCTTACACTACAGACATTATTCCAGTGGGTTTGATCTTCTCTGTCTTATTAACTTTATTTTGCTTTCCTTCAAGAGATGTTTTAAATGCTGCACATTCCCAATGAAAAACTCATAATAGAGCTATCCAGCTGAATACAGCTTTGCTGTTCATTTCAGGTATAAACTGAAATGGTCTCAGTTTTGTTCCTGTATGCTGCCATGTGGTATGTGAAGCTCTACCAGAATAAATTATCCAAATGCTATCCTCTCTTCAAGTTGGCACCTCTCCTTATGGACTGTTTTTTCTGATAGTTTGGTGTTAGGCAACCATTGCAAGTTTGGCGTGTGGGAGGTGTGATTTCCTTAAGTACTGCAGCCTATTTTTCTCCTCCCCCTGCTTTTTCTCATTTTACTTTCCTTGTTCTGATTATATGGCAGATAGTGTCCCTCCCCCTCCCCTTCCCTGTATCTGTTTGCAAATGAAGATTTTGCTTTTGTCATTGACCATGATTGTGATTGTCATTGCCTTTGATTGTGTGGATCACAACAAATTGTGGCAAGTTCTTAAAAAGATGGGAGTACCAGATCATCTTATTTGTCTCTTGAGAAACCTATGTACAGGTCAAGAAGCAACAATAAGAACTGGACATGGAACCACTGATTGGTTCAAAATTGGGAAAGGAGTCTGGCAAGGCTGTATACTGTTGCCCTGCCTATTTAACTTATATGCAGAGCACATCATGAGAAAAGCGGAGCTAGATGAATCAAAAGTTGGAATTAAGATTGCCGGGAGAAATACCAACAACCTCAGATATGCAGATGATACCACTCTAATGCCAGAGAAAGTGAAGAGGAACTAAAGAGCCTCTTGATGCAGGTGAAGAAGGAGAGTGCAAAAATTGGCTTGAAACTCAACACTAAGAACATGTAAGATCATGGCATTTGGTGCTCTCAATTCCTGGCAAACAGATGGGGAAGAAATGGAGATAGTGACAGGTTTTATTTTCCTGGGTTCCAAGATCACCACAGATGATGACTGTGGCCAAGAAATTAAAAGATGCTTGCTCCTGGGGAGGAAAGCTATGGCAAATCTAGACAGCATAATCAAAAGCAGAGGCATCACCTTGCCAACAAAAGTGCATATAGTCAAGGCTATAGTTTTTCCAGTTGCAATGTATGGCTGTGAAAGTTGGACCATAAGGCTGAACACCAAAGAATCAAGACCTTTGAACTATGGTGCCGGAGAAGACTCCTGCGAGTCCCTTGAACTGCAAGGTGATCAAACCTGTCAGTCCTAGAGGAGATTAACTCTAACTGCTCTTTAGAAGGCCAGATCCTGAAGTTGAAACTCAAATACTTTGGCCACCTAATGAGAAGGAAGGACTCACTGGAGAAGAGCCTAATACTGGGAAATATTGAGGGCAATAGAAGAAGGGGATGGCAGAGAATGAGGTGGCTGGCTGGAGTCACTGAAGCAGTAGGTGTGAGCTTAAATGGACTCCAGAAGATGGTAGAGGACAGGAAGGCCTGGAGGAATGTTGTCTATGGGGTCGCTATGGGTCAGACACAACTTTGCAACAAACATTGATTCCTGCATAGGTGGGTATAAACTGCCTCTATAGAGAATTCTAAAGACAGCACATTGAAGCTACTTTCCATCTTCCTTTGTGTCATCCTCTGAACTTGTCATCTTTCACCTCTCAGAAGAAAATTTCCTAGGTGTAGGTCTTCTCCAGTGCTCTTATATTGACATCATCTAACATACTGTGTCTCTTGTATTTTGGAAGAAAAGTATACTGGATTTAAAACAAAGCTCACAATAGTTTGTAATTTTCCAATGTCCTAGTTTTGAACGGCTCGTGTGTTTTAATGGCATCCCTAATTCTGATGAGTTTTAAACTAGAAACTTGAGCTCTGCAACAAAAAGATATAGAAACCAGAAGTCTGGCCAGATGTTGCTTGAGCTATAATTTCCTAGACACTCTGATTGATGGGGAGGGATGTTGGGAACTCTAGTGCAAAAACATCAGGGGGTTTGCAAATTCCCATCTCCGCTCCACACAGGTTGTGTAATCATCTGTAGACTTGGCCTAATTCATACAAAAATCCCAAGTCTTTTGTGATTTCTTTGGTTTGACTTATGCACATTCAGCTATTACAGTTTGAAAACTATGATTTGTGGCTCTCTGTACTAAGCGATTCCAGCCAACTATAGTATATGCAATAAATAATAGTAAATTAAAGCATAGCTTACTGTAAGGAGTGAACCACTCTTAGAATATGACTGAATATGGTCTAAACCATTTGTCTGAAATGATACAAAGGGTTGGACTAGAAGATCTCAAAGGTCCCTTCAACTCTGTTATTCTGTTAAATTCCTTTCACGAAGATCTGTCTAGTAATGTTCATTGAAGAGGAGGCCAAGAAAAGAGAGAAAAAGATTGGCTCACTCCTTTCTCTCAAAATATATTGAGTGTTTGTCAATGTCATCATTTTTATTGGTTCATGTATTCTATGAAGACGTTCTACAATATCTTTATTTTGTCTTTCACTTAAAAATGGTAGGTGATTAGAGACTGCTATAAAACTGGCCTATACATTGTTGAAGCCAAGAACTGGAGCTTCATGATATAGGATGGGCTTAAGCTATCAAGTAAGGACATCCTGGATACTCTCTCCTACCATAATAAACCATGATGTTATTAAGCCAGAAGCAACAGTCTCTAGGACAGAATTCTAGAGGCCTAAAACTGACAAAATATCTTCAGTCTTTCCCAAGTTCCTGGCCAATGCCAATGGCCCTGAAAAGAACAGATGCCTGGTTTTGAAAGAGCATTTGGTAGAATAGATTTCTTTGTGCAAAGATTGAATTAGGAGCCACAGCCTAATTCTTTGACCCCGGTTGTGTTGTCTACGCCAGTGATGTGGTGTTTCTAGAAAGTAAGTTGAAACTAGTTCTCCTTTTGCTGGATCAAAGGATAAATTAAGTGAAACTCTCCGATATCTGAAGTAGCTATCTTATTTCACTTCATTTTAGCCTAGCTGAGGCCTCCATTTCCAGAGAATGCATTCGGTTATTCATGTAAAAGAGACCTTTAGTTTTATGGTTCAGCTGATACAAAGCTTGAAAGAAAATGAAACAGATTCCTTTTTAAGAATTAAAATTCATTTGTATTTGACGACCCAGATATTGTTGGGAAGAACTTTTTGGTTCAACCACCTTTAAAGTTGGGGCAAGATTTCTTGTGATTGTTCTTAATCCTTTCATTCTGGTCCGATACCTGATGCTATTTATTCAGGCTTTAATTCAAGAAGGAAATGGTCTAAGGCAGTTGGTTGAGCTTTTTTTTTTTTAACTAGATTCTCTTTGCCCCATTAACTTAGTGAACTTAATGGCTCTTTCCTTTTCTCAGCCTTAATACCACAATGACGTAAATAAGTGATCAGATGCAAAAGATGACTGAGCTTTAGTGAAAGTTTGGGTGAAGGTTGCTGAAACTTACAAAAATGAAGTGCATCCCACAATCGTTTTGTTTCACTGTTTTGATTAATATTGATTTCTCCCTCTTTCTAATAATCAGTAAGCTATTCTTGGGGAAAAAAATAAGGAAAAAAGGGAGAATTGCTTTTAAAAACTCTTTATTTTCTTTAAAATTATGGTGACAAACATTCTACATAGGGAATGGTTAAGCTCTGGGTAGGTCAGGTGGTGATGGCAATCTTCCCCAACCTGGGTTGACCCTTGGTTGTGCATTCTGAATTATGTAGTCCCAGGAACTCTAGAAAATTCCAAGTTGGAGAAAGTTATGCTTCAGTCGGGGGGGGGGGGGGGGGGGGGCTTCATGTCTTCCATTATAGCATGAAGATTCAAAATCTCCTATGATTCAAAAGATTCAAATTCTCATAGGGTGAGAATGGAAAAAAGTAAATATAGGGCTTAGAGCAAAACATTTACAAAGTAGGGAAAAATGATTTTCCTTTCATTCCAGTACTTTGAAATAACTAGTCCTTCTCCGTCAATTATGTTGGGGACAGCAGGTGTAGAGAAAGGAAAGAGAAGGAAGATATACATTGATGATCACTGTAATACAATTCAATCTATCTTGGTGTTTTATGGTGTTTTGTACTTTTTCAGAAGAACAAAATTTTCAGGTATTAGTGTCCTTGAAAACAAGTCACTTACATATTTGTAACATTTCTGTACTCTCTCTCTCTCTCTCTCTCTCTCTCTCTCTCTCTCTCTCTCTCTCTGTGTGTGTGTGTGTGTGTGTGTGTATATCCACATGTCCATGAGCTGAGTATAATTGAGTGTTGTAGAGGAGCTGATTGTTCCATAAGATTTCCTGTAGCAAAGCCAACTGAATTCTTTCCAAGTTAGTTGTTTGCTCCCTTTTCAGTTTTAGTTGCTGAACAAATAAACCCCCTCAGTCACAAACTTCACGTAATGTCCTTGATTATTGGAAAAAGATGAATCATCTCCGTCCACCCTCTTTCTGTATTCTTGGGATTCTAAAATGCAACTGCAAGCATCAATTGCTCTTTTCTCAAAGTCTTAAGATACATCACTATAGGTCATCTTAACAGTAGAAGGGATGCTGTATAACCTTATTCCGTTTGAAAGTAATGTTGAAAATTAATAGGATTTCTGTGGTTTTGCATATTATACTTCTTCAAAATCAGGAGTGTCCTGGTGCCTCCATCCCATATGTAAGTTTTTAGCCTTAATTGCAGCAACTACAGCTGGGCCATGTATCACCCCTGAGACTGGTGATGGATGGCATTTCCTTCCATGTTTCTCAAAATAGTAACTATTGCAGATTAGGGTGCTACTTGGTATGTCTTATAATCTTTCTGCCCTCCATAGCTGTTATCCTATGGAAGGAAGGAAGGAAGGAAGGAAGGAAGGAAGGAAGGAAGGAAGGAAGGAAGGAAGGAAGGAAGGAAGGAAGGAAGGAAGGAAGGAAGGAAGGAAGGAAGGAAGGTTTCTGCTTTATCCAGGCAGTTAAGTTGACAGCTTTAACTCTGCTTGTTCCAAATCTTTTTCTTTCACTAATTTCATTCTTTCATATGTTTATTATCTGTCTGTTGGCCCAGAGATGTTGCTATGTCAGTCTGAAGGTGGACATTAATTACATTACACACACACACACACACACACAAAAAAAAAATGGCAGGAGAGTTTTGGCTAGATTATTACAGTGCTAATGTGTCTCTCCAAAGGCAATTTCATATGGAATTGTACTAATCTACACAGAAATGTGATGTAGGTCACCAAAGTAGAGGTGACTGGGAGCAGGTGACACATAGGATGATTCAGTTGGCTGTCCAAGTGCCAGGTATTTGACAAGACACTTAAAATTCCTTCCCTGCTTTTTAAACTCTTATCTTTAAATTGGATTTAGGCCAGGCAGTTCTTTCAAATGGGCAACCAATGGCTCTAAGCATTATGATTGTGTTCCTCTCTTGGTGGCAGAATTTAACAAAGCCTATTTTTACATATTCTTTCGTTTCTGACTGTACTAGGACACAGGGCAGATTTTTCCTTGGTTTTGCTATATTCTATCATAGAACATAGACTCATAGGGCTTAAAGGGACTTTTAGGTCTTTTAGTTCAATCCCCTGTTCAACCCTAACCCTTAAACCATCCCAGTTAAATGGTTGTCTGCTCTATTTTTGAAAACAGTGATGCTTTTCCTCCTTAGAATAGTTTCTTTTCCTTTTTACTTCTCCGTGACAGCCTCTCAAGTATTAGAAAACAGTTATCATGTCTCCCCAAATCCTTTTCTTCAATTCACCAGAACTGAAGCTCCCTCAACTGTTCTTCGTGTAATGTAGGCTCCAATCCCTTTATCATCTTTTTCTTAATCATATTTTGTGTGATGACCCAGGGCGTGGCACAAAGGCAACACTGTCAGATAATCAATAAGAATCCTTTTATTAGGTCTAACTTTGCTTTCAATGTCCATCTGGCTGGAGAAAAACTCTCCAGGAACAGCCTTTGACTATAACGAATCAAGTCCAAAACATGGTCAACACAAACTGTAATTATAAGTCCACTCAAGCCAAAATGAGGTAATTAGTCTGGCAGGGCAGGAACAAGAATTTCAGATGTGCAGGCACAGCAAAACTCATACGGTTGGGAAGACGCCAGGAACACAGATAAGTAACAACAACACAGGATAAAGTCACATTTGCTCCCAGCAGCTGTCACAGTCAGCATTCAGTTCTTATAAACTTTCATTCCCAGGTGTAGCAAATGAAGGGAATCAGGGCCTTTTCCTCCCCCATAGGCCATGCAACCCACATTGCTCTCTTCTCCGTTCCTCCCTGCGTGCCCTAGGATGAAGAGGGGATTAGCCTGGATCTTTCTCTGAATTCCCTCTGCCTTGCTCTATCACTCTCCTGCTCTGCCCAGCTGGACTTTACCCTTCCCCAGTTTCCTCCACAGCCTACGGAGCTACACTCCCACTCCCTGTCAGCTGTTCAGCTTCCTCCTTGGATTCAGACTCCAATAGGGCATGACATTTTGTGAAGATTTTCCCCCAGTTTTTAAGCAGCATTAATGGCTGGGGGTCAGGAACTTATGCTATTAATGCTAAATCATACACTTGACCAAGCTTCATTTAACTACTGCAGCAAGAAAGGTCCTAAAATGGAGCAAAATTCACTTAACAAATGTCTTACTTAGCAACAAAAATGTTGGCTCAGTTGTGGTCATATGTCAAGGACTACCAGCCACTACTATCAATCTTCAGTCCACAACGTACGTTATACTTATAGCAGGTGCTTGAATTTGTTCCTTCAATGGCACAGATACAAAATAGAATGCAAAACTTCTACAAAATCAGGCAAATGCAGCCAGATTGTCTCATTTACCTGTAGCATGTAAACAGTTTGAAAAAGCTACATGATATGTTTTCTCTCCCAGAGATTGAGAGTCTTCTCGTTACAGATGATTCAGACAGAAAGGAAATGAGGACTTCTGTGGTCTGAATTTTTCACAAGCACTGTAATCACCCAGCTATTGGCTGAAAGTTGTATTTAAAGTTTCATGGATGCTTGAAAAAAAACATTACATTGATAACCAAAGCTTGCACACAGTTTGTTTGCATATTGCAATACAGTGTGTGCTGCAATGAAAGCAAAGCGTCACCCATCAATGTTATTCTTAGTTTTTAGTTTACACTGAAAAGTGGATCTTCTTAATTTGAGAAATGTTCAGAACTGGCAACCCAAACAAGTTGAGCAATCTTCTAACGCTGAAGCATTTTTTAAAACTTGAACTAATTAGAAAAGAAAAAGGAAATAAAACAGTTATATATTTCGGGTCTTCTCATAAATGTATATCAAGTTTGCTGCCAGCTGGGTAACCTTGGGCCAGCCACTCTCTCTCAGCCCCTGGAAGAAGACAATAGTAAAGCACTTTTGAAATCTTGCCAAGAAAACTTGCAATCTAGGCAGTCTCTAGGGTTCAACCCAGAATTGAAAGCACAAAATTATAGTAATAACTAGCTGGATAACCATGGTTCGCTATGAAACTATGTGATCAGACTTAGTTTTGGGGGAGGAAAATAAAGGGGGGAAATTCTGCCTCCACCTACCAGCATCCATCAGTATTCATTTGGCTAGCCTCCCATCAGTGTGTGAGAGAGTTGAGGGCTGTTTGGAAACTGAAACAGTTATTTACTGTGTGAGCAAAAAGGAGACAGCAAGGAGTCTCGGCATGGCTTAGCTCAACTGTTCTGTACTAAAGCTGCTTGGTGCTGTGAAACTAAAACTGAAACTCCTCTCCTCTGCTTGTGTTTTGCATTTGGAACAGATTTCTTTTCAGGTGGAGAGGGAGAGTAGAACTCCTTAGTATCAGAGTGTGTTAATAATAATATACAAAATACTAATGTTCTAATGGTCATTTCAAATAAAGATTACTATATTTTATTGCAATCTATATCTTACCCACATCTATAAGCAACCTGTTCCTAAACTGCAAGTAACACCAGGTCCTTAACTGGCTCAATGATTGGGATCATACATATATGTTTTAAACCTGAAGGTCAAATTTCTTAGCAACAAGCATTGTTCAAATAATCATTTCCATTCTCCTGCTATCTATTTTCACATATTAGACATGCAGTAAAAAAAGAACACGATCATTTTAAAGTATTAAATCTAGTCCCAAGGTCAAATTAATATGTGTAATTACTGCTTCCCATAATATAGCAATTTTAGAGCATTGCAAACATATGTGTTTGAATGAAGCATTCTTCTAATGCATTGGCCCACTGAAGAGAACACCAAAATAAATTTTGATTGGTACGGTTGGAGATTCAACTATAATTCCTGAGTTTCTACCCGTAGCAGTAGATATACCTCTGATAGTTACTCTAGTCACTAGTATCATTGCATGTACTGTGTCTGTTTCTGGTGATAGATGTTAACCTGTCCTCATAAGAAGGCAGCAAAAGTTCCTGGTTTTGTAAACATAATGCACATTTGTATCTTGGCAAAAAGGATCTAGTGGGTTGAGTTGTTATTACTATTAGCTGATTAAGCATGCCTGATTTTGTATTGTTTGTATATTTTGTAATTCTGGCCAACTCAGTGTAGTTATTCCTTCCAGAGGTTTAAGGGAAGCAAGCAAACAGAAAAATCTACTTCAGATTTTGAGGTTGTTTACTGATAAGTAGAAAAGATACAACAAATATGACTTAGGATGAAGCTTGTCTCCAGCTGCTCACTGTACACTTTTATTTGCTTGGGGTCATGATCTGTTTTGTTTTGGTGTTCTTCTTGAATCCCCTGCTTGAAATGATCTTCTAGTTAAACAAAATGAGAACTGAGATACTGTATTGGTTGCTATGCTTCTATATTAGGATTTTTGTTTTGTTTTGTAAAGCCGCCAATTCTGCATTTCTGTTCTGAAGAGAGTAGAGGTCCTGGGTGTTGAGGTAATTCCCCGTTAGGAGAATGAGTGCATACAGGGAGACGTATTTGAG
The DNA here is from genome assembly GCA_033807585.1 of Hydrophis major. Classification (NCBI taxonomy): domain Eukaryota; kingdom Metazoa; phylum Chordata; class Lepidosauria; order Squamata; family Elapidae; genus Hydrophis; species Hydrophis major. Next base: position 19,591,370 of record CM066337.1, on the reverse strand, counting down.
AGTAGTGTTTGAATAATACACATACACAGCACATAGATACACTGTACAGTAAATGTAGGTTTTTATTTCCAGAAAGGTTTAAGCAAAGTTCAAAATAGGCAGTCCAAAGTCATTCATAGGCAAATCAGTCAGTTTTTCAATCCAGGGATAATCCAAATATCAAAGTCCAGTGTCAAAAAAACAGTTCAGTAACAGACTTACATTAAATCCAGAAATATCAGTCAATTAGGAAAAATGGAGGAACGGCAATACTTTCCAAGAGAAGGAAAAACAGACTCACTCAGACTTCTTCTGAGACTAAGACTCAGACAAACCAGGTTTCTGGCTCCATCTTATGGCCATTTGAGAAACCACACCCAATTGCAGTTTTTAGCATGCTCTTAAAGAGACAGTATTAAAATGTCTATCCTGGTTTATATATTTATAACCCAAATACCTATTAGGTGACTTATATTCCTAACACTGGGGCCTGTGTAAATCAGGGTGATGAGACAAGGAACTTATCGATTGAGAAGGGAGAAGAGCCTGAACCCTTTTCAGAGGTTGAAGAATTTGCTTGAAGCCTTCAGCCAATCCCTGCCTAATGGCCAATGAGACAACATTTCGGATATCCCCTGGTTTATGCTCAAAGGTAGAGGCAGAAGGCAGAAGGCCCACTGCTGTGGGAGTGAAGGTGGCTTCAGGCCTAGATTGAGAAGAGATTTGAGGCCTGGAGGGAGGGTGAGGAGTATAGGGACCAAAAGCCTGTTGGAAATAAGGCTCAGATCTGCTGAGATCCTGAGGATCAAACTGTACTGCAAAAGTCTCAGGAGACCAGGATGGAGGATGGAAAGGCTCATAGATAACTTCTCCTCCCATGGGAGGGCTTGGCTGGGGTCCATGGGTATCACCTGAAACATGCTGTAGTTGCACTCCCTTCTGTTAAATAGTTCTGTTGAACTGCCTCTCTAGGGCTACATGTCTGCGCTTTTCTGCCCTCAACTCAGCCTGAGTTGCCTTCTTAGGGGCTAGAGCCTTAGCTCTGATTTTAGCAGCCACCTCCCTCTGGACTGATTGGGTGCATTGCCTATGTCCTTTTCTCTTATTGGTCTTAAGAGACTGTTCCACTGGGGGGAAAAGCTCTGCCTGAGCCTTATCTTGCTCCATTTGTAGAATAAAGGCTCTTATGATGGAAAGAAATTGTTTGGAAATTTTTTGTATTAAGCCCCTTAGGGTATAAATTGGCCCCCGGGCTTATAAAATGGCCACTCACCTCGTGGTGGAAGGCTTCAATCCAAGATGGCCACTGACTAGGCAAAACAGGCTCCGAGATAGAAGAATCACTCCTTAGGCTATAAAGAGCCCTGAGCAAAGTCAGCAAAGGAAAGAGCAGCCTCTGGCTGCATGTTCAGCTGCCTGATGCTGTTATCGGTTTGCCAACCGCTTTTTACGACCGCTCAAACCGCAGGCATGGGGGAAGTCTACAGACGCTGCCCCACTTGCCTGAACAACGCACTGGCAATGCTGCTCCCAATGTTGCAGGAGAGAGAGCCCTGCTCTCCTGGAAGAGCAGCTGCCCAGATCCCTGGGAGCTGCTTGAAGTGAGGAAAACAAGTACTGAAGATCACTGTGATTGTTATCTAACAGAACGCTTTCAAAGACACAGCTACTGACTGAAAGGAGCTGAGTCAAAAGCTGGGGTCTCTCCCGGGGGCTGGCTGTTATATCTTAGTACAGACTCAGCTAAATGACATCATAGGAATGAGTCAACCCATCCTGGGCTCTTGATGCATCATGGAGGAGAATAGATCATTTTCTTTTTTCTTTTTAACTGCAAGCACTGAGTAGGGGAGTTTTTTCCTCCTGTGTTGGCTTGTATACTGAATGCAATCATAAGAACAATCAATTGTAAACTAGCCTTCCTCAGTCATCCATATTTAATGGCTAGTTTGGTAACCAGTTTTACCAAACAACTTTCAGTGTGGTGAAAGCTTTTTTGTTTTTAATTCAAATATTGGCCGTTTGTTTTCATGGCACTTCTTTCATGTTTGAATTTTGAATTGTTTATGAATTGCTTTATGAACCCAGTCTACAAAGCATTCTGAACACATCATTTAAAGCAGAAATTGGTAATGGGAATTCTGCTTTCTTGATAGGTCATAGTTGTATGGATTTGCACATGCCTGGATGGTTATAAGAAATCTTTTCCTCTGTTTGCCTTTTTATATTTGGGAAGGTTGCTGGAGTAGGTCTGTAAGTCTAATGTTTTAACTTTATGCTATTCTGGTGCATCTTGACACATATTTTTAGCTTGAAAAACATTTTAGTAGTATATCAGGTATACAATTTTCAGTGCTGAAATCCGAAGTTTCTTAAAAGATACAGAACCACATGAAAATTATGTATTTGGTTGATATGCCTGCCTGCCTGCCTGCCTGCCTGCCTGCCTGCCTGCCTATCTATCTATCTATCTATCTATCTATCTATCTATCTATCTATCTATCTATCCATCCATCCATCCATCCATCCATCCATCCATCCATCCACCCATTTCCATGTTCCTTGTAGCTGGGCATAATATATGACAAAAACAATATAGCAGAAAGTTATTTAGATTAAAACAGTTTGCTATTGTTAAATAGTTGTCAATGAAGTGAGAAATTCACTCTTGGTATAAAAATAATGAATGGAAATGAGAAGCTCAATTAAAATGAATCTTAAGATCAAGGTAGTACCTGCATGTTAATTTGGAAATGGAGTTCTCAGTGTACTTAAATTTTTCCTTAATTCTGAGCAACTTCATACAGCTCTGGGAACAGGGCACCAAATGTTAATTGGGTGTTCTCTAAAATGAATTCTGATATCTTTTTTTTTTTAAACAAATTTTATTAATTTTACAAAAGACAATACACAATCCAGGCATAACAACTTAAAAAATCTTTTCTAAAAAAAAAAATAATAATTAAAGAAGAAAGCCAATAGAACATATAAAATAACTCCAAATTGTAATATCAATATTTACATTATCTATTTAACTTCATATCTTATCCAGACTTCTCCTTTTATCCAAATTATATTTCTTGCTTATTAAATTTTATTGCCTTTCATAAACATACAAAACACAAAACATAAACAAAACTAAAACATCTTTTCTGAAGGCTGCCTGATCCTGGGTTGAAACTCTTCACACAGACACAAATTCAAACATCATATTCACTTTATATATCCTTCCATATCTTATTATCATTTTCTTTTCTTTTTTTTATAAACCAATTTTATCAATTTTACAAAAACAGTGCACAAACAATTAAGGCATAACAGCTTATAAATTCTTTTCTAAAAATAATAATAATAATAATTAAAGAAGAAAACCAATAGAACATAATGATTCCAAATTATAATATCAATATTTACTTTATCTATTTAACTTCCTATTTTATCCCAGCTTCTCCTTTTCATCCAAATTATTTCTTGTTAATTAAAATTTTATTGCCTTTTATCAATATACAAAAAAAAACCATAACAAAACCTTTATATATCCTTCCATATCTTATTACCATTTTCTTTTTCTTTTCTTTTTTTTTAAACAAATTTTATTAATTTTACAGAAAACACAGTAAAACAAACAAAACTAAAAGATCTTTTCTGAAGGTTGTCTGATCCCGGGTTGAAACTCTTCACACAGACACAAATTCAAACATCATATTCACTTTATATATCCTTCCATATCTTATTATCATTTTCTTTTTTTTTATATATATGTAAACCATTTTTATCAGTTTTATATAAACAATGCACAAGGCATAACAGCTTATAAGTTCTTTTCTAAGAAAAAATAATAAAAGAAGAAAACCAATAGAACATAACAATTCCAAATTATAGTATCAATACTTTATCTATTTAACTTCATATCTTATCCCAACTTCTCCTTTTCATCCAAATTATTTCTTATTAATTAAATTTTTTTGCCTTTTTTCAATATACAAAATCAAAAAAAAAACATAACAAAACCTTTATAGATCCTTTCATATCTTATTGCCATTTTCAATAATATTCTTTGTCTGTTCTATTTCCAACTATCCATTCATCTTTTTTCTTTTATTATACTTCTCCTATACACCAATTGGAGTAACGTCTATAACTCATTACCCTAACTTAAAAGTACTTCATATAACAATTTTTCTTGGGATTCTGTTTAATAGATTCTAAAATTACACAATAAATTTTATACTCTAAATACACATATAAAAAACACAATCTTATGTACCCTCCAGAATCCCTCTTTTATCCTAAATTAAATTCACCCATTGTCTCTGAATAAACTTTTTTTCTTTAGATCTTGCTTCCCCCCATTGAGGCTTCTCCTCCCCCCCTTTCTCTCCTGTTTATTCTTCTCCTTGCCCTTTTTACCCCTTTGTCTTTCCTCCTCCCTTTTCTTACTCCCTTTCCTTTGCTTTCTAACCTTGCCTCCACTTTTCCGCTCATTTTTCTCTTCTTTGGTTGTTTTTATAATTCTTAAAATCCCCTTTTTCTTATCCTTTTTCTCCTCCTCCCCGGAAAGAACCCATTGTTCATCAAAGATGGCTTCTTCTTCCTCTTCTTCTTTGTCCCAGTCCTTCTGCTGCGTAGTCAACTTTTCATAAGTACATAACGCCATTTCTAAGAATTGAAACAAAGTGCCCAAAGTATCTTCCTTTTTATATTTTTGATATTCAGTCTTTAGTTCATCCACAAGAGATGCCATCATGAAAAAAGAAACTTTTCCCAAAACAACCACAAATATTTTTAATCTTTCTGGGGTTAATGTTTAATCAAAGAGGTCCAACTACCATATACCTTTCTTTGGGATTCTAGGCAATCTCCTCCTTTTTCAGCTTCTGCTCCAATTTTTTTTTCTCTCCCTTCCCACTTGCAATATCAACTTTAAATAATCAGAAATCCATACCTCTAATAAGGGTTTTCCAATTTCTTAAGTTTTTCAATGTCCAGAAACCCTTTTGTCCCTTAGCTTCAACTTTCAGAATAATTCACTTTCAATGTCCAATATGTCCAAACATATCTGCTTTTTCCATGGGGTGGGAGAGTGAAGAAAAAAAAAAAGTTCCCTTTAACAGCTTCTCCGCCACTTTCGATCTTCTTAGGGATACAATGTATCCTCCAGCAACTCAAACAGCTCAGTTCCAACAAATTTGAAAGATGTTACTTGACCCGGCTCAGACAGCACTTTCACTCTTCTTACTTCCTCCAGCGCAATCTTACCCGGTTGCTGGCTTCTTCGTGGTGGCCATTGCTGACCGCCGCTCCACCACCTTGGGAAAAAGGGGTTTTTCCGGAGGAGGAGGGGGTCTGCGACACCCCCAACCCCCTGTCCGACTCCCCTCTCTCTTCAGCTGTCCCTACAGGGCAGCCATATCCCCCTGACCCATCTGGATCGGGGGTACCTCGACGGCTAGCACAGCAGGAATCGCGAGCAGTCGCGAATTCCTGCTGCCCCGAAGCCACGCGAAACCGGAAGTCTAAAATGAATTCTGATATCTTGTTCCAATAATTCATGCTGCTGGTTTCCTGAGGCTGCTATTCTTCAAGTTTTCAGAAGGTGCTCCATTTGTAGAGTTTTCTTAGAGTCCAATTGTATTCATACCTTAACTTATACTCTTCTTTAGGGATGTATAAATCGGTGCATATCTTTTCTGGGTCAATTTAACATGGATTCAATCACAATTCTGTGCTATCCAATTATTGTCTCATTATGCAAACTTTTCTTTAATAAAGTCACATTTTAGATGTGCCTATGTAAGAGCTTCAGAATTTAAGGAAAAAGGCACCCTCTGAGGCTACGTTCCACTTTGCATATTAACCCAGAAAAAAATGAATTACATGGATTCCCATAAAAATGTGGACCAAATGCATTTAATCAACTCACCACTATGAATGGTGGGCAAGTTTGGATGAAAATCGAGTTTTAGAAGAGCACATTAAAGGTTGTTTGCATGCTTCTGTATGGGGAATGGGTTAGGAATACTTCATAAGTTGCCTTTGGTTTTATAGATCAATTTGATTACTAATATTTTCTTTTTGTCACTTGTGATGGCTCTCTTGCTGGAATTACCTTTAGTCTGAAATGTAATGCAATAGATGGAAACTAATCAAGGAGAGACCCATTCTGAAACTAAGGAGAAATTTCCTGATAGTTAGAACAATTAATCAGTGGAACAACTTGCCTCTAGGAGTTGTCGATGCTCCAACCCAGGAGATTTTTTTGGAAGAGATTTCCTGTTTCAGTCATTTGCCTGAAATAGTTCAGGGTCTCATGCTTGACAAAGGCTGGACAAGAAATCCTCCAAGGTCCCTTACAACTTTATCATTATGTTAAGAAAAATCTATGTTTATTTGTTTATTGATTTGTTTAAACAATAGCAATAAGCATAGGTGGCATTCAAGGCGATAAAAACCAAGCAATGATAAAATTAAGCCACCGTCAATCCATATAAATGGATTTATGAAGGTCTGGGGTTTAAAAAAAACATATTCTCACTTTCCCGTAAAAAACAACACCAATAAAACTAATCTCAGGGGTCATGTAATATTCCCAGCCCAAATCCTTAAGGCAATCTGATTTTGAATATCTTATGAAAGGCTAAGGGGGGGGGGTAGTTTGTGTTTGTTCAGAATTGTCCATGTGCTAATCTGCTGAAAATCTTCTTTATATGGAAGCTACGCAAAGAAGTTACATTTCTGCGGGTGTGTGTGTGTTTTTTTTTTTAATAATTTCCCTCCAACAACCACTTTTTGATGTAATCTTTTATTTTTAAATTGTTTCCCTTTTTTCTAGTTTTTACTATAATTGATCATAATCCTGGTTCGCTATAATCCTGTTTGTAATAGTAGGAAATCATATACAAGCAGGGGTGGGCTTCAAAATTTTTAGCAAAGTGTTCTCTGCCCAGTTGCTAGGTGGGCATCAGAGGTGGTCTTCAGCAGATTCTGACTACCGTGTTTCTCATATAATAAGGATGGGTCTTATTTTTTTTTGAGCCCCGGAAAAATGGCTAGGCCGTCTTTTTTGGGGTGACTTAACTCCCCCCCTTGCATCTTCGTGCAGGCGGGCGGCAACACCTTGATGTTGACCTCGGCGTTGGTGGGGCACTTCATATCGGGGTCAATGCAGGCAGCACCATATCTGGGTGTGCCACAAGAGTACTTCCTAACAGCAAGCCCCCCCCCCCCACCATTCTCCCCCATTTCATATGTTTTAATATAGGCCTTAATTTGGGGGGAGGGGCTTAATTTCATTTCATGCCTATAAAACATGCTTGGACTTCCTATTGGGGGAGGCCGTATTGTTGGAGAAACAGGGTAGTTGTGGAGAATCAGTAGCGGAAATTTTGGGTAGTTCAGAGAACTGGCCAATCCCACCTCTGACTGGAGATTTTACAGTATCCTTCCTCTGCCATGCCCACCAAGCCACGCCCACAGAACCGGTAGTAAAAAAAATCTGAATCCCACTACTGCTGGGTGTAGCCATGGTGGGCATGGCCAAATAATTGGCCTTCTGCACCATACCAGGGGGTGCATTTTTGCTCTTCCCCAGGCTCTGGAAGCTTTCTTTGAGCCTCCAGGAGGGCAAAAACGGCCTCCCTGGGTTCTGGAGGCTCTCTGGAAGCTGGAAACAGGCCCATTTCTGGCCTTCCTGAACTTCCAGGAGGTCTGTTTTTCACCCTCCCTGAGCTTCCGTGCATCCCCTTGCACTTACCTGCATCCAAAATGGGTGTGTTATATATTTGCATACTTGTAATACTGCATTGTGATTGGTCCGCCAATGCTGCCTATTGATTGGTCCATCCTGAATACTTGAATATTGTTTTATAATTGGTCCGCCTGATGGCGGGAAGTTTAAGGAGCCATCATTGGCCGCGAGCTGAGAGCCGCTGCTATAAAAGAGGCTGCCACGGCTCCAGTTTTGTTGAAGTTACTGAAAGCAAATAAAGAGCTGAAATCACACTGGTCTCGAGTCAGGTCTGTTTTCCGTGACAGAACACTGACGACAAGGATGGGATTGTGAGACAAGGAGACCAGTTGAGCACATGGCAACAAGAACCAAGCAACCAATGAAATGGCTGGCAACAACTCGCCACCCACACCATTCAACCCAGCAGAAGAGGACTGGGAATCGTACATCGACAGATTCCTCATGTTCCTCGAGAGCAACGAGCTATAGGGGATAACCGATCAAAGGAAGAGAGCCATGTTCCTGACGCACTGTGGGCCCACAATCTTCAAAATGGCCAAGGCATTGGCCAAACCCCAGGACATTAAACAGATGGCGTGGCCAGATTTGAACCGGCTACTGAGAGCCCATTATGTGCCGACTGTCTCCAGCCTTATCCGGAGACACGAATTCTACAAACGAGACCAACGAGAAGGTGAGAGCATCGGGGATTTCATGGTGGCTCTAAGGGACATTGGAGGGGCGTGCGAGTTTCTCAATGTGGACAAAGCCATGAGAGACCGTGTGGTCCTTGGACTGAGAGACCTTACCCTACAGAGCCGACTGCTGACCCAACCCAATATCATCGTGACCGAGGCCATCGCTGAAGCCACCGCCGCTGAAGCAGCGAAAAAATCAGCAGCCACTATGCGGCTAATGAATACAGCAACCCAAGAAACTCCGGGTGACCCGAGCCAAGCCTGAGACAAGAAACCAGAGGGCACTCAGAAGCCACCACCACCACAACCACCCACCATGAGGACATTGATTCCTCGCCTGACACTGATGACAAAGAAGAAGAAATACTTAGACTCCAGTTGGAACGGAATCAGCGAGAGAAGAGGGAAAGGAAATCGGAATTCCATTGTGCTGGGTGTGGAGGAGACCACCCACATTCCGAGTGCCATTTCCTTGATGCCATTTGCAGACACTGCAAGAGACGGGGGCACATTGCTAGAGTCTGCTGGAACAGAAAGAGCTACAGCCCTAAAAGACGAGGCAGCACCCCCCCCCCCAGAACAAGAGAGAGACAGACCGGGAGCCATTGGAGACGAGAAAACAGAAGTAAGCAGTTCAACGAGAAGGAGGAAACGCACCAAATAATCATCATTGGCCATTCGAGCGCAATCGATGCAAGAATATGCATCAATATCAACTTAGAGGGACAGCCATGCGAGATGGAGGTGGATTCCGGTTCATATCTGTCCATGGTATCATGGAATACCATAAAGAACTTGATACCTGACATACAAAGAAAAGAACTGGAAAAGCAAAACCTGACCCTGAAAAACTACCAGGGAAACAGGATCCCTGTAGTTGGACTCGGACATTTCAAAGTCAAGTTTAAAAGACATACTGAAATCCTCCCATTAATGATCGTTGACTGGGATTGGCCTAGCCTGCTTGGACTTGAATGGTTCACACCCCTGGGAATCAGAGTGACTGGAATCAACAGCGTCACCGAGATGGACTGGGAGGAGAGCCTGATGAAGGAGTTCCAGGACGTATTCGACGAGAAGCTAGGCAAGTACTGAGGGACCCCTATATCATTTAATTTGAACCCTAACATAGCCCCAATCAGGCTAAAGGCCAGGCGAATCCCTTTTGCATTAAAACCGAAAATCGATGAGCAATTGGATAAACTCATCATACAGGGGGTATTGGAACCCATCGATCATGCAAGATGGGAAACTCCAATTGTGACTCCCGTTAAGCCAGATGGGTCCGTGTGCATCTGCGGAGACTATAAGGCCACCCTCAACCACGCGCTACAACAAAGTGCATACCCCGTTCCAGTGGTCCAACTCCTCTTACATTCATTGGGGGGAGGAAAAGTTTTCACGAAGCTCGACCTTGTGCAAGCGTACCAGCAATTGCCAGTCAACCCCAAGACAGCAGAGGCACAGACAATTGTGATGCACAGGGGGCCATTCAAATGCAAAAGACTGCAATTTGGCGTCAGCATGGCCCCAGGCGTTTTCCAAAGCTTGATGGAGCGCTTTCTGCAAGGACTCAAAGGGGTGGTCCCATATTTTGATGATGTATTTGTATCGGCCAGGGACAAAAAGCAACTGGAAGACTGGCTGAGGGAAGTCTTGTGAAGATTTAGAGAAGTGGGACTCAAAGTCAAAAGAGAGAAATGCCAGCTAGCCACCAATCAGGTTGAGTTCCTGGGATACCTCATAGATCAAGAAGGGATCCACCCCACTGAAAAAAAAATAAGGACTATCAAAGAAGCACCCAGACCCAAAAACAAAGCAGACTTACAGGCATTTTTGAGACTCATTAACTTTTACAATGTCTTTTTGCTGCAGAAGGCAACGATAGCGGAACCATTGCACAGATTACTGGATAAGAAAGCTACCTGGACCTGGGGCCGATGAGAGGAAGCCGCATTCCAGGGAGTCAAAGACTTATTGACATCTGAATCTGTGCGACACCCTGCCACTAACGGTCACCTGCGATGCATCACCATTCGGCGTTGGCGCCATCCTCAGCCACACTTTACCCGACAGGAGAGAAGCACTGATCACCTTCTATTCCAAAACACTGTCAAAAGCAGAAAGGAACTACAGCCAACTGGACAGAAAAGCCCTAGCCACAATAACAGGGGTCAAACAATTCCATGAATACCTCTACGGTAGGACATTCTCACTAATTACAGACCACAAGTCACTCTTGGGAATACTTGCGGGGAACAGGGCCACCCCCAACCTCCTGTCACCACAGATGACACGATGGTCAGAGTTCCTCGCCGCATACAGCTACAAGTTAACCCACTGGCCAGGAAAGGACATATCACATGCTGATGCCCTGAGCCATTCACCCCTACCTGAATTGGAAGATGACCCGGCACCAACCACGTCCGCTCTACAAATTGAGACATTACCAAACCTTCCCATAACCACATCAGACATTGCAAAAGAAACCGCAAAAGACACACAACTGGCACGGATTTTAAACTGGCTAGATAAAGGTTGGCTGGAAACTGATAATGACGAGACTTTTAAGCCTTTCCGTAACCGACAAACTGAACTCTCGATTTTGAAGGGATGTGTACTGTGGGGGGATAGGGTTATCATTCCGGAAAT